>OW240920.1:83811523-83830001 GCA_933207985.1 Pelobates cultripes | reverse complement strand
AAGTGGCACTGTCACTGTCCAGGGACTTTGCAGAATTTGCAAAGACCCCCGATGGTGCAACTGCCGGTGGATTAGTCAGGAATAGATGACAAATTTAAAAAAAGAAAGAGAAGTAAGTAAGTGGGAAAAGGTAATTAGAGCATCATAGTGCCGCTTTAAATATTTATTAACCAAAGCAAACATGCTTTTCAAAGCAATACATGGGTTTGTTTATTCATTTAAATCATGCAAACAATTAGATCTGGGTGCCCAAAGAAGATCTCCAAATGATGAAAGAATTAATTTCCCATGACGTTTTTCCCTGTCTTTAGAATTTCAAAGCATCATGAACCTTTTGGGCACCTATGATTTAGATGGTATATACTGTAGTCTACAGTTCAGTAAGGTTACTGCATTGCTTTCCATCATAAGCAACAGTCAACTGGAACAATGTCTTATTTTAATGAGCAACTCACAGTTGTTTGATTACATGCCATTAATAATATATCAGTATGTGTAAAATGACTTCATTTCACACTTGCTCATATTTATTATATATTAAGGGTGCAAGTTGGTTTTCTTCTTTATAATGAGATTCATTCTGCTTCACATTAACAAACAGTTTGCATGACCAAATATCTGGCACTTGTGAGTTTATGTTACTTTATTGCCTTTATGAACAGAACACTATTATTTGCATGCCATTAAAGGAATAAATGGATCGCAGATATCTGTCTGCGCAGCTGCCATTTTATGCTTTGTTGTGCTCTGCACTGTCTCAGACAAACTGTCCTCCTCTCATCTCAACATCCTTGAGTTCAGAGATGAATAGATCTTTCATCTCCTCGTGGCTTTAATTTATTCTTAAAATGCTAAATATAATCACTTTTATGACAAACCAGGGGGGGGAGGGGTGCACTCATGAATATATAAGGCATTATGTGCAGTATATGTAAATGGCTTTACAAACCAAAATTGCCATGCCCTCAACTTTAAAGGGAACCTGTTACAACTTACCTCACCCACTAATTAGCAAAGCTATGTACTCACAGAGGTTGGTGTTACAACACCCACCTATTCTTTGTCTGGCCTCTTTCTTTAATTTGCCCTGCTTGGGTAAGTGTCAAACCCCCTCTGTGACACCAACACGCTGACTTTATTGCCGGCATATGTTCCTATACTGTAAAGCCCATCAATGACAGCACTGGCCAGAGAGATACTACAGAAGCCACAGTGCATGCACAGTGGCTGCTATGTGTGGAGAGCAAAATGACCGCCTATGGTCCATCTCTTTTCTGCTTTCCCTTGTCAAACAAATCTTTAGTTTTAGTGAGTTTATGCTGATATACGGATTTCTCCAGGTGGGAGAAAAAACATCTTTAACCCCTTAAGGACCAAACTTCTGGAATAAAAGGGAATCATGACATGTCACATGTCATGTGTCCTTAAGGGGTTTAATAGGTTTTTGTCCCGTTCTATACATTTGCTAGTAAATCTGCAAGCATAGTTTATCGATAAAATGTAATGGTCTGACTAACATGGAGGAGAGATGTTTTTTCACTGAGCTCCTCAGTAATCTGCGCAATTAACGATTTCTCTAGTCCCATACAGCTCGAACAAGTTGACAGCCAACGACCCACCAGACTTCTGATCTGCTTATGAACCGATACGGCGGTCTGAGACCTGACTGGAGCCTACAAGTGACACTTTTAGCAACATGAGGTCTAGTGTGTACCGGGCTGGAGAGGCGGCCAATCTCCCAGCCCGGCGCTGCATGGCAACTACTCAAATCGAGTGAGAGTTCAGTTCCCCCGGACCGTATGGTGTGATCACGGTCCACGCCTGGGTAGCAAATCTGAATTAAAGGGGGTACGAGATGAAGCCACACAAACAAGCTCACGACTCATCAACAAACCCAGCATGGCAGACGCCACGTGTCTCCCCCTTCCCACTGACTCTGAAATGCTAACTAAGCTGGATGCTCTATTCGCAAACTGGAGGGCAGACCTCACCTCAGCAGTGGACCAGGATGTGCACTCCATATCGGCACAAGTCGCAGCGGAAACAGAAACTGCTGGGGCTTAATGCAAGACACCAAAGGTATCAAGCTCCGCAAAGCTACCAGACCCGATAAGCCTACTTACTCCATCTGATAGGTTCCAAAACCAGCGATCTGCAACGCCTCGTCCTGATCCATATCCTGACCCTACAAGCTGACCTACCCTGTCTGACGGCAGCTGGGCCCAGAGGTTTGCATTGCCTCACTAGGCTGCAGAATTATCCTGTACCCTCAGCAGGCATCGGCTGACTGAACTCCCGATCTAAGCAAGAGAGGGCAGATACCACAAGTTGCTGGACTCTTTCTGGCAAACCTAATGCTCCTTAGCATTGTTTAGTCTGGATTTCTCCCACACACTTGGCACACGAGCTTGTGAAAGCCTCCTAGGGAATTTTGTCTACTTGTAGATTACTCCTATTAAGTAACATAGCATGTCTTTTACTTTCCTCCTACGTTAAAAACTCTATATTCGAGCCTGAAACTCTTTAAAAAAATTTTTTAAAAATTGTGCTGTCACGCTGTATGCTATGCTAGTTGATATTGATATTGTTATCATTGGGCTTGTTATAGCTGTCGTGGCTTTACAAGCATGTTTTTACTCACACACCAAAATAAAGAATAAAGAATAAAAAAATAAAAATAAAAAAAAAGAGCACATGTTTTGCCTTGGCAGGACATAGCTACAGGTTGTGGCAATTTTTTTTTATTTATTTTTTTAAATATTCAGAGTTTATTTTCTATTACCTGCTTGCCTGTCAAAATATGTGAATTAGTTAACACACTCAGTGCTGTAGGGACAGCACATGTGTACCTACACACTGATGGTGAAAATGCAGAGTGGATCATGGATTGGCAAATTGCCACAACATGAGAAGTGCAGCGTAGGTACGTTTTTCATATGGTCGCTGTATTATTCACACAAGCAAAATGCTAAAATAGCATTCAGTGAGCTGAAGGAATGCGTAACGGACACTTCTCTGGAAGTGCATCTGTCATATTCAAAAATGCAGTCTTATTGTGCCATGTCCCCTGTGATTAGTTTCGAATTCAAAATATAACATGCAGGATAATCACATACAATGACTTGTCTCCAAAGTAATGCAAAGAAGTAAGGGTCGACTGATTATCGGTCGATATTCTGTATTTTCAGAAATTTCAATATCGGTATCAGCCAATACCGCAGACCAGGACCGCCATGAGGGTCCTGGAGGCCCAGCAAGCGCTTACTTACCTTCCCAGCAGTTCCCTTCAGCTCCCCTGTCTAACTCTCACAAGTCCCGCGGCCAGCAGAGCGTTGCCACGGGTTACAATGGCAATGCTCCGCGCGGCACGCAGGCTGCGAGAGTTTGACAGAGGAGGTGACAGGAAGGTAAGTAAGCGCTTGCTGCGGGCCCCCACTGCACAGGCCATGCTACCGGACCACCAGGGAATGCCATATTCCCCTCTCCCTGGCCAAGTAAGAAGCAGGGAGGGGGCTAAAACATAAAAAAAAAAAACATTTAAAGTTAAAAAAAAATAAAAAGTGCGCCCCCCCCCATTTTACACACTTAACATATCTACACAAACACACCCTCTGCATTCATTACATACACACACTGCACAAACACACACACTCTGCATTCATTACACACACACACACACTACACAGACACACACACTCTGCATTCATTACATACACACAATACACAAACACACTACACACACACATTCATCACATGCACACACTACACAAACACACACATTCATCACATGCACACACTACACAAACACACATTTATCACATGCACACACTACACAAACACACACATTCATCACATGCACACACTACACAAACACACATTCATCACATGCACACACTACACAAACACACACATTCATCACATGCACACACTACACAAACACACACATTCATCACATGCCCACACTACACAAACACACACATTCATCACATGCCCACACTACACAAACACACATTCATCACATGCCCACACTACACAAACACACATTCATCACATGCCCACACTACACAAACACACACATTCATCACATGCACACACTACACAAACACACACATTCATCACATGCACACACTACACAAACACACATTCATCACATGCACACACTACACAAACACACTGCATTTATTACATACACACTACACAAACACACTGCATTCATTATATACACATTGAACAAACACACACTGTGCAGTGTGTGTATGTAATGAATGTAAACACACACTACACAAATACACACACTCTGCATTCATTATATACACACTACACAAACTCACAGGACAAACACTACATAAACACGCTGCATTCACTATATACACACACACTACACAACAAAACACTCTGCTTCCACTACACACATACATACACTACACAAACACACACTGCATTCACTAGTCAAATACTCTTACTGCATCCACTACACACACATATATTCTTGAAAACAAAAACAAAAAACACAGTGACATGTATATTTTGTGCATTTACCTTAATAAAAAACAAAAATTGCTAAATAAAATGTTCAGTAGATTTGTGTATAAACTTTTTTTTTTAAATTGTAAATGTACAGAATATCGGTAAATTATCGGCTATCGGCCTGAAAGTTCACAAAAAAAAAAAAAATCAATATTGGTCGATCCCTACAAAGAAGCACTTGAAAGAAGGTCTAAGTCTATTGCCAGGAGGCCATCAGAAAGCACTGACAATATACACCAACACAAAGGACAAAAGGAACAATTTGGCATTGGATACAGTGTCATATAATGATTTGCAAAATTAAAGGACGACACAAGTAATCTTGAATCCAAACAAAAGTTTGTATTTTTTTTTGCAGGACTTTTTGCATTGCATACATTGTGCAAAATGTATGGTCCTCCAAAATGTTTGCGTCTATGCTTTAAACTGCTCATAAATAATCAAAACAGACTGATAACCCGCTTAGAAAAATAATAGGAATATGCTTCCAAAATAGAGAAAACATCTAAAAACTCACAATTATATAAAATAGTAATTACAACTTACCTTTTTTCTTATTTTTATTTGACCCTGGACCTGTAATAAGAACAAAATAAGAAAAACATGATACAAAATTGTAACATTGTGTTGTAGAATATATAAAACATTATTGGAAATTCAAAGCAATATTACAAATATCTAAGGCAAAAGAAAAATATTTTTTACTGAAACAGGTTTTGATTGCAAGTACAATTTGACATTTATTTATTTTTTTCAATAATTTCTAGTTCAACAGTATATTCTATAAAACACAGTCAATAGAGCATTAAAAAAAATGGTACATATTGAGCTTACGTTTTAGAAACTAGTTAAGTCCTTAGCTTTTCTTTCTTTTCTAAAAAACGCTATAGCGGTAGGAACACAAAACTATTTCTAATGCTGTAGTGCTCCTCTGCCTTTATCTGTGGTTCCGCCCCTGGTGAATAAAGGGTTAAAAACCAGTTGGACTCCTCCTCCAGCGACATCACACCAATAGAGGAACCTAATGTGCCACGCGTGCATTAATGCCGGACATCCTCATTCAAAGCATGACGACGTCCAACATCTTTTCACCGAATTAAACTCCTTATGAAGCCAGGAAGCACCTGTACTGGCTGTTTGAAAGGAAGCCATTACAAGTGGTCTTAACCCTTCAATGTTGTTTTTAAGTGGTCTGGGTGCCTATCGTGCCCCATTAACTGCTTTAGATGTTCGCAGAAACTAGATAAAATTATGACAGTACAAACAGACATTCTAGGCTTGAAATTTATTTTTAAGATATGCCCCCCTCTGCTCCCCCTCCCCCTCCCCCTCATTATGTTCTACTGTGTCATAGACAAGTGTTTCTCAGTCTTTTATGGTGAAGTACCACTGCCTCGGCAAAGTAAGTTCTATTGATTTAAATTCTAAATGAAACATGTAGACCCAGATATTTACGTTATTTAGAACACGCCTGATTAAAGGTAGTAAATAATAGTTTTTAAAATAAATATGACTGTCATACCAAAGCATGAGTTGGCAGTGTATATAGGTTATGAGTTGTTTTTGTACATGTTTGGATAACATTTATTGCAGGCTTTGATCTTACACCAGTCCTAAGCCATAAAACGACTAGATAACTATCACCAGAGCTGGACATAGGGCTTCGTAAAAGGTATTGGTGGGTATTCTCTGACTTTGGGTTATTTAAAGGACAACATTATTTAAGAAAATATGGAGTGGGCAATAAACTGCCAGGCCAAACCCCATCCAGGGGTTTTTAGAAACAATTAGTTTGAGATAAATAATGAGGATGTTGGACTATCCAGCAGAGATTTATTTTTTCAACAACCACTTGGAGACCTGTAACATCTGAATCTTCCACAAAATTTATTTATAAGGTGTAAATATATGTAAGGAATTTCTTGTGTTTTTACCTATTTTATATTATGGACTGTTTTGCAATTTATCTCTGTATTTTTGTACACAGCACTGTGAATCCTGTCAGATTAAATGTTTACTTAATCAGCTTGTGTCTTTTTTCTCTATGAGCTCACTTTTCTGAGGAAAGCTCAGGTAAACACGTTACCAAAAAGGGGTTAATTATATAAGTCTGATCAGTAAAATAAGGTTGTCATCCTATAATTGTACTGTGTGTGGGGTAGCCGAAGACTCCCACATATAGTTTTGGTTAGTACTTGTATTTTAGAAACCTTGAACTCAATTTGTCCCTATATATGCAAATATTAGCTGGCAGACTGAAAGCTGAGCACTTCCCACCACATAAAAAAACAGTCTTGCCCTACAAACTCATCCTTCTTGACCAATGCATGGGTGGTCTCAGAAGAGGACATCATTGTGCCAGAGAGAGCTTGGAATGACGCAATGCACGAATCAGTCACCCCAGAGGTGAAAAGGCTATCCAATTAGGCACGTTTGGTGACCTCTGCGCGAGTCATGGCAGGACCAGTTTAGGGCTATTTTGAGCTCCATCTGCACCTAACGTACCCAGGGCCGGACTGGCCCACCGGGATACCGGGCAATTTCCCGGTGGGCCGTCGGCACCTGAGGCCGGGCAGGCAGCTGGCTCACCTGCGGCCGCAGAGGGAGCTCTTCTGGCGGCCACAGGGGGAGCTGGCTGTTCTGTCTCTGCTCCCCCTCCCCAGCGCGCCGCTTAATGAGACCGGGGCCGGAATATGATGTCATATTACGGCCCCGGTCTCATTAAGCAGTGCACTGGGAGGGGGAGCAGAGACAGAACAGTCAGCTCCCCCATGCGGCTGCCATCAGAGCACCCCATGCCAGCACACAGGTAGCAATTATGTGTGTCAGTGCGTCTATGTCACGGTGTGTGTGTGTGTGTGTCTCTGTCACGGTGTGTGTGTGTGTGTCTCTGTCACGGTGTGTGTGTGTGTCTCTGTCACGGTGTGTGTGTGTGTGTCTCTGTCACGGTGTGTGTGTGTGTCTCTGTCACGGTGTGTGTGTGTGTCTCTGTCACGGTGTGTGTGTGTGTGTCTCTGTCACGGTGTGTGTGTGTGTGTCTCTGTCACGGTGTGTGTGTGTGTGTGTGTCTGTCTGTGTCATGGTGTGTGTGTGTGTCTATGTCACGGTGTGTGTGTGTGTGTGTCTCTGTCACGGTGTGTGTGTGTGTGTCTCTGTCACGGTGTGTGTGTGTGTCTCTGTCACGGTGTGTGTGTGTGTGTCTCTGTCACGGTGTGTGTGTGTCTCTGTCACGGTGTGTGTGTGTGTCTCTGTCACGGTGTGTGTGTGTGTGTCTCTGTCACGGTGTGTGTGTGTGTGTCTCTGTCACGGTGTGTGTGTGTGTGTCTGTCACGGTCTGTCTGTGTCATGGTGTGTGTATGTGTGTTTTTACTCACCTTTTTTTCCCCCCCACATCGTGCTGGTCTCCCCTCGACTGGCCCTGCCTCTACGGCTGAGATCATCAAGCTTGATAATCTCAGCCAATCCGCACTGACACAGGAAGCACCTCTAGTGACCGTCTGAGTGTCTGTCACTAGGAAGCAATGTAAACACTGCCTTTTCTCTAAAAAGTCAGGGTTTACATTGAAAAGCCTGCAGAGACAGGCTATAGACACCAGAGCCACTACATTAAGCTGTGTGTGTGTGCGCGCCTGCTAGTGAGTGGGCTTGCTTGTGTGTGTGTGTGTGTGTGTGTCTGCTACTGAGTGAGCTTGTGTTTTTATGTCAATGACCTTATGTATATCAGTGAGATTGTTTGTCTATAAGGCTGTGTATCAATCAGCTTGTGTCAGTGAGATTGTCTGTGTCTGCATGTGAGTATGCTTACTGTATAATTCAAAATTTTACTCTGAAAGGACCAATATTTTATATTGGAAAAGGCAATATATATATCTCAATATCTCAATCATCTAGGGTGGCAAGACATAGCCTTACATATTACATGCGACAATATTTGGCGCAATGGGGCTGGCATAGATTTTTTTCCCAGGGCTGCTTTGGAATCCCCAGAAAACTTCTTTGTAGAGATACTGTAGTGAAAATGATTTTTTTTAATAAATAATAAAAAAAAAAAGGTAAAATTCCAGGTAGTTAGGACAAATATAACTCTGGAGAAATTATCCTTTTTAAGGGGTGTTAAGGAACACTGTGATGATTCCAGCACCCTCTTGATGGTAAAACTGAAAAATGCATTGATTTGTACAATTTCAATATGCAAAACAGGAAATTACAAAAACTAACCAATTACATCTGTGTATATTAGTTTTTCAAAAAAGTTGTGATTATATTATATATTTTAGGAACTATTATTGTTTGTTTTTCAGGTTATATATGCATGTCTATATTTATAGCGATTTCAGCACATACTTAAAGACAAGTCACAAGTCCTTTATAACAAAAATGAAGGAACCAGACACCAGGGGCACTAAAGAAGGACCAGCAAATCCAATATAGGTATAACAGAAGAGAAATGGTCTCCAGGCACTCACAGTGTTACAACAATGTTTCACCCCGCCATGAGTTATTGACAAACATTGCTGTGCCATTTTAGCCAATAAATCTGCCTGTGGATTGAACACAGAGTGCCTGGAGACTACAGGTTCAGAAAGAGCAGGCCTGAGAGCCACAGTGCCTTTGTAAAGGCAGTTTCTGCAGACATCAAGGTTTAGAGGTGTCAACAGTTGCCTTTAAGAGGAACAGAAGAGGGAAAGGAAGGGGGAACAATACCTGCCTAGAAGGAGAGATCGCCAACCTGGTCAGATGGAAGAGGTCCTTAAGAGACCCTAGTCAAGCTTCTGCGACTAGATCTGAGCACTCCAGAGAGGAAGTACTGTGTTTTAGTACAGGTGGATGCTCAATCATACACTTCATTTAATTCCCCCCACCACTTTGTATAACTGTTTAGTACATATACACCCAGAGAAAACATGCATGTATATTCTTTTGCATGTTTCTTTTGGGGGTATATGAAAACAGGTTGCAAAAGCTACAGACCTGCTGTATGCAGCCTTTCCTAATCACAGACTAAGTCTTGTCAGGGAATAAGCAATCACAGGCTTCTCACTGAAAAGAATCTCAGCTGGAGATGCAAGAACACGCATCAATCACGGCTTTAAAATACTTCTCAATGAGCCGTAAGGCAGGTGTGTGCTCTAATATACCCTGAACCTTTTCTATGGTGCTTTTAAGGGGGAATGGGGATTGAATGAATTCTAAAGCAGAAACTATTTGCACTATTTCTTCAGGATCTTAAGTTACCCTCTGTGGCACTCAAAAAGCAGCCCGAAAATTAGCAGATGTTGACATGTTGATAAAGTAAATTTCACTTCAGAGTTTGCATGTTGTATAATACGAAGCACTGTGCATTTGTTTTAATCATGATTAGGTACTGCTGCAACAGTTAATTGAACAGGTCTACTCCCTCCATGTGCCTGTTGTACTGCTGTTTCTAGAATACACTTATCTCTATGGTATTTTCTTCCATGTTCATCTGGTTTCTCATCTGCCTCTGACTGTCACCCTCGACCACATGCTCATTGTCCAGGAGAATCCTGTTAGCTCTACTGAGCTAAGCAGGATTGTGCTCAATTGCTCAGTCAGCTGTGGTATAGGTGCTAAAAAGGCAGAACAGGGACACATAGAAGACAATACCATAGAGATAAGTGTGTGTAGTCTGGACGAAATTTGCACATCCTATATACCTACCGGAGAATGTGCATGCAGATAGAATGTGTATACAAAGCAATGTGTGCACACAGGGAAGATGAAATATTTGTGCAAATAATTGAAAACATGAGGAACAAGATAATACATGTACATAACAGAATCCCTGAAGGACAGGAGACTCCAAAATTATCACAACACACATACACAATGCTCACTAATGCCACAAAATAGATTTGATGGGATAACCTGGATGAATTTATCATTCCTGGGACATGACAAAGACTAAACATGCATGAAAAAAGGAAAACTATGGAGACATACCATTACACCAGAATAGCACACTTTTACCACCATGTGTTAAGGATGACCTACACATAAGGAAGTCCCTTTTGTAATGACTAAGCAAGGGCAGAAATTATTTATCGGATGCTGCTAGAAGCCGGGTAGATATTACTGCGTAAATGCGTGGAAAAGTTTAGACAATCAATCTCCAAGCACCTAGTGATGAATATGCTAATTTTGGCCCACCATAACCCTTTACTCTAAGTTTCATGACTTGTATTACAAGGTACTCATAATAAAGCAGAGGCTAACTTCATTAATATCATGGATGATTTAAATAATACCCTTGATTTAAATATCACATGGATGTATACCCATCCATTATATTAATGAAGTTAGCCTCTGCCTTAATGAAGTTAGCCTCTGAGGGACAGATTATGTACCTATGGGGTCTTAATACTATGCCATACCATGAAATTTGAAGAAGTTGTCTTAAAAAATATTAAACATTAAGCAAATGACATATTAATGCAGTTCAGATAAGGTATAGTCAGGGCATTCATTGCTAATGATGAAAAGCAATAGAAATATTAATTTGTTTTTCGTCTTCTCTGTGCTTTTTCCTCTTGGTTGCTGAATGCAAAGTGCAAAGAAGAGAGTTAATAACAAGGACTGTCAGGGAGCCAACATGAATACCCTAATTGCAAGATAAAGTGGATTCCTAAATTATTTTATTTTTCTTTAATCATTTTGATTTTAAGTTTTGGAAGCTACAAGCATATACCGTATATACTCGAGTATAAGACAAGTTTTTCTGCTGAAAAAACCCCCCTCGTCTTATACTCGAGTCAGTGTCTGTATTATGGCAACTTACATTGCCATAATACAGACAAGGACCGCCGGGCTCATTACAAGCCCGGCGGTCCTGTTGGAGGCTGGCAGCAAGCTGTAACTTACCTTTCCTTCAGCTCCTGTCAGCTCCCTTCTCTCTCCTCCGTTCTGGTCAGCTCCCCTGCAAGTCTTGCGAGAGCCGCGGGGTCAGCGCATTGCCACGGGTTACCATGGCAACGCTCCGCGCGGCAGGGGAGATGACCGGAACGGGGGAGAGAGAAGGGAGCTGACAGGAGCTGCAGGAAAGGTAAGTTACAGCTCTCTGCCAGCCCCCCTCCTGCACAGCCCATCCACTGGACCACCAGGGAATGAGAGCCCCCCTCCCTGGCCATGTATCAAGCAGGGAGAGGGGATGAAAAAAAAAATAATTTAAATAATATATAAAAAAAATAAATATTAAAATAATAATAATATATATTTTTTTAAAAAATGCCCACCCCCCCAACAAGGCTCTGCATCACATACACACACGCTGCACTCATACACACACACACTGCACTCATTATATACACACACTGTAAGTAAATATTCAATTAATATAATTTTTTGGGGATCTAATTTTATTTAGAAATTTACCAGTAGCTGCTGCATTTTCCACCCTAGTCTTATACTCGAGTCAATAAGTTTTCCCAGTTTTTGAGGGTAAAATTATGGGTCTTCGATATTCAGGTCGACATACTCGAGTATATACCGTACATTCTCAACAAGGGAAAAGTATATGACTGAAGCTAGTGTAACACACTACATTTTATTAAGAATAAACTTACAATGAAACATAATGAAAACATTATCCATTTTAAGTGCCATATGGCAACTTTAAACTTCGGAGCTCATTACACAATATGTGTACGCCTAAATTCTGAATAAAGGGCAGGCTCAATTTTCCAATCAGGAAACACGACCACCAGTAAAGGTCCCCATGTAGGGGGTAGAAATAAAAAACTATATCTGCATTGCAAAACTGTGTAAATATAAGTAAACCTTTTGACCTATTAATGGATTTTGAAATTAATTCTAGTCATATACGTCAAATGAGAGGGTGACAGAAAGATGAGGCTTTCTCAAGGTGAAGGAGGGGAAATAAGGAAGAGGCAGTCATGAAATATATGTGCCACAGAAAGAAGACCCACATGATTCTGGATATAAATTTATAGGTATGGGGGAGAAGAGATGATGTGAGGGGAGGGTGCACAGTCCTATCCGTGACAGTATAGAAAGAGGGAGGAAAGTCCATTTGGTCTCCAACTTACAAGAGGGTGAATGTTTCTAGGCAGAAAATTGATCCAACCAAGGTTTAACGTAGTTGTGGATAGCTTATTCATTTCTAAAGCTTCATACATTTTATGGTAAGCTGCTGCGTTCTTTATAGTGCACCACAATACTGCATGTCACTAAAGCCATTTTATTTTCTGCTCAGGTGAAACTCTATATTGGTCTAGATAAGAGGTGGATCCATGGTGACCAGTTATAATAGAATAGCAGATCAAATGTAGTGAACTCTGTCTACATTGGAGCAATATTTGGGCACGGTCATCATGAGAATGTGCATTCCTGCATCACAAAGTTTTCCAGCATTACTGAGAGAATAGTTTACTTATCTTATACTAAATTTGGGGGTTATAACATTTTAAAGTTTTGTTCCTTACATCTGATGCATCCAAAATAACTGCCTAATCTGAGCGATCTTAACAGGGTTCCCAAGACCCTCTTGTAACCCAACATATAAGGTAAGGTTCTATATAAAGCACAGTCTATTAACTTGGTGCATAGAGTAGAAATCTCTCCCCTTTAGAGTAGCATGTAAATGCATGATCTCTCACACTGTGTTTGGAAGTACCAGTTTCCTAAACAATATTTCAGATGCAAAACTTATTAATTGCTTTAGCCTGAATATATTAAAGGAAGATGAGTGAAAAAAGTCCAAAAGTCATTTGGACAAAGGAATATGTTGTGGTAGGGATAATAGATTTAAGAGATGCTTCTACTTTCAAAAGTAGCATACTGTGTTTGGTACATACCTGGTACATATGTGGAGATGTTGCGCTTGTGCGTTCAAACTTATGATTCATCTTATCTCATATGCAAAATTAATGGGTAATCACAGGAAAGGGGATAATGAGAAGCTCTCAAAAATGGTATGTTCCATTTTTGGCGTGGCTGTACATGCCACTGTATTCGGTTTTACTGACCCACTTGAAATCATCTAATGAAGTTAAGTGAAGTAGACCCTCTGGATTTAGATTTCAAGTGAAAAGGATAGGTCTGATCCCTCTTACCCTCCTACCAAATAAAAATTTCTATGTGTTGTCGAAATAACCTAGTCAGAAAAGCAAAGTGGTAATAGGATGTTTTGAAACAGTTATTAAAAAAAAACAACAACAAAAAAAAAAAAACTAGTTTGTAAATTCACTTTGATGGAGTCAACAGTTCCCAATCAAGAGCTGTGGATAACATCAGATCAAAGCCCCCAAAATCACTCAGGTCCCCTTTAAAAGAGACTTAGTCCACAAAGGTTGGTTGTCACCCCATACTATATTGCAATCATGATCAAATATAAATAAATAAATAAAAACAGATTTGCCAAACATTAGGAAACGGACATTGTGAGCACATTTAAAGCACAACAGTTTAAATTGAAGAAGATCAAGATTTTGAATTTGCTTTACATTTTGGAACAACTGCAAAACCACAAAAACTGTTTCAGCAGTGAATGGTTTCCTGTTTAGCTAGCGTTTATATATATATATATATATGCTATACCTATGGGACATCAGCTCAAAAAAAAAGAAACCAGAAAAAAAAAAAAACAACTCCATATATTTAATTATTCTCAATAGTACTGTTATAGGGAACTCTATTGTTCAAATAAAAAGCTTGTATAGTGCTTAAGTGCCAACATATCAACTTGGGGCTTATAATGTGTTTCTGTTGTGTCTTGGGCTCATTTTCCAATTATATATGCCATGACTAAGAAAAATCATCTACACAATACTTAACATGCATCCCCTTAATTGAAGAACTGAACAATGAAATCTTATGGAAGATCATTTATTCAGTAATTCTAGAAATGCAAAGAATTTACTTAGAAAAGTGGCAATCCTAACCAATTATAAATGCCTGTGTGAAATGATCAATCACCCTTGGTTTTAGGGGCAAAAGATTTGCCAAACATTATTATGCTAGCTGGAAACATCAGAAGATTTGTAGAAAAAGAAAAAAAAAAATCTAAATCACGCAACCAGCAAGGATTGGCTTATACACACAGACAAAACATTCTTACCATGCTGCGTGCTGCTCAGTCTGAATAATATATCAAGCCATTAGATCAGCAAACATAGTGCAGAACTAATAACTTTAGCAAAGCAAACATGTATGAAATGCATGGAACCAATTAGCTTCAAAGGCCACAAAAACTGGGATTAAAAACAAATGACAAGTTATGGATGTTCTGCTGGGAAGTAACAGTAAAAATAAATCTAATAGCTGAAAGCACAATCAGCATGAGTAATATGGATGGTGTTTGGTTACAATAACATTGGATTTAGAAAGTTATGTTTGTCTTCATGCACAGGATTTAGAAACCTTAACCTACCCACATATGACTGGTTACTGTAAAAGTATTACAATAAACAAGTCTAGAGTTCTTGTGTTCAAGAATTTATATTTCTCTATACTACATTACATGGGATTTGGTTTTAGGTCTACAAGCACATGGTGGCATACATGGTAACAGAGGGTTGATCAACTTTGGAGAGTTTAGGTAGATCATTTTATCAGCAAATCAATCACACAAATAATACTAAAGTGTTGTGTACATTTAAATATCATCTAAAACCCCATTCTTCAGAACATTAACGGGACACTATAGTCACTCAGACACTTCATCTCACTGAAGTGACCTGGGTGCAGTGTCCCTCTCTACCTTAGCCCTGCAACGTAAAACAATACAGTTTTAGATTAACTGTAAGACATCCTCTAGTGGCTGTCTACGAGGGAGCCGTGGGTGCAGAGAAACAGGTCAGTGTTAGGAATACATCTTTGTTCATTTAAAGGACCACTATAGTGCCAGGAAAACATACTCGTTTTCCTGGCACTATAGTGCCCTGAGGGTGCCCCCACCCTCAGGGACCCCCTCCCGCCCGGCTCTGGAAGGGGGAAAGGGGTTTAAACTTACCTTTTTCTAGCGCTGGGCGGAGAGCTCTCTGCCTCCTCTCCTCCTCTGTTACGCCCCGCCGGCTGAATGCGCACGCGCGGCAAGAGCTGCGCGCGCATTCAGCCGGTCTCATAGGAAAGCATTTACAATGCTTTCCTATGGACGCTGGCGTGCTCTCACTGTGAAAATCACAGTGAGGAGCACGCAAGCGCCTCTAGTGGCTGTCAATGAGACAGCCACTAGAGGCTTTGGGGGAAGGCTTAACCCATTCATAATTATAGCAGTTTCTCTGAAACTGCTATAATTATGAAAAAATGGGTTAAGCCTAGAAGGACCTGGCACCCAGACCACTTCATTAAGCTGAAGTGGTCTGGGTGCCTAGAGTGGTCCTTTAAGGTTAGTCCCAAACACAATATTGGTCTGTGACTTTTTTTGTACACAGTTAATTAACAAATCTAATAAGCACTATAGCAGAACACTGTTTTGTGACCATAGCATAAAGATTCTTATGTTCAATTTCTTAAATTCCCTTACTTTCCAAATATATCGCCCAAATCAACCATTAATTTTGGAAAAAATAAACATAAGGTAAAGCAGCTCTAATTTCTTATCTCATGCTCTGTTAATAGCCAACTTGACCCTGCAGGAGCCTACTGTATGTAATTAAAGTTCAGTTTACAGAGCATGAGATACAAACTTTTAAAGTAATTTAACATGTGATTGAAATATTTTTTTTTTTTCATGCAGGCTGTGTCAGTCACAGCCACGGGAGGTATGGCTAGGGTTACACAGACCGAAACAAAAGTGATTTAACTCCTAAATGGCAGATAATTGAGCAGTGAGACTTCAGAGGCATGATTTATACACAAAAACTGCTTCATTAAGCTAATGTTTTGGCGACTATAGTGTACCTTTTAAGGAACAAACCAAGCTTGCTGTATTGGTTATAACTCCAGGAGAGCCCACGCAACCACACAGGGTAAATATATAGTCAAACCCTTTTTAAAAAAAAAAAAAAGTGTCCCCCTGCTACCTCCAGTGCATCTAGAAAGCTTGGCATTGAGCTAGACTTGGCGGTGCTTTCAGCCAATGAGCCACTTCTGCACAACAGATAATACAAATAGAGATGGAAGTGCACTCTGCCCCTCACTGTGGAATCCAGGGTGCTCCATGGAAAGTCCCAGTACCAGATAAGGACCAAAAGTGGATAAATATAGAAAAAAAACCCAGGCACTCCAACAGGTTCCAAATTTAAGGCAATTTATTTGAACCAGGAACTACACAGCAACGTTTCAGCCCTAACAGGGCTTTTCTCAACCTGTTGGAGTGCCTGGATTTTTTTCTATATTTATCCACTTCTGCACAACAGGGCTTAGCACAGTGGAACTCATGAAAGCTCACTGCAAGAACTTCTGACTCTAGAGGAACACTTCTTGACACCATAACCCAGGGCTTGACAAATGCGTTTGGAATCTAGGAGCCAGCTAAAAAAAAAAAAAAAGTTAGGAGACAGTTTTCTTTAAACAAAATTTTACATTTAACTTTCAACGAGAAAAATGCAATTCTTGAGGGACACTATAGACACCAGAACCACTACAGATTAATGTAGTTGTTCTGGAGTCTACAGCCTGTAACTGCAGACCTTTAACTGTAAACACTGACTTTTTAAAGAAAAGGCAGTGTTTTCATTGCTGTCTAGTAACACCTCTAGTGACAGTTACTCACATGACCACTAGAGAGTCCACGTTCTGCATGGAGGCGCTAAATGTTCACCATAGATATGCACTGATTCAATGCATCTCTACGAAGATATGCTGACTGGCACAGTGCGGTGTTTTGCTGCGCATTCGCAATATCCTCCCAACGCTTTACTATGGGAAAACACTGGCTTATGTGTAATCCTAAAGATGTATGATCTCATCCATGGAGGCAGGACCAGGCATGGCAAAACGGCACGAGAGTTAAAAAACACCTTTATCGTGCGATTGGAGGCAGACACACACACACACACTCACAAACAGACATTTTATTTTAACTGAAATCCACCCAGCCTCACATTTGAGAATGCTGAGTGGAGCGTTCCCTGGGGTCCAGTGGGGCTGCTCTCTAATCTTGCAACGTGCAAAGGAGCAGAAAACGACCTAGCTCTCTAGCACTCTCTGTAGTGATGCTGGGGCCAGGGTGACGTCATATGCCGGTTCCCGGGATAATTAAACAGCGTGCGAGGGAGCAGAGAGGAACTGCAGGTAGATTACTGCTCCCTTGTTCGCCGCCTCCTTACTACCTCAGCCGGCCCCTCTGGGGAGAAATCAATGCACCCTTGGACGGGTACCTTAACTAAAGGGCTGACATCCCATCCCAGGCGCCAGGGCGCAATTTTTTAGTAGTCATGGTGCCTGGGATTTGTCAATCCCTGCCATAACCCTTACAGAGAATGAGACATTCAGTCCATCTAGTCTATCCGATTTTCTTAATTCCTTTATTATTCTCTGCCTTATGCATATCCCACACATGCATAAACTCCCTCACCGTGTTAACCTCTACAACTTCAGCTGGAAGGCTATTCCATGCATCCACTACCCTCTTAGTAAAGTAATACATCCCAATATTTTTAGACTTTTGCCCATGGTAGTTATGGTAGTTTTTCTGCTTTTAAATACACTCTCCTCCTTCACTGTGATGATTCCCTTTATATATATATATATATATATATATATATATATATATATATATATATATTTAAAATGTTTCTATCATATCCCCCCATCTTGTCTTTCCTCCAAGCTATATATGTTAAGATCCTTTAACCTTTCCTAATAAGTTTCATCATGCAACCCATGAACCAATTTAGTAGCCCTTCTCTGAACTCTCTCCTAAAGTATCAATATCCTTTGGAGATACGGTCTCCAGTACTGCGTACAATACTCCAAGTGAGGTCTCACCAATGTTCTGTACAATGGCATGAGCCCTTCCCTCTTTCTA
>OW240920.1:83650037-83811423 GCA_933207985.1 Pelobates cultripes | reverse complement strand
GGGAAGGCTGAGGGTGGTGAGGCTGGTGGTGTGGTGGGAAGGCTGAGGGTGGTGAGGCTGAGGGTGGTGAGGCTGGTGGGGGGGTGGGAAGGCTGAGGGTGGTGAGGCTGAGGGTGGTGAGGCTGAGGGTGGTGAGGCTGGCGGGGGTGGGGAAGCTGGTGAGGGGAGGCTGAGGGTGGTGAGGCTGGTGGAGGGGAGGCTGAGGGTGGTGAGGCTGGTGGGGGAGGCTGAGGGTGGTGAGGCTGGTGGGGGATGGGGAGGCTGGTGGGGGGAGGCTGAGGGTGGTGAGGGAGCCTACCTTCTCTTCCCTGGTGGTCCAGTGGCCACTTCTTCTTCTTCGGAGCTGCAGACCGTGTAATATCGCGAGACCATCAGAGCGTTGCCGTGGTAACCCGCGGAAACGCTCTGATTGGCCAATTCTCGCGAGACACATGGTCTGCAGCTCTGCCCACTGCGGAGCTGCAGACCTGTGTTTGCGATGGTGGCCGGGCAGCCAGGAGGGGCCTTGCACCCGGCGGCATACTGGGCAAGCCGCCGGGCCCCCTCCTGGTGTCAGGTCCTCGGTCATTGACCGAGGACCTGACACAGTCTGCCATAAGGCGGTTTAGGCGTGGATCCCCCTCCGGCATGCCACAGTCCAGGTGTTAGTCCCCTTGAAACAACTTTTCCATCACTATTGTGGCCAGAAAGAGTCCCTGTGGGTTTTAAAATTCGACTGCCTATTGAAGTCAATGGCGGTTTGCCCGTTCACGAACATTTGCGGAAGTTCGCGTTCGCAATTCGCAAACCGAAAATTTTATGTTCGCGACATCACTATTCATAAGCACTCTCTGCAACCAATCTTTACACCAATGTTCTATACAAGAACATAATTTTTCATCCAAACTGTGACGAGACCAATCTCGCCACTGTGCATTGGAGGAGCCTGGTTGCCCGCCTGCTGCCTTTAGACTATGGCCCCATGTTGAAACGCTTGATTTTCCCCTGCGAAGACATGAAAGCCGGGTCATTCGGTGCTTGCCCTGTTTGAGCGGTGATACCCCAGATAGCTATGCCATGGAGCCCATTCGTATAATGATAGACTATGGGAAAGACGTTGGCTCCATGGCATTTGAACTGTATGTGTGTGCCCGCTGAGCGCCATTCAGTAATAATGTGCGCTCAGATCTGAGCTATCTGGGGATATGTTGAATGTACCTGTTTTGTGCAATGGCTGCACAGTTGTTTTTATGTGTTTTATTGTCTTTTGCTGCCATGTGTTCAATGGAGTTTTGCGTCTGTCCTTGGAGAATAATTGGATTACTTCCCAATTATCTCCAGGATAGAAGACTCTGTGGAACTGGTTTTGGGCAGAAAAGCCATGCTTCCTTTGGTCACAAAGGACTACGATCTATCTTTTGAACCACTGGACCAATTTACATGATTTTGACATACGTTTGTATTTGGAGTATGCTGATTCTGAAAATGTAAGTTTTATGTGAATGTGATGCATACTTTTCAAGTTATGAATAATGTGGAAAAATTGTATTTCTCTGCTTGTGATAATTACATTACCCATTGTGTAAGGTAATTGTATCACAGGCAGAGGGGAGGATTTTGTGTGGGAGTGTCTGAGTGTATTGTATGTGTTTATTGGTTGTGTTCCAAAACCCTGTGGGTGGTACTAATGTGTATATAAGAAGAATAAACCCACAGCTCTGTCTGTTCACTGCTTGACCCTCAAAACAGAGCTTTGTCTCATTCTTGGGGGGATTTACTGTATGCTGTTCCAGTTTGACTGCTAGGAGTGTAAACCTATTCGTATGGTTTTTCCTATTCGGCTGTTTACAGCATTCATATGGTTTCCTGCTCGGCGGATTGGTGTGTTACAGTACCTCCAGTAATAAATGTACAAACCGCCGTTTAGTGAATGCTCCCTGTTCGCATTAATGTAGGCTGGTAGCGTATGCAGTATAATCATGCGAACCACCAGCTAGGGAACACTCCAAACTCCCGAACGGTACCTGTATGGCTCTTTCCCTTCACGAGCTCCAAATCCACGAACTGACAATATTAGCCAAACGCCAATATCTTCCAAGCGGCAAATAATCCAAATAAGCAGTCTCTAGTCGCCGGTAATAAAATCCCACCAATAACGAGACCAAGCTCCGCTTTGAGGGTAAAACACGAACTGATTTACTGTGGGCTACCTGCCCGGTATTTATGCAGGTCTCCCACTTGGTGGACACTCCCCAAGGGGACCAAATGGGAGACTGAAAGGACAGAAGGACATGGGGACATTTTGGACATACATCCCCACAATATTCCCAGCATGCATCACAGTTCCCTCCCCTCTGCTCGGGAGATAATTGGGAAGTAATTCAATTATCTCCCAGAGCAGAGGCAAATCGCCATTTTAAATACAAGTCATAAAACACATAAAAATCTATAACTTCATAACTGCCGAACATATTGTATTCGTGTAACACATCCCCAGATAGCCTGGATCTGAGGGCATATTATTGGCGAGTAGCGCTCAGATCCCATTCGCATAGTTCAATCGCCATGGAGTCAAAGTCTATTACAGTTTTTCAGTATGCGATTGACTCCATGGGACGGCTATCTGGGTTAAGTCCATTCGTGTCGTTGAATCTCCCGAACGGCCGGCATTCGTATGCTTTTGTCGATTGAGAAGGGGAGGTCGACGGCTTCAGCGGTGTTCGGTTGAAAAAGTGTCCGTTTTCAGTTCCATGAAATAACCGTCGAACACCGCTGGTCTTTCGCATGGTTAAAATGGCCGCCGCCTCGTGGTCGACATACGAGCGACGACCACCCGGTATTCGGTTTTAATTGAGAAGTTTCTGTGGTTAACCGCAACATTCTAATTGGGATCAATAGGTTAACCAGCAGCACACTTCTCTTCTGGGTGGCCGTCCGTTCGGTAGTTTCGTTCGACAAATACCGACATTCCCTTAAACAAGCATACGAATGGGGGAATTCATGCAACTGGCAAAACAGACGAACACAGTACTTTTAGTCCAGGCAGATGGGTCTGTCACATGGTGTTCTGCAGTAGCTGTGCCTGTGTCTCTGGAAGGGGAAGATCTCCTAAACGGCGGTTTAACCCTTTTATGCCCTGGGGTGCCGTTACACAAACCAACCGATTTCAGTTTTAATAGTAACATTTTGTGTGAAACTGTATCAAATTATTTAGCAAAATCCCAGTAGTTTACATTTACTGAGTCACATTGATCTATATTTCTACTAACTTCTTCATAGGACAGAAGTTAGTTTGGCATGACTTGTCTTTTATAAAACCATGTTGATTCCTGCTAATGATATTATTCAAAATGAATTCTTGAATATTATTCCTTAACAGCTCTTCAGATAATTTTCCAATTATAGATGTTAAGCTCACAGGACTGTTATTTCTCAGGTTGAGCTTTTGAAGCCTGTTTAAATGTAGGCACCACATCAGCTTTTCTCCAATACTATGGCACAATTCCTGAAAGAAAAGAATCCTAAACAATCCTACAAACCGTGTTATGAATACAACTACACTAAGCTCCTTAACCCCTTCCGAACGCAGACGGAAATTTTCCGTCAACCTTGTCCTTCAGTTAAGGACCGTTGATGGAAAATTTCCGTCATTTACTAAAGTTAACCCCAGATCGTTAATGGTGCTCCGGTCTGCCTCTGTATTAGAGGCAGACTGGGAGCACCCGATTGGGCTGCCCCAGCACCGGTGCTCGCTCTGACACAGTGGCGTACTAAGGGGGAAGCGGAGGGGGCGGTCCGCACCGGGTGCCAGCAGGGTGGGGAGTGCCTTGGGAGGGGGCGCCGCCAGGAGCGCTGGCCCCCCTCATGCTGCAGCCGCCCGAGCTCAGCCTGAGGAGGTCCGCGGGTACAGGGAGCATCTGTCTCCTGTACCCGGCCGGACTAACAGGAAGTACACACTGAGTGTGCACTTCCTGTTAGTCCGGCCGGGTACAGGAGACAGCTCCCACTGCCAGCGGACCACAGAGGGGCTGGAAACCCTTCCCAACAATGGTGGGGAATAAGGAGAGATTGGGGGGAATAAGGAGAGATGGGAGGGGGGAATAAGGAGAGATTGTGAGGGGTGATAAGGAGAGATTGGGAGGGGTGATAAGGAGAGATGGGGGATAAGGAGAGATTGGGAGGGGGGATAATGAGAGATTGGGGGGATAAGGAGAGATTGGGGGGAAGGATAGATGGGGATAATGAGAGATTGGGAGGGATAATGAGACCAGATAAGGAGAGATTGGGATGGGGGAAGGAAATTGGAGAGGGGGGATAAAGAAAGAAATTGGGAGGGGGAAGGAAATTGGGAGGGGGAAGGAAATTGGAGGGGGGGATAAAGAAATATTGGGAGAGGAGAAAGAAAGAAATTGGGAGGGGGGAGAGAGAAGGAAATTGGAGGGGGGGAGAGATTGACATTCATCACACACAATGCACCCCTTGCACACAGAAAAACACACAATGCATTACACACACTGCATTACACACACAGACACACATACACAAGCAATGCAACCGTTACACACAATGCATCCCTTACACACACAGAAACACACAATGCATTCATTACATCCACTCAATGCACCCCTTACACACACTCAATGCATCTCATACATACACAGAAACACACCTTGCAGCCCTTACACATACAAACACAGATTCACACAATGCATTCCTTACACACATATCAGGACATCCCCTACACACTCCACCCCCTGTGAACAAACTCATTGGTGGAACATGAAGGTGGACCCCGGGACCCAGACCTTGAGCTGTGTAAAGGACCCCCAAAAAATGGAGCTGCTTCCCGTTCTCCCAGAACATTGATTTTTGTGACCACAGTTACAAACCGCCTCCAGAGAGCCTGTTCTGCACCAGACCAGTGGAGCCAGACTGCAGCTAGAGCCCATCATCATCCTCATCTGGTTGTAAGTAGGCAATTTAGTATATTATTCGTGGCACTAAGCTCTAATTTACCTCACATTAAAGAAACACTATAGTCCCCAGAACCACTTCAGTTTAATGTAGTGGTTCTGGTGTCTATAGCCTGTCCCTGCAGGCCTTTTAATGTAAACACGGCGGCACTGCAGCACTGGCATTAGATAACATGGCAAATCATATGGGTTGGGCATTGTGATGTCACATCGGGGGGCGGCAAACTTTATGGCAAAAATCCTTGCACCGGCCCTGGCTGGAGGGGGCTGTGTGAGCTGTGGCCGCACAGTGCCCCACGGAGGAAAAGTGGGGCGGAGCTAAGCAAAATTGGAGTCGGAGCCAAACTGGTGCTGGGGGCGGGGCTTTTGGGGGGGGCAAGGTGGTGCAAAGCACAGGACCCGCCCCGGGTGCCAAATGCTCTAGGTACGCCCCTGCCGGCAGGGGAGATCTCAGGATCCCCCGTGTCGGCTCATGCAGAGCTGGCACTATCCGAGCGCCGGCTCTGCTCTCAGCCTCCCTCCCCACTGCAGCATGGAGGGAGGGAGGCAGGAGAGGATCCGGGGAGCTATTGCCAGCAGCCGTGGCAACGCTCAGATCTCGCGAGAGTGAACTCTAGCCCCGCAGGCTAGAGTTCACTCACCACTGGACCACCAGGGAAGGCATCAAGGAACAAGAATCCCCCCTCCCTACATAAAGTAAGAAGGGAGGGGGGATATTAAGTAATGTACCCACACACATACAGCACCTACAGACATACACAGCACCTACACACATACAGCACCCACACACATAAAGCACCCACAGACATACACAGCACCCACACACATACAGCACCCACAGACATACACATCACCTGCACACATACAGCACCCACACACGTACAGCACCCACAGACATACACAGCACCTACACACATACAGCACCCACAGACATACACAGCACCTACACACATACAGCACCCACACACATACAGCACCCACACACATACACAGCACCTACACACATACAGCATCCACAGACATACACAGCACCTACACACATACAGCACCCATACACAGCACCAACACACATACAGCACCCACAACACCATACACAGCACCCACATACAGCACCCACAGACATACACAGCACCAACACACATACAGCACCCACAGACATACAGCACCCACACACATATAGCACTTACAGACATACACAGCACCTACACACATACAGCACCCACACACATACAGCACCCACACACATACACAGCACCTACACACATACACAGCACCAACACACATACAGCACCCACCGACATACACAGCACCCACAGACATACACAGCACCTAGACACATACAGCACCCACACACATACACAGCACCAACACACATACAGCACCCACAGACATACACAGAACCTACACACATAAAGCACCCACAAACATACACAGCACCCACACACATACACAACACCAACACACATACAGCACCCACACACTCATACAGCACCCCCACACACAGCACCCTTACAAACACACACAGCACCCTTACACACAGCACACAAACAGCACCCTCACACACACACAGCACACTAACAGCACCCTCACACACACACAGCACACTAACAGTACCCTCACAAACACAAACAGGACCCTAGCAAACACACACACAGCACACTACCAGTACCCTCACACACAAACAGCACCCTCACACACAGTACATTAACAGCACCCTCACAAGCGCACACACACAAACAGCACCCTCACACACAGTACATTAACAGCACCCTCACAAGCGCGCACACACAAACACCCTCACCCACATAGCACACTACCAGCACCCTCACACACACATCACACTAACAGCACCCTCACACAGCACACACACACAGCTTGAAAAAGACCCGCCAGGGTCGAAACGTCGATTCATTTTTGTAAACATCTAATGGATTAATAAAACACCCCTTTTTTCACTTCTATGAAGACGTGTGAGTGCATCCTGTTTTTGTATCTTTTGTATATATATATAAATATATATACATACATATATATATATATACGCGGCGTGTGCTTGTGCTTTAGGGTGCGCACGCCTATGGTTGTATATACTTTCATAGGCAACCTATGTTTCTATGTATAGCTTGGAGGAAAGACGAGACAGGGGGGATATGATAGAAACATTTTAATACATAAAGGGAATCAACACAGTAAAGGAGGAGACTATATTTAAAAGAAGAAAAACTACCACAACAAGAGGACATAGTCTTAAATTAGAGGGACAAAGTTTTAAAAATAATATCAGGAAGTATTACTTTACTGAGAGGGTAGTGGATGCATGGAATAGCCTTCCAGCTGAAGTGGTAGAGGTTAACACAGTAAAGGAGTTTAAGCATGCGTGGGATAGGCATAAGGCTATCCTAACTATAAGATAAGGCCAGGGACTAATGAAAGTATTTAGAAAATTGGGCAGACTAGATGGGCCGAATGGTTCTTATCTGCCGTCACATTCTATGTTTCTATGTTTCTATGTTAATCCTTTGGCACATGTGTCATGCATGGCACTCGAGATACCTTTGCTCGGCACTCAAAGCGGCTAGAGCCAAACAGGCTCTGGCCTATCTGGAATCCCAGTGGTACTTCAGATAACTGCTAGTGCAAAAAAGTGGTGAGGGTCAATCCTCAATTTATCTATTATAGAACTGATCTGCTACCTGCGTAACAAGATAATGGAACTTTATAAAGATGGAAAAGGATATTAAAAGAAAATGTCATTCAGTACTGTTCAATCACTTATTAAGAAGCTGAAAATGTGGGGATCTCTTGATACCAAGCCAAGGTCAGGTAGACAAAGAAAGATTTCAGCCACAACTGCCAGAAGAATTGTTCAGGATACAAATCAAAACCCACAGGTAACCTCAGGAGAAATACAGGCTGCTCTGGAATAAGATGGTGTGGTTGTTCCAAGGAGCACAATACAACCATACTTAAACATAAATGAGCTGCATGGTCAAGTTGGCAGAAAGAAGCCTTTACTGCACCAATGCCACAAAACAGCCCGGTGCGTATGTGTCCGTTTGTATCCGGATGGGTTTGGATGTGTCAGTGTTCTTGTTTGTAAGTGGCAATGTATGTGATTATATCCCAGCAATCAAACATTAACAAAACATGCAAACACACCCCTGCGATCAAACATAAACATTACATAGAAACACATCCTGCATTCCAATATTAAAATTATACTCAAATACCTGTACTACATACAAACGTATACTCACATTTACAAGTCAACACTACATACAAACACACCCCAGTATTCAAATGCAAACACTACACACACCAAACACAACTACTGTATTCCAAAGGCAATAGTACATACAAATACACCCCTATATTCACACACATATGCTATATGAACCCATGCACACATTGCTTACAAACATATCCCTTCAAGGATGGAAAAATAGTAGCTCCCTAGCTGGCATAGCATCAGTGGAGTTGTACGACACATTGGGATCTATCCCTTGGCCACTCTCACGTTAGAGTATAAAAATAAGTTTCTCTACATTAGTTCCGCCACTGGGCAGATGATACATTGTCCCTCAGATCCTGACTTCCTTAACATTGCCAGTGTGAACCAGCTTGAAACAGCAATGTTTGTTCAAAATGGTAGTATTGGAAGAGTTAAGCTACATTTTCAGTTAAGCTGTATTGGCCTAACCATTGAAAATGACTTTAAAATTACTTTAATATCCTGATAATACACACTTAATGAATTACCCACTAGTGATAAATATTCCCAGTAGAATAGAAGCTGCAAAGAGCTGATGCTACAGACTCACAGTGTACAATGACTCACAGTGTACAATGTCAGACACAGTCATATAACACATTAACAATATTATTGTAGCAGGGTATATCAATATCAAACTAAATAGTATCTAAGGACTGCACTAATAGATTATAATATTTTTTTTGCATTTTATTTTAAGAATCACATTCATTGAGTTTGCTATCTAATTCACAACATAGCACCAACAAAACAAACTGTTGATAAAGTTCAAAAATATTTCTGGCTGCTGAATTTATAAAATATAAACTACTAAAATTAACTTTAAGTTATCTTATTGTAACTTTTTGCTTTAGCAGTTTTGTTTACTGTGTCCTGCAATGTTTGTACATCTATCATCTGATTAGAAGCATACCTTTAGTTTAGAAATCTTTACACATTATAAAAGATATTTAATACATACTTAAATGTATTGAGTTGCTGTAGTTAATGGAACATTGAAGTAAAAAAGAGGTTTGCACATGCTATAAAAACAGCATACAAATTCTGAATATCCCTAAAAAATAACGTAGGGTTATTTACACACTTGTGCATTCTGTTTAAAAAAAAATTGCAATTCATCTGAATTTGGGGCGATCGTCAGGTTATCCAGATTGCTATATGGATGTATTATGCAAATTTAGCACGAACATTTACCGAATATGTTTGTTCACTTCATGGTTCAGTGTTCCAGCTGTGATGCCTAAAAAAGACAATTCGTGGTTAGACGAAAGCTACTTAATCAAATCAATAAATTATTAGCATTTATAGATCACCAGCATATTCCACATCACTTTACAATTATGGAAAGGGGATATTTAGAGGTAACAAAGGCCTTGCTCATATGAACTTACAATCTATTAGGTTTTGATTATGTATTGATAATGATATATGTTGTTAGATGTTTGGCCTAATAACACTTAATGGTAAGTTAATGTGACTGGTTTTCCCAGTTCCAAGGCAGTGACTTTATCACTGCTCTAACCAGCTAAACTATAAATAAATAAAATAATAATAAATAAATAAACCATAGATATGCCAGACCAAACCATTAAAATATGCAACCAAATGACCAAAAGTAAACCGAATGCTCAAAAATGCTAATATTGTATGAATTCCAACAGAATTCCAACCAGAATTAACTTTATTATAAGGAAGTAAAAATGAGCATGTCACTGTACTGTAAAATATATACACATATTAATATCATGTATATAATTACATTAGTTCAGTGATAGGCCATTTTGGTTGATACAAATAGGCTTGACCTGATCATTTGCATGGACAACATTCAGACACACCACCAAATATTTAAAAAAAAAAATTTCCAGCCAAATTGGGGCGGTCTACCTGAATTTCTATATTTCATGCACACATATGGTTATTCATATGAAATAAATTCTGAGGACATTTTTATAACTAGATGCCAATAGTATTCCATTGTTTCCATTGACTACTTGTCTTTTAAACTGTGACTATACAACAGACATATCTCAAAAATCCAGATCCCCGTTTTGCTTTTGTTTATAACTTTATGGATTGCCATCCTGGTATTTTTTACATATCACAAAAAGCATGTTTTTTTTTTTCAATTTGCAAACTCAGTTTTATTAGTGCTTCACATTGTTCAACGTTTGGCGCCTGCTAGCCAGGGTACAGAATGGAAGAAATGGGGGTTGTGCAGGAACATTTTGGTACATCATTGGGGTCATACATAGTGACATTTTTTCACAATACATTCCCTTTCCCCGTAACTCTCATCTATTCCCTCCTGGTGTTGGCTGAGATCTCCAATGATCTCTTACTCATCTGTGGTGGTGGTTTCTATGTGGGTGTTTCTGTGCTGTTTTGTCCCTTCTCGTTTTCCTTTCCCTGTCTTTGCGTCTCTCTCGTCCCCACCCCCCTTGTGTTATGCTTGTTGTTTGTTTGAATATGCTCTCCATCTCTCCCCCGCATGGTTTGTGTGTTTCCTTTGCCCTATATGTTTGTCTGCCATCAACTCATACTTCCAGTTGAGAGAGGTTTGTTTAATTAGGGCCTCTTTTTTGGGTGTCTGCATCGATTTCCATGCCCTTGCAATAAGAGTTACTGCTGCCACTAGTAGGTGAAATATCAATCTCTCATTGGTTTTGCTTAGTGTTGTTGGGCTCATGAATAGTATACCTTGTTCTATAGTTATTGGCCAAGTCCTGTCCAACACGGCTGCTGCAATCTTTTCCACCTCTGCCCAGTATGGCTTAATGGCAGCGCAAGACCACCATATGTGGCTCATCGAGCCCACCGTCTTACCACATCTCCAACACCTATTTTGTGTACCTGGGTATATCGCAGCTAATTTCTCTGGCACCATGTACCATCTGTATTGCAGCTTTCAGATGGTTTCTAGGTGTGTGGTGCATAGTGTATTCCCCTTGTGGTTTGTAAAGGCTCATTGCAATGCTTCCGTCTCTACAGTGTAACCATGCCATGCTGTTTGGAAATTCATGTTTTGTCTCTGTGGTTGCCAGTATGGTGTTGTATAGTGCTGAGAGTGCTTTTTTCAGAGTTTTTCAGCTTTGTGTCTGTGATTTGTCTCTGCAGTGTTACACCTGTGAGGAGGGACTTTATTTGTAGGTGTGGGAACAGTGCTTTATTGGGTATGTTGTATAATGTTTGGAGTTCCGGAAAGAGCAGCAATTTATTGTCCTTGTATAGGGGGTCAATCGTAGTGCATCCCGCCTCCTCCCATGTCTTGTGTCTAGGGTTGGGATACCCGCCGCTAAGCATGTGATTGGTGCATCCTATCTTATTGCCCTTTGGTCTCTCCCTTCGCCCCTTTCTTCATCCCAGTGTTTTAGCATCAGGGTCGTGGTCTGCAGGAGGTGTGTGTATTGTGGGCGCAGAAATCTTGGTAGCCAAAAGAGGTCTCGTAGGTCCTGTTTGTTGGCCCAGTGGGCCTCTATCTGGGTCCATTGTAGTGTTTCCCCCTCTTCTGTGGCCACCTTGACCACTGCCAGCTGTGCCGCCCTGTAGTAATTTTTTATGCTTGGCAAGCCCAGTCCCCCTTTTGTGGTTGGTTGTTGCAGGATGGCGGATGCCACCCTCGGTCTCTTGTTAGCCCATACAAAGCGGGCTATTATGCTTTGTAGAGTGGCTAGGTACGTTTTTAGTAGTGTTATAGGTAGGGTGCGAAGCAGATATTGGAACTTTGGGAGCAGCATCATTTTGACAGCTGCTATCTTCCCTACCCATGTTAAATATTTTCCTTCCCAGGTTCGCAGCGTGGTGTCAATTTCTCTTGTGAGTGCGTTGTAGTTTTTCTCCAAGAGTTTACCTGTTTGGGGTGGGATTTTGATGCCTAGGAAGGTTAGGTGGTCATTCCCCCAGTCTAGGGGAAAAGCTATTTTAAGTCTCTCTAGGGTGTCTGTTTGGATCCCTATCCCCATGGCCTGCGTCTTATTGACATTTAACTTGTAATATGAATGTTTCCCGTATTCAGTGATGTTGACCATCAGGTTGGGTAATGATATGTGCGGTTACGTTAGAGTTAGTAATATTCTCTGTCTCCTATTTTTACTCTGTGTATTGATGTGTTTTGCCGTATGGCTGCCGCCAACGGTTCGAGGGCCATCATGTACAGTAGGGGTGAGAGGGGGCATCCCTGTCTTGAACCATTTGTTATAGTAAGAGGTTCTGAGACAAAACCTGCGTTTATGACCTTTGCTGTGGGTTCGTTATAAAGTGCCCTGACCGCTGAGAGGAAACCCTCAGGTGCTCCAAACTTGAGGAGAACATTTTCCAGGAACTCCCATCCCAGTCGGCCGAAGGCCTTTTCCACGTCTAATGACACGAGCAAGCCTCCTACTTTCATACGTTGTGCACTTTGTATGATGTCTAATACTTTCCTAGTGTTGTCCCCTCCTTGTCTGTTTTTAATGAACCCCACTTGGTCAGTATGGATGATGTGAGGGAGTATGGTGCTGAGGCGCGTTGCATATATTTTTGAATATAATTTGGCATCTGTGTTCAACAGAGATATGGGGCGGAAATTTTGTGGGTATGGGAGGATTTTTCCCGGTTTTGGGAGCATAATGATATGAGCTACTAGCGTTTCAGTTAGTAGTTTTTGTAGACTGGTAGCTTCATTGAATGCATTGGTCAAGTGTGGCATTAGGATGTTTTGGAACTTTTTATAATAGCAGTTGGCAAAGCCATCTGGGCCTGGGGATTTACCTGCCGGTTAGTTCGAAATTGCTGTTTCTACCTCTTTGTGTGTTATGAGAGCCGTGAGTTCCTGCCGTTGCTGCGGTGTAAAGGTGGGTAGTGTTATTGTGTTTAAATATTCTTGTATGGCTTGGGTTTGCGGCTGGTGCGTCCGGGTGTCCTTGGCCAAACTGTATAGCGAAGTGTAATACTTCTCAAAGATGTTGCTTATGTCTTTGGGTGCTGTGACTTTGTGTCCCGCTTCTGTGGTAAAATATGCAATCTTTTGGTTGGTTTGTTTGGCTTTGAGGTGTTGGGCAACCAGTTTGCCCGCTCTATTACCCTGAGAGTAATGTGTCGCTTTGAGTCTGTGGAGTTGATGTAATGCGTTTTTTTAGTTCTTGTGTTGGGGCAAGTTGGTTCTGGGCTGTAACGTCTTGGAGTTCTTTTTGCCACTCTCGCATTTGTGTTTGAGCTCATCTTTTTAAGTAAGCTGCTCACTTTATCAACATTCCCCTAATCACTGACTTGTGGGCTTGCCATATGGTGTTGTGTGGCATGCATTCTGTGGTGTTCTCAGTGAAATAGTGCATTAATTCTGTTTCTACCGATTTAGTGAATCTTGTGTCTGTGAGGAGGGAGTCATTAAGTCTCCACGGGCTCCTGTGTGTGGATTCGTATATGTCTGCTAGGGTCATCACCACCGGGGCATGATCCGACCAGGTTATGTGTTCTATGGAGCAGCTCTTGACCTGCTCCAGGTGTTGTCCCGTTATTAGTATGCCATCTATCCTTGAGTATGTTTTGTGTTCGGTCGAGAAAAAGTGTATCCCCTTTCCCCTATAGGCGTTGCTCGCCATACATCGTAGTAGTGATGGTCATGCAGTATTTTGCTTATTGCCTTGCCCTGTCTTTTGAGTGGTCTCAATCTGGTGGCTGTGTGTGCTGTCGTGGGGTCTATTACGTGATTGAAATCACCGCATACGATTCCTATTCCCTTTTGTATGGTCTCCAGTTTCTTGAGTATGTTATGAAGGAAATTTCTTTGTTCCGTGTTTGGGGCATATACGTTAGTGATTGTTGTTACGGTTGCCTCCAGGCTGGCTGGAAGTTGGACCGTAGAAAAGGATGCTCCTAGCGCTCACCAAAGGACCATCAGCACCGTAGACACCATAACTACTGCGTAGCCACCATAAGTACTGCAGACTCCACGAACCACCGCTGCTGGGCTGGTATCTCGCCGTCTGCTCTGTGCCCTGGACCCACGACCAGGCTCCAGGTTCCAGTAGGTGAACCTCTTCCTTCTGCAGAGCGAAGCAGGATCAGGAACAAGAGCTCTTACAAGAGCTCAGTAGCTAAGGGAGTATGAAGAGCATAGCAATCCCTGTAGTTGTTATAGCTGTCCCCTACAAACATGAGTCAAGGCTGCAAGTTAAAGGGTCAAGAAGATCTGATGTTTAATGGCACACACTCTGCTTTTATGAGATTCTGCCCATGCAAGGGAGACACCCACATAATTAGCAGTATAACCAATCGGAACAATATACATTCGGGGAAATTCCCATCCCTCAGATAATCACATAACATAATTAAAACAGAACAGTAAAAATACAGTTTTTATACATGTACTATAACTTCCAAACTACACATCCAATCTTCATAAAAATACATATTTAGAATCAATCCATTCAGGGGAGCAACATATTAAAAACTGGCACAAATCAGACAAGGGGTTCAAAAGTTAGCAAAAGTATCTTTTGGGGCCTAGAGGGCAGCATGGTTTTCTGGCCCAAACCAGATTTACAGAGCCCTCTATCCTGGACAATGGGGAAAGTAATCCAATTATCCAGGGATAGAGGCAGACTCCATTAACCACATGTTAGCAAAAGACACAAAAAAACACACTATCCATTACTCCTATCATACTGAACAGAACCCCCACATTCAACCTATCCCCAGATGGCTTGGATCTGAGCGCTCAATATATCCAAACAGCGCTCAGATCCCACAAATACAGTCAAATCGCCATACACACTAGGTCCATAGTCATGGGGCAGAAGGCTGGCAATTAGGCTTCTCCATAGCACAGGGAAGCAGGGCAATTTGTCAAATAAAATAACAGTTACAAATGGCAGTTTGTAACAATTGTGTATACAATATCATTGAATGTCCCCACTACTATTACATACCTCCCCTCTTTATCTGTCTCTTGGTGCATGAGGGTAAACGCTATGTCCTTGCTAATAAGTATGGAACCGCCTTTGGATTTGCTTGTGTGTGTGGCGTGGTATTGGTGTGGGTAGTCTTGTGGCATCAGCGGTGCATGGGCATTGGTCTTAAAGTGAGTTTCCTGGAGGCAGAGTACATCTGGTTTATGGTGATTTAAGTCTCTGCGGAGTAGGCTCCTTTTTGAGGGATGGTTAAGGCCTTTTGTATTGTGTGTGTATATTTTCATGAGGGGTCGTGCTTTATGAGTTTGGGTGAAAGTGGCGCTGACTCTCTTTCCTTCGGGAGTGCCCCCCTTCCCAGCAATATCGAACCGGGCGGCGACTCCCTGATTGGGGTGGGTTGTGGGTTTTGACTCCTGAGTGAGCGGCTTCTGAGGTGACTTGGATATGGTTTGTGTACAGTGTGAAGCAAAAGAATTAAACATAATAAGTAAAACAATACAACTAAAAACTAAACATTGTGCCATGTGTGCGGCCTTACACCAGTGAAAGGCGAAGTGGGGTTGGAAGCGACTGGCTTCCATGTCTGTGAAACTCGGTCATTGGCCTAATGTCCTATTAAAATTACAGGTTTTTTATACTCCTTTTTTATCCTGGTAACTGTTACATATACAATTGTTTACGGTACTCAACCAATCATTTACAGTATTCGTTGGGGTGCCATTGTTTTTTTTTTTCTATCTTTGTCTGTCAGGACACGATGTCCCAAGCCCCCCTGGCATGTGTTGTTAGAACCCCCACTGTGTATTGTTAGTCCCAGTGTTTCTTTTTTTTTTGTACTTGCCACGGTCTGCGGGTTGCAGTTGCTCCCTCTTTCAGTACTTGGAAACTTTCTTCCAAGAGGGGATGAGTCGATCACAGTTTGCTGTGTTGTTCGGCACCTGCGGTGGTGGTAGGCCCCAGTCTCTAAGGCCTTTCGCTCCGGCCTCCAGGGTCATGATGGTTGTAGTCTTGCCTTCGTGAGTAATTAATAGCTTGACCGGGAAGCCCCATCTGTATGGTTTCTTGTGTATTCTTAGTTGCTCTTTGATTCCAGAGAAGGTTTTTCTTTTTTGTAGCATGGCTGCTGAGATGTCCGCGTATATCGTCGTCCCTTGGTATGGAGGTGGTAAGTTGGGGCACTGTCTGCTTGCTCTCATTATGTCCTCCTTCATGTGGAAGTAGTGAAGCCTCACCAGGACGTCTCGTGGTGTTTCTGTTGTGAGATAGCGAGGTTTCGGGACTCTATGGTACCTGTCTAGTAACAGAATGCCCTGGTATACATCTGAAACTAGAGACCTAAATAGGCCTTGTAGGTGAGTATGTAGCTCCACCACAACGACTGACTCCGCTATCCCTCTCAGCCTGAGATTGTTGCGGCGGGAGCGGTCCTCCATGTCTGCTAACTTCGTTTCAAAGGCTGACATGGTGTTGTGCTTGTCGTCCATAGTGGCTCGCATCTCATTGTATGCTTCGGCCTGGTCGGCCATTTTGTCAGACCCTATTTCTGTCAAGGAGGTCTGTACGGTGCTTTGTATTTTGGCATGCATAGCATCCAGCATTCGCTGTAATAGGCCGAGTCACCGGAGCCTCTTCTTCTGCTTGTCTCTGGGTTTCATTAGGATCATCTTGGGCCTTCTCCAGCATTCTCGCTGCCTTCGTTTGGGTGTTGCGGGCATTAAAGAAGTTATTCTTTTCACCTCCATCCGTCTGTCGTCTTCCCTTTTGCTGGGACATTGTTTGGGGTAAGTTTACCGCTTCTGGGGTGTCCGTAACGCTAAATATAAGGCCTGTGTAGTCAGAGCTACACGGACATGCGACCGCTGCGGTTGTGCTCCAGGCCATGCCCCCACAAAAAGCATGTTTTCATACGACAGAAAACAATTATTATAAATGTGAAATTTTCAAGGAATAGGCAAAATAGTAATTGGATCGTGATGCTTATGAGAAATGTCACTTATGAGTCTAGATGTTTTGTTAATTATTTAAAATTACCCACCAATTTTTACAAATGTTCAGAGTTTCAGTTTTGCAACCGCTTTAAATATAATTTCCTGGCTAATCATGGCAGCATCACTTATAGGTAACTCCGCACCTAACCAGATCAGGACAGGATTAACTAATAAAAAAAGAGAGAGAAAGAGACTGGAGGCATAAAAGGTCCCTCCTCCTTCTATACCTCAGTCTTTTTTCCTCTCCTTAACCGGACAGACAGGTTAAAATTTTATTTAGCAATTTTCTTTTTTTTTTGGCCACCTTCCCATGTGTACCATGCGTCTACCACGCATAGTTCAGCCTCTCTGTGCCTAAAGGACCCAGTATACAGCATGCATGACCATGACTAACTGGGTCATATTCAAAATGAATAATTTGAATCTGCTTGTAAACCATATATCATGCTGAGGATTATGGTTCTATTGATAAAATCAGAAGCCTTGCATATTCCCCCGACAGAACCTAAAGACAATGGGAGATAGACCTTTCCCTTCTTCATTCAGGAGTTTTTTCTTCTCCTCAATTCGTGTACTCACGTGTTCGGTAGAATCCTTTGTTCGGGAGTTTGTTCATGTTCCCCTGTGGTAAGCCTAGCATATAGTAAGTGATTCTCTGTTTGTTTGTATGTTTTGTTTAGTTTGTTTCTTTCTTCCATTCGAATGCTATGGCGTTAGTTTCCTTTTTAAGGGATTCTCCAGGCTAGCTTCAGTTAGTTTATACCACGGTTCTCATAATTGGCGCGAACTGACCTAGAAAAAAGGTGTGAACGGCTCGGCATTCGCTCGAACGATCTGCGCAAGTGCAAACTTCCTCACTTAAAGAGACAGTCTTTTTCATTTGATTCTTAAAGTCTCTAGTTCGTTCAGTTCCTAAACTATTCTGGAAAGTTATTCGGTACTGCCAGAGTCTTTTTTTTTCTCACCTGAAGGTAAGAATTATTTATTTATCCCCATTTTCAAATTTTATTCTTAATCATATTAAGGTAATAAAATTCTTCACTCCTTTTTTCTTTTAGATGTCTTCTCCCTCTGCTTCCCACCACTCAGGTTCAAAGAAACAAAGGTGAGCCAAGTTTTTATCTACATAAGGGGAATAAGAGAGTGCCATACATGCCCCATAGTTAATTACATTACCGTTCTTATCTTGCAGCCCAAGCATTAGCTGGGATAGATCTCCCAGGAAACACAAGGAAAAATCTAATTGCTGCTTGGCCTTGCAATAAAATTGCTCTTGAGGGTAAATACCTATGCCTCACCTGCATGACAGAAGTGGCAGACAACTAACCCAGGAATAGTTCTCCTCAAGAAGAACTTAAGACCTGGATATCCCAAGCCATAGCTGAAGGTTTCAAGGCTTCTTCAAAACACACCCCCTCCAAGAAACGTCAAAAAAAGCTGAGTCCTCTTCTCCCTCATCTGAATCTGAGCTAGAATCCTTTGAAGATTTTACTGACGAGGAGGAGGAAGATATGGAATATGGCCCTAAATCCTTAGACTCAAAATCTGTTGAAAAACTAATCTTCCTAATAAGAAATACCCTAAAATTACAGGAAGGAAAAACAGAATTCTTGGAATCTGACAAATATTTTGAAGAAGGAAATGATCCTCAATGAATGGGCCACACCAGATAAAAAAGTTACCCTAAAAAACAAGAATCCTAGGTGTTACAAACTGCCATTTGTAACTGTTATTTTATTTGACAAATTGCCCTGCTTCCTTGTGTTATGGAGAAGCCTAATTGCCAGCCTTCTGCCCCATGACTATGGACCTAGTGTGTATGGCGATTTGACTGTATTTGTGGGATCTGAGCGCTGTTTGGATATATTGAGCGCTCAGATCCAAGCCATCTGGGGATAGGTTGAATGTGGGGGTTCTGTTCAGTTCAATAGGAGTTATGTATTTTTGTGTCTTTTTGTGTCTTTTGCTAATATGTGGTTAATGGAGTCTGCCTCTATCCCTGGATAATTGGATTATTTTCCCCATTGTCCAGGATAGAGGGCTCTGTAAATCCGGTTTGGGCCAGAAAACCATGCTGTCAGCTAGGCCCCAAAAGATACTTTTGCTAACTTTTGAACCCCTTGTCTGATTTGTGCCAGTTTTTAATATGTTGCTCCCCTGAATGGATTGATTCTAAATATGTATTTTTATGAAGATTGGATGTGTAGTTTGGAAGTTATAGTACATGTATAAAAACTGTATTTTTACTGTTCTGTTTTAATTATGTTATGTGTTTATCTGAGGGATGGGAATTTCCCCGAATGTATATTGTTCCGATTGGTTATACTGCTAATTATGTGGGTGTCTCCCTTGCATGGGCAGAATCTCATAAAAGCAGAGTGTGTGCCATTAAACATCAGATCTTCTTGACCCTCTAACTTGCAGCCTTGACTCATGTTTGTAGGGGACAGCTATAATCACTACAGGGATTGCTATGCTCTTCATACTCCCTTAGCTACTGAGCTCTTGTTCCTGATCCTGCTTCGCTCTGCAGAAGGAAGAGGTTCATCTACTGCAACCTGGAGCCTGGTCGTGGGTCCAGGGCGGATAGCAGACGGCGAGATCCTAGCCCAGCAGCGGTGGCTCGTTGAGTCTGCAGTACTTATGGTGTCTACGCAGTACTTATGGTGTCTACGGTGCTGATGGTCCTTTGGTGAGCGCTAGGAGCATCCTTTCTACGGTCCAACTTCCAGCCAGCCTGGAGGCAACCGTAACACTAGGATCTACCCATTTGCCTCCAAGGATTGCAAAACTTGGACTGCAATCCCGAAAATTGATGCAGCGGTAATCAAAATTGCAAAACGTACTACACTTCCCATTGACTCCATGGCATATCTACGGGAACCTATAAAGAAAATACTGGATGCCAACCTAATAAAAGCTTATCTAAAGAGGTGTAAGAAGAGAACACCTTCTGGACAACCTTAGGGACTTCAGACTCACAGCAGACATCAGCTACCTGGACATACCTGGACAACTCCAAGATGATTGCTAAAAGCATGGCATTATCTGTCTCAGCCAGAAGAGCCGACTACTATGGGGAGCTGACTACTCTTCAAAAGCCTCCCTTTGCGCTCTCCCCTTCCAAGGTGATCTCCTGCTTGGAAAAGTATGAGGCTATCCATAAAGCACCAGACAGCAAGAAAGCTTATCTACCTCATGGGAAGAGATACCCATATTCGTCCTCTTGGAAAGATAAAAAGTTTTGGATTGGTCCTTTCGAGACAATAGGTCATACCGACCAGGAAGGGGAGCACAATAGATATGTATCTTGGTCAACCTTTCAGCCTTCATCTTCCTCTAAATCCTCCAGAGGAAGGGGATCTAGAGTCCCTTCCAAAAACTTCTGAAGCTTTACAGGCCCATACAGACTTCATCATTTCCTATCTGTCTGGGCCATAAATATATCCGACTCTTGGATCATGTCTACCCTTGATAAAGGTTACACAATCAAATTTGACTCCTTTCCTCCAGGCAACTCATTCATAAGCTCAAGAATACTCTTGGGGAAAAAAGCAGAAGGCATGATTTGCGGTGTCAAAAAACTACTTCTTCAAGGTGTCATAGAAGAGGTTTCTCCTTTAGAAAGTTAAAAGGGCATCTGCTCAACAGTATTTTTGGCCCCCAAATCCAACGGCAAATGGAGACTTATAATAGATCTAAAAAAAGTCAACCTGTTCCTGAAGCGCATTTTGTTCAAGATGGAATCCATATCCACTATTATTCCCAATATCAACAAAGGGAATTGGGTAACGTCCATAGACCTGAGGGATGCATATTACCACATTCCCATCTACCCTCTTCATCGCAAATTTCTCCGTTTTTATATTATGGGACAGCACTTTCAATTCAGAGGCCTTCCTTTAGGCTTAATCCTTGCTCCAAGGACCTTCTCAAAAATCCTAGCGGTCCTTATAGCACACCTGAGGAAACAGGGGCTTGTCATATTTCACTACCTAGATGACATTTTAATTGTGGTTCCATCTCATCAAGAATCCTCTTGTCACACCATACGGGCCCTGAACTATCTACAGGAACACGGGTGGATATCAGCCAAAAGAAGAGTGCTCTGACTCCATCTCAAGAAGCAATATTCTTGGGGGCTTATATAAACACCGTAGAAGCAAAGGTCTTCCTATCACAAGAAAGCAGACTAAAAAGCAAAATTCTCTCGGTTCTCCACAAACCTTCCATCACAGCCAAGGAGTACATGAGCATACTGGGCTCGATAACCTCAACTATAGTTTTAGTCCGCTGGGCTCAATGGAACTCAAGAACTATCCAGTCGAATGAGTCAGTTCAACCACTATCGCAACAACTGGGAACAAATGATTAAAATTCCTCAAATTGTAAAAGATCAGTTGGGATGGTGGCTTCAGCAAGACAATCTACGGAAAGGGTTTCCAATAGAAGATCCTCCTTGGCAAGTTTTCACTACAGATACGAGCATGACGGGATGGCATGCTCACACAGAATCAATATGGATTCAAGGCACTTGTAACCCATCAGAGAAATGCCTTCACTCAAATCCGCGGGAACTGAGGTCCATTTATGTTGCTATACGGAATCTCTGCAGTGCTCTCAAGAGTCCTTGGCTCTCTATACGTACGGACAACAGGGCAGTGGCTGCCTATATAAATTACCAAGGAGGTACAAGAAGCAAACTTATTTTATGAGAAAAAACTCCTCTGATGGAGTTGCTAGATGTTTTAATGAAATTATGAGGAATAATAATCTTCTGGACCGATGGTGAGTCTGCCACCCCCAATAAAGGGATTACTCCTATTTTTGTAGCATACATAATGTAAATTTTAGATACATAGATAGATTACATTTTAGTGGAAAGAGATACAACAAAGATGAATAAAACATTTTTGATAACTACGATCCCATGGTCAGATCATAATGCAATCATTATGGTTATTAACGATAAATTCTCTATAACAAGATCTAATTGGAGATTAAATGAACGCATTATACAAAATAAACAAAATCTAGATCTGATCAAAGAAGCTACAGAGCTCTTCTTTAAAGAAAATGATTCAATAGAGACTCTGTTTCCAGTGATATGGTGCGCCTACAAGTGCACTAATAGAGTACACCTAATTAAATTGGGCAGCCAAGAAAAAAGATAAAATAAATTGAATTTAGCAGAATTGTATATAGACTTGGATTGTATAGAGAAGGAGTGGCCCGTCAAAGGAAGGGGCAGATAGGGTTAAGGAAGTTATGGACAAAATTCATAACGTCTTAATTCAAAAAGCAAATTACACTCTTGATCAACTTAAAAGGGCATGGTACTATCAGGGGAATAAAGCAGACAAATTAATGTCCAAAAGATTAAAAAATAACAGAGCTAAAAAATAGTTATTAAGATTATAAATTAAGATTATAAGATTATAAGTTAATGATATCCTACTCAACCCAGAAAAAATAGGTTTTGAGAATTTTTGTTCGACCCTATATAATTTACCGGGGAGACAATCCTCTGTAGGTATAGCAGGTTTTCTTAATAAATATAATTTCCCTAATGTCTAGGAAGAACAATTGGTTAAACTTAATGAAGAAATTAATATAAATGAAGTAGGATCAGCTAAAAGAAAACTTAAAGCTAATAAATGACGGGGACCGGATGATTTTAGTAATTTCTTCTACTCGGCCCCAGGAAATAATATTAAAGGGGCGCTTACTATGACATTTAATCAAATTACACATACAGGAGAGATTCTGAGGGAAATATTAAACACCCATATCATACCCATACCCAAAAAAGATAAAAATTCTGAAATTATAGGAAACTATAGACCCATCTCTCTATTGAAGATAAAGATATTCTCGTCCATTCTGGCTGATAGACTAAATAACATAATTCCGTCCATTATACATAATAATCAGTTTGGCTTCATAAAAAGTAGATTGTCTGTTCGTAATGTCAAAAGAATTATAGACATATTGGATATGGATCACCAGGACGGGGTCTCCCTCCTGACTCTGTCATTAGATGCTGAGAAGGCTTTCAACAGAGTCAGGTGGGATTTCCTTGGTCAGGTTTTAAAGGCATTCGGTCTTTCTGGTAATATAGTTAAATCCATAATGGCTAAAGTAATGGGGGCCGGATTCTCATCAGAATGGTTCCAACTGAAGAACGGAACTAGACAGGGATGCCCACTTTCCCTCTTACTCTATCTAATGGTAATCGAACCTTTGGCTATGGCAATTAGGGCAGATAATCAAATTAAAGGTTTTAAGTTTTTTACAGAAAGTGTTAAGATCACAATGTATGCCGATGATCTGGTGTTGATCCCTTTGTGATCCACTGTCTTCTATGGACAACTTTATGATGATTATTATTATGAGTTTTCATTACTATCTGGGTATAAACTAACTATAAGTAAATCGGCTGCAATGTTGTTTAATTTACCTTCATAGTCAAGAAAACTACTATATAATAATTTTGGATTAGCTTTTTCGTCCTCATACTTTGTATATCTTGGAATTCAAATAACGAGAGACCCCTCTAATCTAATGGAGGTTAATTTTATGTCTCTACTTAAATATACTAGTAAAACATTTAAAGAGTAGAAATCTTGGGAAGTTTCATGGTGGAGAAGAATAAATATTGTACAATCCTATATTCTCCCAAAATGGATCTATTTATTTTGTATGATTCCCGTGGCATGTTCAGACAGCTGGTTGAGTTAAGGGCAATCTATATTTAATAAATTTATATGGTTGGGTAAACAACAACGTATTAGTAACAGTTGTTTAGCATTGAAAGTCAGTCAAGGTGGTTACTCCAGATAAAAGATTATTGGAAAGCTTGCATGCTAGCACATATTATTTATACTCAGTTTGATAAAGAGGAAATCTGGTATAAAATAGAAATGTGCTTGACAAAAATCTAGTGATGTCACTAAGGAGTTGAGATCAATATTTTGGCAGAATCAGGATAAAAAAGAAAAAAAAATCGTAGGCAGCCCTAAAAGAATAAAAAAATCTTCATGTCCTTCCTGGATACTCACAAATTGCCTAATACATACATTGACATATATGAATATTACATACCTGTAATACATACAAATATTAACAGAAACACACACTGCTTAATACACACACACACAATGTCTAACAGACACACACACACACTACCCAATACACACACACAATGTCTAACAGCCACACACACACATACACACACTGCCTAATACATACAATGCCCAACAGGCACACACCACACTGTCTAATACACACACACACACACACACAATGTCTAAGGGACACACACACATTGCCTAATACACATACAATATCTAACATACACACACACACACACACTGCCTAATACACACACACTGCCTAATACACACACACACAATGTCCAACAGACACACACACACACACACACTGCCTAATACACACACACACCCACACACAATGTCCAACAGACACACACACCACACTGCCTAGTACACACACACACACACACACACACACACACACAATGTCTTACAGACACACACACACTGCCTAATACACACACACACAATATCTAACAGATACACACACAATGTCTAACAGACACACACACTGCCTAACAGATACACACACAGCAAGCTGCACTCCTCCATCCCTCACATACTCTGGTTGGTGCTGGGGGCACTGGAATCAGCCCAGTGTAGTAAATTCTGTGCTGCCATGCTACTAGTCTGTGTGTGCTTCCTCCCACAGGCTGTGCAGGATCAAGGCAGGGGTAGCAGCATGGGGAAGGACACTCTTCAAAGGACATGATGACTGTAGGTAGGGTCTTGAGAGGAGGGGGCAGAGGCAGGCTAGGGCTGAGTTGAAACATTTTGGGCTTGGTTAAATATGGTAGGGGCGGGGTTCAGGTTTTCTGGGAGAGATGCTGTGTTTAAAGCCTGTTACAGGCCCAAGCTAGAAGAAGGAGGGCAGGAGCAGCGAGTTGTGGCCGCTGCCAGCAGCTCTGTATATTCTAATGGAAGATTCAGATGTGTTCTACAGCCCCTGCGGCCCCTCCTCTTCGAGAGTGCCCTAGGCCACAGTCTAATTGGCCTTATGGAAGTGCCAACCCTGACAGCTTGTATTGGTTTGGTTTGACCTTAGCTTTAAGCTGTGTGTTTCTGGTGCTGGAGTTTCTAGTGATCTCTTGTCAAACTCACCTCTCCGTGGCTTTATCCATACTCCATATATTTTTTTTCCTCAAGTAAATGGTTAATCTCATAAGAGCAGACATTAGGCTGTTAGTGTAGGACCTGCCAAAGATGGGGTACATTGACGTTGTGGCAGGCTTATGCAATGTATGATCATATAATGTAACTAAACCCCCATTATTTTTGCCTAGATTAGGTGTTTTAAAAAAAACTAATAAAATCTTTCAACATTGAAGTTGCTGTTTAGTGGATAGGTGAGTGCGCTGGATCTTGTGTTTTGTATTATTTGGCCCCCAGCAGCACCCCCATTTATGCATGTTCAGGTGAGTGCAGCCAACCCCCCCCTTGTTTCATATATATATATATATATATATATAGTAGAAGAAAGCATCTTGCACTCCATAAAAAACTCAATTTAGATGCCCGGTGCTCATCCAGCAAAATACAAAAGGAAAATATGATAGCACTCTCAGGTCTATAAAAATATAAAACGTAACTTTTAATTAGCTTATGCAGAAAAAAAATCAACGTTTCAGTCTGCTAGTCGCAGACTTTCATCAGGATTGATGAAAGTCTGCGACTAGCAGACTGAAACGTTGATTTTTTTCTGCATAAGCTAATTAAAAGTTAAGTTTTATATTTTTATAGACCTGAGAGTGCTATCATATTTTCCTTTTATATATATATATATATATATATATATATATATATATATATTTATTTATTTATTTGGGCCCTGAAATGGTTATGTCTGAGCCCAAGCCCAGAAGCCCCTCCATTCATAATTTACCTTTTTAATATTAAGTGTACCCATACTTATTATATATAATTTTGTTCAGGAGAATTAGTGATTTCATTTCACATCAGCTATTCTAAGTAAAATGTATAACCTTTGCATAGCATTTTAACTGTGAATGTCATAATACTGTTAGCTTTTAGTGCAACATAATACACATAATACACATATTTGTGTTCAGCAATGTCTCGTAAGTACAACAGTACCCCCCATGTACAGGATTTATGGAAAGTTACACATTGAAATTTAGCAGATTGGTTTGTTGCGCCTATGTTGCGTTTGAAACCGTATGGCAGCTGAGGAATGAAAATGACTCTCGTAATGGCATACCATCTGCAAACGTAGACAACCCAGGCTATTCAAAATGGGATATGTCCAGTCTTTTTTTTAGAAGACAATTAGTCACAGACCCTGACAAAAATTTCCCTTTCTTCAATGATATCATTGTCATTTTACATTTGATTGCTCTAAAACACTCATATTTATGTTCAGGGATGTCTTACAAGTACAACAGTAAAACAATACCCCCCATGTACAGATTTTATGGGGTTTTGGAAATTTACAGAGTCATATATAGGGCTTGCAAATAAAATTCTCTTGCCTTTGTGTCTTGGTTGTCAGGTGGTCCCCCATTATATCATTAATAATTTCACATAATTATGCAAAAATAATACATAAATATACATGTAAAATAAAGTAAATAAAAATGTATCAATATAGGGGCCAGGGCCTAACCACAGGAAGGAGCAGACCTAATTTCTCACAGCTCTGGATGTACCCTGTCAAATCATTTGAATAAACTATCCTGCACATCCAGCAGACAACCTGAGTACTCCCCCTCAGGCAGCTTTCCGTATTGGCATATGCCATTCTTTTTGAGTTTCCGGGCAGAAATGACAGAAAGAAAGGTTTGCAGCCTGCCATCTCCTTAAGTGCATCGGCATTAGTTACTAGAGTCTATCAGTGGAGTGAGAACCTGATACCTACTCCATTACATCTGACTTGATTTACACCATGTGGGGCGATTACAGAAACCACCACGAGGTACACCGAATGATTCTAGCGATATCGGGTCACAGGCTTAGCATAAAATGGTGGCCCAGGAGAAATGACAGGTCTTTGCAGAAACTCTACATCCCTCACAGAAGGATCCTCCATTTCAGCCCTCGACACAGGGACTGGAGCAGCTACCACCTGGCATTCCAGCTCTGTCAGCTCTGGTCATCAAGGAATATATAAAGAATCTCATGACTTATTTTTAAGAAGATGCAGCCTGCTAATATTGCTGTTATTCAAGCTGACGTACATGTGATCACAGACTAGGTATGTGCCACTGAGGAGGACATCATAAACATGAGACAAGCTATGTCTACTATGAGAGACTCACTTCCCAATGTACAAACTACACAATGTGTGTTCTTCTTAGCTGTGCTAAATGGCCGCCCAAGGCACAGTAATTTGAAGATAAGAAGTGTTCCAGTTATCATCACCATGGAAGAACTTCCACACTATGTGAGGTGCTTGGTGGCTTCACTGCTACTGTTGACACAAGCTAAAAAATTATTTGATGGAATATTTTGCCTTTGCAAATCGCCTAGAGCTCCAATATTTTTTGTAAGAGACATAATAGTTCACTATTCAGTCTCACACAACAAATGATCCCTCCTGACAGTCTTACTAACTAGACACCCTACTCTTTTAAAGGATCCAACCTATTATTCTATGAAGACCTCTTGAAGAGCGCTCACTCTAATAACAATAAAAGAACAGCTGGAGTGGCATACATTGGACAGCTCCAAGATCGTTCATAGTGAACCATGATGGGACTATAAATATAGTCAGGGCAGCAATCAGGGGGTGACAGCCATGATGGTTGTCAAAGGCCCAGCTGCCCCGGGGAGCCGGAGGAGCCACACGCTGATAGGGCTCATCATGTGGCCCAAGCATTTAGGGCCACCAGATGGGCCCTATATCTTCAGTGGCCCGGTCTGCACTGCGGCTGTGTAATAGCGCCACCGGGCCTCTTTAAAAATGCTAGCCGCACCGCAAGTACTGCTGGTAGGAAGTGACGGCCAGTCACTTCCTCCAGCTCACTCCACGCGGTATGGAGGCCGTGAAGAGGGAGAGTCAGCCTACTCCCATCAGCTCCAGTCACCCTCCTGCAATGAAAAGGTAAGAAACAGGAAGGTGGCTGAAAAATGAGATGCATGTGTGTATCTGTATGTATGTATGTATGTATGTCAGTGTGTATGTCAGTTTGTCTGTATGTATGTATGTTGTTTGTCAGTATGTCTATATGTTGTATGTCTGTCAGTCTATCAGTATGTATGTCTGTCAGTCTGTATGTATGTATGTCAGTAAGTTATTAATGTCTGTATGTTTGTATGTCAGTATGTATGTCAGTATGTATGTCAGTATGTATGTCTGTCAGTATGTCTGTGTGTATGTATGTCCGTATGTATGTCTGTTGTCTGTCAGTATGTCTGTGTATATGTATGTATGTCAGTATGTATGTCAGCATGTCTGTATATCTGTATGTCTGTCAGTATGTATGTCAGTATGCATGTCTGTCTTTCATTATGCATGTATGTCTGTCAGTATGTATGTCTGCATGTATGTCTGTATGTATGTGTGTGTGTGTATATGTATGCATGTTAGTATGTATGTTAGTATGTATGCGTGCATGGGTGTGTCTGTATGTATATTAGCATGTGTCTGTGTGTCACTATGTATGTCAATGTGTCTGTATATGTGTTCATGTCTTTTTCAGTATGTGTGTGTGTCAGAATGTATGCCTGTATGTGTGTTTGTCTGTTTCATTAGATGTATCTGTTAGTATGTATGTGTCTGTGTCAGTATGTGTGTATCTTTGTGTGTGTGTATCTGTGTTTTTTGTATCAGTGCGTGTTTGTGTCTGTGTGTGTATTCCTGTGGGTAGGATTTGGAGGCGGGCCTTGGGGGTGGGCTTGGAGGCAGCCCCCCGGGGGTCCAGATCTTGAGCTGTATTAGGGGCCCCAAATTTTCTGATGGTGGCATGCATACAGTTGTGCTCAAACATTTGCATTCCCTGGCAGAAATTGTGAAATACGTAGTGTTACGGTACCCTCAGCATGGAATGTACAAACCGCCGATTAGTGAATGCTCCCCTTTTGCAATAACGTAGGCTGCATGCGTATCCAGTATAATCATGCGAACCGCAAGCAAGGGAACGCTGCAAACTCACGAACGGGATCCGTACGGGCACTTCACTCCACGAGCTCCAAACTCACGAATCGCCAATATTAGCCGAACGCAGGTATCTCCCAAGTGGCTAATAATCCCAACCAGCAGTCTCTAGTCATCGGTAACAAATCCCCCCCAATAAAGAGACCAAGCTCCGCATTGGGGGTAAAACAAGAACTGGCTTTACTGTGGGTTACCTGGCCGTATTTATGCAGGTCTCCCACTTGGTGGACACTCCCCTAAGGGACCAAATTCGGTTTTAATTGAGAAATGTCTGTGGTTAACCGCAACGTTCTAATTGGGATCAAGAGGTTAACCAGCAGCACACTTCTCTTCTGGGTGGCCGTCCATTCGGTAGTAGTGTTGTTCGGTGGAAAAGTCCATTCACGTAATATGGGCATACGAACGAGTAAGTTCATGAAAAGGCAAAACAGACGAATCCAGCAATCTCAGTCTATACAGATGGATCTGTCACACGTAGATACACTGAGCAGGCTAGATGCTGAGCCATAGGGAGCAGAAAAGACGTGCGTAACAAGGTGATGGAACTTTATTAAGATGGAAAAGGTTATAAAGAGATATCCAAAGCCTTGAAAATGCCAATCAGTACTGTTCAATCACTTATTAAGAAGTGAAAAATTCAGGGCTCTCTTGATTCTAAGCCAAGGTCAGGTAGAACAAGAAATATTTCAGCCACAACTGCCAGAAGAATTGTTCGGGATACAAATTAAAGCCCACAGGTAATCACAAGAGAAATACAGGCTGCTCTGGAAAAAGACGGTGCTGTTGTTTAACCCCTTAAGGACCAAACTTCTAGAATAAAAGGGAATCATGACATGTCACACATGTCATGTGTCCTTAAGGGGTTAAAGGAGCACAATAGACGATACTTGAACAAAAATGAGCTGCATGGTTGAGTTGCCAGAAAGAAGCCTTTACTGTGTCAATGTCACAAAACAGCCCGGTTACAATATGCCCAACAACACCTTGACATGCCTCACAGCTTCCGGCACACTGTAATTTGGAGTGACGAGACCAAATTCGAGCTTTATGGTCACAACCATAAGTGCTATGCTTGGAGAAGGGTCAACAAGGCCTATAGTGAAAATAATACCATCCCACTGTAAAACATGGTGGTGGCTCACTGATGGTTTGGGGGGTGGGAGGGATGAGCTCTAAAGGCATGGGGAATCTTGTGAAAATTGATGGAAAGATAACTGCAGACAATTTGCATTCTTCTGCACGATGGCTGCGCATGGGACACTCTTTGACTTTCCAGCATGACAAGGCACAAGGCCAGGTTGACTCTCTAGTGGCTACAGCAGAAAAAGGTAAAGGTTCCAGAGTGACAATCACAGTTAATATCATTGAGCCACTCTGGGCAGATCTCAAACATGGGGTTCATGCAAGACAACAAAAGACTTTGCATGACCTGGAGGCATTTTGCCAAGACGAATAGGCAGCTATACCACGTGCAAGAATTAGGGGCTTCATAGACAACTATTAGGGATCTGACTGAGAACTGGGTCACTGAAAATGCAGGCAGCAATGGGTTGCATCCTATGTGTATTGTTTAATTTTTGTTTCACCTGTTTTATTTTGCTTTTTGTTATACTTGACAGGGTCCTACTCATTGGTACAGTCTCCTTTAGTTAGAGATGGACATCTGATGCTCTCCTTCTAAGGCCTAGCTGCTCTATATGAGAGGGGTCTGGCCTTATGCCTATCTCATCTCAAACTTTGTTAGCATCTGCCTATAATCGCTTAATACAGTATTTTTTTTATTTTTTTGTTTATTTTGTTATTTTTTGTAATTCAAAAAAAATTAGGTATATTTACAATATACTTACACTTTGAATTATACGAGCTACTTGATAATGTATATTTTGCAGCATGTAATGCACATCTATTTATCTCAATAAAATATAGTTTGACAAAAAGAAAATATGAATTGTTACCTATTGTTGTCGAAACATTGATTTATTTCTAGCAAACTATAATACACTGAATTTGATTTCACGAAATCCAGCGAGTGCTCTCATCTTTTTGTTCTTTGCATATTTTGAGCACTGTGTAGCACCGTGGCCTGGGCAAACATAAATGGGGTGCTGCTGGGGTCAATTCCTACAATATACAAGATCCAGCGCACTCACTATCCACTAAACAGCAACTTCAAATATATCAATAAAACATTTCCCAAGTGCATTTTCCTACACCTAAATAAAGGTAATTTAAAAGAATTTTGTAAGTGGTACTACTTATTAGAAAATAGTGCAGCCATATAATAACAGTAAAATGGTTATCTTACATTTTGCAATATTTGGGTAAGTAGCTATTTCACCAAAGTATACAGTAAAGACATTAATAGGAGGAAAAAAAAACATATAGAAGATGGTATTGGGAATATAGTAATTGCACAACATTAATTCAAAGCTATTCACATTAATTAGAACCTATATAATTGGCTCCATGTTTTGCACAGTCATGTTTTTTTTTTAGCAGCACCTTGCATCTTGGTTTCTGAAGTATCTCCCAGATCTACAGATCCAGATTACTCTTAGAAATATCTAGGTCTACTTTATGGAACAAATGTCTCTTTTTGACTTATATTATGTATTATCTATTTATCCATTTAATTTTCTTATACTAACAATAAAATTTAGGACCAAATGCAAGTGAAGGGTTCAGTTCTTTTCGGTCCACGTTTAAACATTGACTGTGTTATATAACTAATCTCCTGGCCACAGATAGCCACCAGCGATTGATTATCGCTGAGATTTAGATTTTTTTTATTTTGAGATTGTTTTTGTATCTTTAGACCTCTCAGGGTAACCACCTATAAGGTGGTTAGGTGTATTGCTTGTACTGCTTGTTTCTTATGTTATATTGCTGTTTGTGTAGTATGTGCAAGGACATCTGTGGAGAATGGGTATGGACAGATCTGTTTGTGATTATTAAAACCATTTATGGAAGGTTATTAGCTACAAAAGTAATAATGTCAATTAAAGTAGCTTCTATAAGACCCCCCCCTCCCCCGCCCCCTCTGGCAAAAAGAGGTCTTCTTTAAAGAATGTTGATAGAGGACAAGATAGACTTGTGCTTTGTACAAGAAGCACACTGGAAAGACAATGAAACTTTTTGGAAATTTTCTAGATTCCCATATATCATGACTCGTATGTTGGGTAAGAAGAAAAGAGGAGTTGCCATTATTTGCTCATCTAAGCTTAAATTTGAACAGATTCATATAGAAAAAGATATATTAGGAAGATTTTTAATTCTTGTTTGTTAATTGAATGATATAATTTATACCTTAGTTAATTTATACGCTTCTAATGTATTTTCACAAACATTCTATAGGAAAGTCTTTAGGAAGATCGAAAAAAATAAAAAAGGAGTGTTACTTATTGGAGGAGATTAGAACACTATTCAGGATGCAAAAATAGATAGAAGATCTAAAGATTTTAAACAATCAATCAATACTTATAGAACTCGTTGCTGAATATGAGTTATTTGATATTTGGATGGTGCAAATATTATGTTTTCCGAATATATATTTTATACTCACGATACTGTAATGTTCTCCCATTTTTTAGAATGGGGAAACAGAAATTCAACAATGAAAGCATGGTGTATATATATATGAAAGACAAATGTGTGGTACCTTTGACCCCTTTGGTTTCTTCTGGGCAGATAAGAAAATATTAAATTTTTTTACATATTAACAATTTACTTATATCCCATATTTTTCAAGCTATAAAGCCGATAAAGAAATATTTTTTTTTCTCAAAATCAAATTTCTATAAATGCTCCTTTGGATGTTTTGAAATTATTTATCCAAGACCTTAATCTGACTGGCTGGACAGTAGGAAAGTTGGTAAAAATCCAAGATGTAAATGGTACTTCTGGGATTTGTAGATTTCCGTATTTACAAGAAAGATTAGGTTTACCGAATAATGAATATTTTACTTACCTAAGAATATCCGATTTCCTTCATAAAACATCTATTATCAGGCACTCACCCATTGATAAGATTCTCTTTGGGGAGGTCAATAATAAACCTGCAAGTACTAAAAGTGCCTTGGATACACTTAATCAAGAAGTTAAACTGAACACAGTTATTAAGTGGGAACTTGACCTGGATAAATCCTTTTCTTGTCAAGATTGGTTATATTCATTTGAACTAATAAGGAAAACGATTCATTGTATAAATATACAAGAAACGTTCCTTAAACTCATCCACAGATGGTATATGGTCCCCACCAAAATATGTAAATTTCAAACAAATTCCTCCAACGCATGTTGGAGATGCAACACAGAACTTGGCTCACTTAAACAAATCTAGTGGGGATCAATCTACTTCACGCATTTCATACCAGAGCTGGATTTAAGATCTGGAGATTGTGAGTAGTACCTTACTATTATTATTTTATATTCAAATTTACCTACATACTGTACCACTGGAGTTCTTTTTCCTTCTGTTTTTTCCACATGCTCCATTGAATTACAAGCCTATACCCAGGACGTTTCAACCTATTTGCTGTTCTACAAGAACTTCCTCTATTACTGTGGATTATACTCCATTGGACTATTTTAAATTATTCAGACTTTATTTTATTATTTACTTGTATATATCATATATATTTTTTACTATCTTTTACTATTTTAAATAAAAGGCACACCCTTTTTCTTTGATTTGCTGCACACATATCTGGTGGGACTGCCCGGGTTTGGACAATCTTAAACTGGGAGTTTCTAAACTATCTCTGATTTAAAAGTAAATATCACCTTGTCCCCAGAAAGATTCTTATTTCACCTAGATATGCCAAAAATAGCTAAATCCTTTTTATATTTAATTATCCATGTTTTAATGGCTGTTAAACTGTGTATGGCTTGGAACTGGAGAAATAATGAACCTCCCTCCCCAACAGAGATCAAAGCCCATATCCATTATCAAGGATTAATGGAAAAAGATGTATATTTTAAAGATAATAATATTGACACCTATAATAAGAAATGGAAAAATTGGTTTGATTATTATAAAGAATACTTGGCCTTTTCATATAAACAAGCCCTCGCAAGCTATATTTAGTTATACATGAATGGTAAAACATTAACAATATTATTCCTAAAATGGTTCTTGCTTGACCAAATATTATTAAAGAAGCGATATTGGAGCTGTCCACTCTCTCTTCTATCTATAGATGTCCTTGCGGTGGTATGTGTTATATATGTTATTTGTTATATATGTTATGTGATGTGTAATATATATTTTTTAAAGAGACAGTTTTTTGGACAAGCAATCTACTCCAAGATTATATTAACTTTCTAGATATTTGAATTTAATGTTCATCCATTTTAAGATCAATCTTGGACAGAAATGTAATGAAATTACTTAAAGGAACACTATAGTCACCTAAATTACTTTAGCTAAATAAAGCAGTTTTAGTGTATAGATCATTGCCCTGCAATTTCACTGCTCAATTCTCTGCCATTTAGGAGTTAAATCACTTTGTTTCTGTTTATGCAGCCCTAGCCACACCTCCCCTGGCTATGATTGACAGAGCCTGCATGAAAAAAAAAAACTGGTTTCACTTTCAAACAGATGTAATTTACCCTAAATTTTTACTGTTGATCCAAAAGAAGGCAAAAGAATCTGTTTGAGGAACTTCCAATTTTGCAACAAAATGGAGAAGAATTCCTTCTTGACCCCAGAATGACAGTAAGATATATCCTTGGATCAAGAAATTATTACCCCACTAATTAAAAATTATATCCATGAATATTATGTTTTTGCAAGTATTAATCTGGTTGCGATTTAAACATATGCACAAACTCTGATAAAAGGCAGATAATTTCACATCCTTCTTGTTCTTACTGTAAAAAACCCTTTCCTTTGCTTTAGACTAAATCTCCTTTCTTCCAGTCAAAATGCATGACCTCATGTCCTATATATAATTCTGTATATGAATACATATCTAGAGAATGGTAACTATTGGGCCCCAAATATATTTGTATAATGCTATCATATACCCTCTTGAGGTGCTGTTTTTATAAAGAGGCAAAACCAAATTTTCCTTCTTTGAATTGTTGCCCCTATTTACACATGACACTACCTTACTGGCTTTAGCTATTGCTCATTGACATGGCATAATGTAGCCTAGTTTGCTGGCTATAACAATTCCTACATCTTTCTAGTGTGTTGTTATCCCTAATGTACTTGCATTTAGGTTGTAAGTTGCTTGTACTTTACCCAGAAGGGCATAACTTTCCATTTTTCTTCATTAAATTTCACCTACCGTTTGAGTACATAGTTCCCCAATATAAATACTTCTGTAGCAAAACAATATCCTGCTCACATTGTATTACTTTTTGTGTTTTGTGTTAACATTGAACACTGAAACATTGCTTTCAATGCCTATTTCAAAATCATTTATACATATGTTAAACAAAAGCAGTCCAGAACAGACCCCAATGGTAACCACTTAACACTTTTGTCTAGGTTTAAAATGTAAAATTAATGACAACTCTCTGTACTCTACCTTTAAGTCAATGTTCTACCCAAGAACAAATATTTTAATTTAGATCAATTTATTTTAGTTTGAACATTAACCTATTGTGAAGAACCATACCAAACACCTTGGGAAAATCCAAATAGATCACATCCACTGCAACATCCCGATCTATACTTCTACTTACTTCTTCATAGAATGCAGTTAATTTAGTTTGACATGACCTATGTTTCATAAAACCATGCTGATTATTACTAATAACAATGTTCTTCCCAACAAATTCTTGAATATTATCCCTTAATAATTCTTCTTAATCCTTAATACTTTCCCAAGCACAGAAGTTAAGCTCACAGGTCTATAATTTCCAAGAAAAGATTTTAAACCCTTATGGAACATAGGAACTACATTTGTCTTCCTCCGATGCTCTGGTAGAATTCCTGAAATAATAAAATCTTGAAAGATGGAAAACACAGGTTCACTTATTTCCACACTTAGCTCCTTAAGTACTCTTGGGTGAATACCGTCAGGTCCAAGAGCTTTGTTTACATTAACTTTTTTGCTGCCTTGTCTTGAGTCATCCAATCACAATTTTTCTGCAAGTTATTTACAGCAATCATTTGCATATTGGTTGCCATTGGACTCTCCTTAATATATAATGAGGTAAAATAGTTATTTCATATTTCTGCCTTTTTCCTGATCTTCTTTAATGCCGATCTCTGTTTTACTGTATACTACTCAATTTATTTTTTTTAGAATGTATGTGCCTACAAAATGTTTTGGGATTGGGTTTGCTCTCTTATTTTCTAGTTTATCAACTCTATATGCCTTTTTGCCTGCATTATTGGCTTCTTTATATCTTATATAAGATGCCTCTGATTTGTCAGATTTAAGCGCTTTAAACGCCCTTTTCTTATTTTTAATCTCTTGATTTACTTTACCTCTAAACTACATTGGTTTCAATCTGTTTCTGTTATATTTACTACCCAATGGTACATACCGAGAAATGTACCTTTCTAATACTTGTTTGGAGATATTTCATTCATCCTCAGTGTTTATTTCACTAAAGAGTTTATGCCAGTTAAAGCTTGAAATTGGCCTTTTTAAAGTTGTATGCTTTAGTATACCAATCCCCGCCCCTCTCCTCAATATACAAATAGACAAAGAATACAACTAATGAGGTCAGACGGCTCCCCAGAAAAAAGGAGGTACTGTACCCCACAGGAATTACCTCTAGATTAAAAGATCATTTCATAGGTAATAAACTTTATTATAAATTGACATATAGAATAAGTGCAACAAAAAGTGGAAAGTGATAATCGCAATCAATTAAAAAGGAGGGGAAACCTACATAGCTCAGTGTCAATTGTAGTAACAAATGGAAACAGTGTGAGCTACTAAAATGAAATTTAAGCTATATCCCAGATTGGTATGTATCAAAAACAACAAAATATCAAATTCAAGTGAATGGGATATAGTATTAGAAGGGAGAAGCACTACACATTTAAATCAATCCACCTCTACGGTAGCCACAAACAGCCTCAGGTCTACAAAGAAATCCTCTTGGGAAGTACTCAAGCTCTCAGGGGTTAAATTGAGTAAGTAGATGTAATTAAAAGACTCTTGTTTATGTAGAAAAATCCTGTGGCTGTAATTTGTTGCAAAGGTGGATGAGATAGAGAAAAAATAAATTAGTTAATTAATTAACTGAAGTAAATGCTATCAATCCCCACAAAACTGAGATAGATACTGTGGTTTATACAGGAAAAGTCCCGAAGATAACTTCAAACCTGATACTGGTGCTAAATGGGTTAAGTTTAATCCTAAGGAGGCCCTAGGTACTAGTTGTTCACAATTTATTGGTTTAAGTATTACTTCATATAGAGGATTTGTGTAAACTCAATATTAGATGTAGGAGTAAAACAAAATACCTAAACATAAATAAACGTGAAATAGTCCTAGTGTAGCTATAGTTAGTTGCACAGCTGGTAGAGATAGAAAAAGAGCAACTGAAATACATTTTATCAATACCCACAACACTGAGGTAAATTATGTGGTTTATACAGGAAAAGTCCTGAGGTTAATTCCAAACCCGATACTGGTGCTGAATGGGTAAAGTATAATCCTTAGGATGCCCTAAGTACTAATAGCTCACAATTGATTGGTTTACATATTACTTCATATAGAACGTTTATATAAACTCAATGTTAGATACAAGGGTAAAACAAAATGCTTAAACAGACATAAAGTGATATAGTCCTAATGGGTAACTCCCAACGGCACAGAGACAGAGCACAAAGGCAGTATTGGGGAAGGAAGGGGGGGGGGAGAAGTAATAACACAGCTAGGGTGTAGGTATATATTCCTATAAATTATACATGAAGCTGGAGCAAAACTACGTTATCCAGACCTATTTATCCTAGAGTACAGCTGCTTCGAGGCAGCCACAACTCTTTTATTAAAGTTAAATCTAGACTAAGTAGATCATAGCCCCAGGAAAATAAATGGTAGTATCTCTCAACCGTATACGTAAATAACCTCCATCCTTAGACACACAAACAAGTTATAAAATCAAGTAAATCTCATATTAGTGCATCAGCATCGATGCGCATTTTGGCGTAACTATCCGCCTTTATCAAGAGCTTTTACTTTTCAGCATTTTAAATAAAATACATTTTCATGCATGACAATAGCTTATTTTCTTTTGCATCTGCTGATTGAAATTGCACATTGTTGCCTATTTTATGTTTATTCCCAAGCCTTTTTCATTTAACAATATCTAATGTAAGCCACTAAGCGTATGTCACAAATGTTTATTCATCATTCAAAAAGTTATAAACGTGCACATAAAACTTCACTGAAACTTATCAGTCACGACATTACAGCCCCTTAACTTATCTAAAATAAAAATAGCACACATGGTCCAGCTCAGCTCCTATGTGATCAACAATCTTTTTTGTTATTAGTGCATAGGTCATGACAACAATTTAGCCAGTCAGTTGGCTTTTGTCAAATCATTATTTAGCAAAAGCCTTCTGCTGAGAAGTAATATTCTGCTCAATTTACCTAGTTTTGTGTCTTACCTAGACACTGACAAATGACGTTTGCACATTGAAAGAGCATCAATACACAGATTAAAGATCAGCTGACTCTAGACAGCACCCTGAGGTACTCAATTTAACTTTTGTAAAATTAGAATATTTTCATTAACAAGTCTCTGAAGCTTGTGAGTAAGCCTAATAAAAAAAGGGATGTACAACATGAGATACACTAGTCATAAACACACATACATGCAAACACTGAAAGGACACACACACACACATGCATGGACAAATACAAATACACATGCATTCTTGATTAATTGGGGGAGTGTTCATTAAAGGATCACTATAGGGTCAGGAACTCAAACATGTATTCCCGCCCCTATAGTGTTAAAACCACCATGTATTCAAGCCAGAAGCTGTAGATCTGCATGCTGTTTGCCTAAAAAAAACAAGCAGTCTGCTGACATCATCAGAAGTGGTAGCCTGATCCAATCACAGTGCTTCCCCATAGGATTGGCTGAGACTGACAAAGAGGCAGATCAGGGGCAGAGCCAGCATGATTCAAACACAAGCCTGGCCAATCAGCATCTCCACATAGAGATGAATTGAATCAATGAATCTCTATGAGGAAAGTTCAGTGTCTGCATGCAGAGGGAAGAGACACTGAATGTTTGGATGCATTTTAGGCAGCCATGACCCATATCTAACAGCTACCTGAGGAATGACCAGTGAAGTTATCACTAGGCTGTAATGTAAACACTGCATTTTCTCTGAAAAGACAGTGTTTACAGCAAAAAGCCTGAAGGTAATGATTCTACACACCAGAACAAATTCAATAAGCTGTAGTTGTTCTGGTGACTATAGTGTCCCTTTAAGTGCACCTGTGTGGGATTTGTATTCCCATAAAGGCACACTCCTAACTCACTGAGCTTGCTCATATTGCTTGAAAGCAGACTATATTAAGTAGACTCTTTCGAGTAGGAGTTAGAAAACCAAAAGTTTATTGGAGAGTGGTTTGTATACTGTGGAGAGTGGTTTGTATTTTATTTTTGTTTAAATCTGATTTAATAGCAGTTTTTAAAAAAGTTTTATTTTTACATTTTTTATTTTTTATTGTGTTCTGTTTTTTCCCCTCCTTTGTGCTGCTGCTTGATTAATTGGGGGAGTAAATAGAAGTATAGATCAGGGTGTTGCAGTGGATGTGATCTATTTGGATTTTGCAAATGTATTTGATACAGTTCCACACAATAGATTAGTGTTCAAACTCAAGGAAAACGGTCTAGATGAAAATGCTTGTTCTTGGGTAGAATATTGGCTTAAATAGAGTACAAAGAGGGGTCATTAATGGTACATTTTTAAGCTGGACAGAGGTGGCAAGTGGTGTTCCTCAGGGTTCTGTTCTGGGACTCCTTCTATTTAACATGTTTATAAATGATCTTGAAGACAGCATTAAAAGTCATGTTTCAGTGTTTGCAGATGACACAAAACTCTGTAAAGTAACACTATGTGAGCAAGATATAACTTTGCTGCAGAGGTATTTGGATAGACTGGGGGACTGGGCACTCAAATAGCAGATGAAATTTAGTGTTGAAAAATGCAAAGTTATGCACTTCAGTGCAAAGAATGCACTAGCAACGTATACCCTTAATGGAAGCGAATTAGGGATAACACACGAAAAGGACTTGGGAATTGTTATAGACAACAAACTATGCAACAATGTGCAATGTCAATCAGCAGTGGCTAAGGCCAGTAAGGTATTGTCGTACATGAAAAAGGGCTTTCATTCTCGGGATGAGAATATCATTTTGCCTCTTTATAAATCACTGGTAAGACCCCATATTGAATATGCTGTGCAATTTTGGGCACCTGTTCTAAAGAAGGATATTATGGCACTAGAAAAAGTGCAGAGGCAGGCTACAAAATTAAGAAAAGGAATGGAACATATCAGCTTTGAAGAAAGGTTAACAAATGTAAACCTCTTTAGTTTAGAAAAACGTCGCCTGAGAGGGGATAGGATAACATTATACAAAAATATTCAGGGCCAATACAAATCGTTGCGTGGAAATCTATTCACAAACCGGACTTTACATAGGACATGAGGCCATGCGTTTAGACTGGAAGAAAGAAGATTTTATCTAAGGCAAAGGAAAGGTTTTTTTACTGTAAGAACAATAAGGATGTGGAATTCTCTGCCTAAAGAAGTGGTTTTATTAGAGTCCATACAGATGTTCAAACAGCAACTAGATGCATTCTTGCAAAAACAGAATATTCAAGGATATAATTTTTCAATGTAGGGTAATAGCTGCTTGATCCAAGGATAAATCTGACTGCCATTCTGGGGTCAAGAAGGAATTTTTTTGCTAGTTTGTTGCCAAATTGGAAGTTCTTCAAACTTGGTTTTTTTGCTTTTTTTTTGCATCAACAGCAAAAATAAATGTTAGGAAGGCTGAACTTGATGGACGCAAGTCTCTTTTCCGCTATGTAAGTATGTAACTATGTAACATGCAAACTGGATCACTTGCTTAAAGGGACACTCCAGGCACCCAGACCACTTCTGCCCATTGGAGTGGTCTGGGTGCCAACTCCCACTACCTTTAACCCTGCAAGTGTAATTATTGCAGTTTTCATAAACTGCAATATTTACCTTGAAGGGTTCAGTCCTCCTCTAGAAGAGGACCACAAGAAAGCTTAAATTGAGGAGTCTCTTGAAGCAGTTTATACTGCAAGTAAAATTGCAAGTTAGCATTTAAATCTCCTATGTTAAAATTAGTGTAGGACCCACTAATATTGGGGTACTCTGATGTAGTGATGATCTTAACACAATATGGCCATATGGTGAAACTTATTTATTTGCTAGATAGGGGATTTTAAGTAGCCTTGTTAACCCCTTAAGGACTGGACTGTTTTTGCGATGTTGTACATTTGCGACCAGGCATATTTTTACACTTTTGTGGTGTTTGTGTTTGGCTGTAATTTTCCGCTTTCTCATTTACTGTTCCCATACAAATTATATATTGTTTTTTTCAGGACAAAAGGGGCTTTCTTTACATACCATTATTTATATAATCTCATGTATTTTAATAAAAAAAAAATACAAAAATCTGATGAAAAATTGAAAAAAATACATGTTTTTTGACTTTTACTTGAAAAATCTTTTACTCATCTACAAAAGCGAATGAAAAAAACTGCTAAATAGATTCCAAATTTTGTCCTGAGTTTAAAAATACCTAGTGTTTACGCGCTTTTTTGCTTTTTTTTGCATGTTATAGGGCTATAGGTACAAGTAGGATATTGCGGTTTCAAAACATACATTTTTTAAAATTTATCAATAGTGACATTGTAACACTATTATCTGTCATAAATCTCTGAATAACACCCCACATGTACATATTTTTTTTAAAGTAGACAACCCAGGGTATTCAATATGGGGTATGTCCAGTCTTTTTTAGTAGCCACTTAGTCGAAAACACTGGCCAAAGTAAGCATTCATATTTGTTTGTGTGTGAAAAAGTAAAAAAACTAAATTGAACGCTAATTTTGGCCAGTGTTTGTGACCAAGTGGTTACTAAAAAAGACTGGACATACCCCATTTGCAATACCTTGGGTTGTCTTCTTTTGCAAATGGTATGCCATCATGGGGTAATTCTCATTCCTGGGCTACCATACGCTCTCAAAGGCAACGTAACCAACCTTGCCATTTTCAATGTAAAAATATTTGACCCATATATTTGACCTTGTAACTTTCAAAAATGCTATAAAACCTGTACATGGGGGGTACTGTTTTACTCGGGAGACATCGCTGAACACAAATATTAGTGTTTAAAAACTGGAAAACGTATCACAACAATTATATCATCAGTAAAAGTGCTGTTTGTGTGTGAAAAATGCAAAAAAAGTAGCTTTCACTGACAATATCATCGCTGTGATATGTTTTACTGTTTTGAATCACTAATATTTGTGTTCAGCGAAGTCTCCCGAGTAAAACAGTACCCCCCATGTACAGGTTTTAGGGTGTCGTAGAACGTTACAGGGTAAAATACAGTCAGTCACAGCCACGGGAGGTATGGCTAGGGTTACACAGACCGAAACAAAAGTGATTTAACTCCTAAATGGCAGATAATTGAGCAGTGAGACTTCAGAGGCATGATTTATACACAAAAACTGCTTCATTAAGCTAATGTTTTGGCGACTATAGTGTACCTTTTAAGGAACAAACCAAGCTTGCTGTATTGGTTATAACTCCAGGAGAGCCCACGCAACCACACAGGGTAAATATATAGTCAAACCCTTTTTAAAAAAAAAAAAAAGTGTCCCCCTGCTACCTCCAGTGCATCTAGAAAGCTTGGCATTGAGCTAGACTTGGCGGTGCTTTCAGCCAATGAGCCACTTCTGCACAACAGATAATACAAATAGAGATGGAAGTGCACTCTGCCCCTCACTGTGGAATCCAGGGTGCTCCATGGAAAGTCCCAGTACCAGATAAGGACCAAAAGTGGATAAATATAGAAAAAAAACCCAGGCACTCCAACAGGTTCCAAATTTAAGGCAATTTATTTGAACCAGGAACTACACAGCAACGTTTCAGCCCTAACAGGGCTTTTCTCAACCTGTTGGAGTGCCTGGATTTTTTTCTATATTTATCCACTTCTGCACAACAGGGCTTAGCACAGTGGAACTCATGAAAGCTCACTGCAAGAACTTCTGACTCTAGAGGAACACTTCTTGACACCATAACCCAGGGCTTGACAAATGCGTTTGGAATCTAGGAGCCAGCTAAAAAAAAAAAAAAAGTTAGGAGACAGTTTTCTTTAAACAAAATTTTACATTTAACTTTCAACGAGAAAAATGCAATTCTTGAGGGACACTATAGACACCAGAACCACTACAGATTAATGTAGTTGTTCTGGAGTCTACAGCCTGTAACTGCAGACCTTTAACTGTAAACACTGACTTTTTAAAGAAAAGGCAGTGTTTTCATTGCTGTCTAGTAACACCTCTAGTGACAGTTACTCACATGACCACTAGAGAGTCCACGTTCTGCATGGAGGCGCTAAATGTTCACCATAGATATGCACTGATTCAATGCATCTCTACGAAGATATGCTGACTGGCACAGTGCGGTGTTTTGCTGCGCATTCGCAATATCCTCCCAACGCTTTACTATGGGAAAACACTGGCTTATGTGTAATCCTAAAGATGTATGATCTCATCCATGGAGGCAGGACCAGGCATGGCAAAACGGCACGAGAGTTAAAAAACACCTTTATCGTGCGATTGGAGGCAGACACACACACACACACTCACAAACAGACATTTTATTTTAACTGAAATCCACCCAGCCTCACATTTGAGAATGCTGAGTGGAGCGTTCCCTGGGGTCCAGTGGGGCTGCTCTCTAATCTTGCAACGTGCAAAGGAGCAGAAAACGACCTAGCTCTCTAGCACTCTCTGTAGTGATGCTGGGGCCAGGGTGACGTCATATGCCGGTTCCCGGGATAATTAAACAGCGTGCGAGGGAGCAGAGAGGAACTGCAGGTAGATTACTGCTCCCTTGTTCGCCACCTCCTTACTACCTCAGCCGGCCCCTCTGGGGAGAAATCAATGCACCCTTGGACGGGTACCTTAACTAAAGGGCTGACATCCCAGGCGCCAGGGCGCAATTTTTTAGTAGTCATGGTGCCTGGGATTTGTCAATCCCTGCCATAACCCTTACAGAGAATGAGACATTCAGTCCATCTAGTCTATCCAATTTTCTTAATTCCTTTATTATTCTCTGCCTTATGCATATCCCACACATGCATAAACTCCCTCACCGTGTTAACCTCTACCACTTCAGCTGGAAGGCTATTCCATGCATCCACTACCCTCTTAGTAAAGTAATACATCCCAATATTTTTAGACTTTTGCCCATGGTAGTTATGGTAGTTTTTCTGCTTTTAAATACACTCTCCTCCTTCACTGTGATGATTCCCTTTATATATATATATATATATATATATATATATATATATATATATATATATTTAAAATGTTTCTATCATATCCCCCCATCTTGTCTTTCCTCCAAGCTATATATGTTAAGATCCTTTAACCTTTCCTAATAAGTTTCATCATGCAACCCATGAACCAATTTAGTAGCCCTTCTCTGAACTCTCTCCTAAAGTATCAATATCCTTTGGAGATACGGTCTCCAGTACTGCGTACAATACTCCAAGTGAGGTCTCACCAATGTTCTGTACAATGGCATGAGCCCTTCCCTCTTTCTACCGCTAATACAGTGGGACCTTGGTTTACAAACGCCTTGTTTAACCCCTTAAGGACTGGACTGTTTTTGCGATGTTGTACATTTGCGACCAGGCATATTTTTACACTTTTGTGGTGTTTGTGTTTGGCTGTAATTTTCCGCTTTCTCATTTACTGTTCCCATACAAATTATATATTGTTTTTTTCAGGACAAAAGGGGCTTTCTTTACATACCATTATTTATATAATCTCATGTATTTTAATAAAAAAAAATACAAAAATCTGATGAAAAATTGAAAAAAATACATGTTTTTTGACTTTTACTTGAAAAATCTTTTACTCATCTACAAAAGCGAATGAAAAAAACTGCTAAATAGATTCCAAATTTTGTCCTGAGTTTAAAAATACCTAGTGTTTACGTGCTTTTTTGCTTTTTTTTGCATGTTATAGGGCTATAGGTACAAGTAGGATATTGCGGTTTCAAAACATACATTTTTAAAATTTATCAATAGTGACATTGTAACACTATTATCTGTCATAAATCTCTGAATAACACCCCACATGTACATATTTTTTTTAAAGTAGACAACCCAGGGTATTCAATATGGGGTATGTCCAGTCTTTTTTAGTAGCCACTTAGTCGAAAACACTGGCCAAAGTAAGCATTCATATTTGTTTGTGTGTGAAAAAAGTAAAAAAACTAAATTGAACGCTAATTTTGGCCAGTGTTTGTGACCAAGTGGTTACTAAAAAAGACTGGACATACCCCATTTGCAATACCTTGGGTTGTCTTCTTTTGCAAATGGTATGCCATCATGGGGGTAATTCTCATTCCTGGGCTACCATACGCTCTCAAAGGCAACGTAACCAACCTTGCCATTTTCAATGTAAAAATATTTGACCCATATATTTGACCTTGTAACTTTCAAAAATGCTATAAAACCTGTACATGGGGGGTACTGTTTTACTCGGGAGACATCGCTGAACACAAATATTAGTGTTTAAAAACTGGAAAACGTATCACAACAATTATATCATCAGTAAAAGTGCTGTTTGTGTGTGAAAAATGCAAAAAAAGTAACTTTCACTGACAATATCATCGCTGTGATATGTTTTACTGTTTTGAATCACTAATATTTGTGTTCAGCGAAGTCTCCCGAGTAAAACAGTACCCCCCATGTACAGGTTTTAGGGTGTCGTAGAACGTTACAGGGTAAAATACAGTGCTAGCAAATTAAATTCTCTGGAATTTCGGCCTGGGTTGGCAGGCAGGTCCCTCAAATTGCAATCAATAAAATTACTGAATTATGTAAAAATATTACATAAATACGCACGTAGAATTTAAATATATATGCATATTTATATATTTGAAGTCTAAGTGTATATTTATATAATTATTTATGTAATTTTGTATATGGACGTATGTATATTTCTTATTATTTTTATTTATTTTTATATACATAGATATATATACAAATTCATTCTAAGTGTATTTTGATATAAATATATATATATTAATTTTAAAATACAGTTAGAATAAAATTTCATATAGCTATATAATTTTTTTAAATTTTTTTATTATTATTTAAAAAATTATTTAATTTAAATTACTTATTATTTATATTTTATAATAATATATATATACAATATATATAGTTATTATATATATTATATATATACGTGTGTAATTTAATTATAAGTGTATTTTTATATTAATATAAGTACATATTAATATAAAAATACACTTAATATGACATTATATATATGATATATAGACATATATTATTTATATATAATATATGTCTATATATCATATTTATATACACATATATAATTTTTTTTATTTTTAATTAACATTAACTTTATTTATTTTTTGATTTTACACATGCAGGGAGACTGCCTGTCAGTACAGGCAGCCCCCCTGCAGGCAGCACTATGGACACCTATTGTGACCATGTGATCGCTGTGTTAAGTGATCACATGGCCACAGGGGTCCTAATCTGCCGTGGGGAGACTGCCTGGGCTGCAGGCAGTCTCCCCACAACCGGAGCCACGCTGATCGCCGCCGGGGGAACGACGGCGATCAGGTAAGTAGCTCTGACCGTTAGGACGGTTCAGGACCGTCATCGGTCGGCAACGCAAAAATGCCGATGACGGTCCTGAACCGTCCTCGGTCCTTAAGGGGTTAACATAATTTTCGGTTTACAAATGAAAATCCATTGAAAATAATGGCTCGGCGTAAAAATTTTTGTTGCAATGCAAAGCAGGTTTTCCCAGGATGCATTGTACCTGGGAGGTTTAAAGCACTGCCCCCTGCATGCTGGAGCCTGTGGGTAGCACGTGGCATCGAGTTTTGGAGCCATTCTGGAAATTGTTTGCAGTTGTTTTGGGACTTATTGGTGCATTTCTCAAGCTGTGGAAAGGTAGGGAGTGGAGCTTTATTGTTTGCATGCCTTTTATTGTGTGTTCTGCATTGTGGTTTGGTTTCCATGCCAGCCCATTTTGACTTTTTTTCTGACCTCCAGAACGGATTAATTGGTTTTCAATGCATTCCTATGGGAAACCGTGTTTTGGTTTACAAATTTTTCGCAATAATAAACGTCCCAGAGAACGCATTCAATTCGTAAACTAAGTTCCCACTGTAGTTGTATTATCTTGTGAAATTGGGTCCTTGAAATACTTTATATGACAGTTTACATATACAGACTTAGAGTCATGGTGCTTGAACGTTTCATTTACGGAAATATTTATTTAACATTTTACCAGGATGGATACATTGAGCTTTCTCTCATTTTCAAATATGTCTTCAGTCCACAAAACATTGTTATAATAGGATACAATTATAGGAAAACACAGCATTTCCCAGACTTTGTTTGAACAATATTTCACCTGTTTTCCCAATTTTGTTTATTTGTTCGGTAGTTTCAAAACTACCGAACCACCGACCACCCCCTGGCTCATTATCACCAAAGGAAACCATAAATTAAGCGCTCTCCATGTGTGGCCGCCGTTTGTATAGCCGAACGCAACGTGCAAGAGAAAATGGCAGCCATCTTGTTTGCACGAAAGAAGGCAGCAGGACTTAGCCGTTGAGTGTCTGGAACTAAAATCGGACACTTGACTTCCCGAATACCGATCAAACTAGACGAACGCCTGCTTCCTTTTCCCGAACAGCTATGAGAGCGCTGTTCGGTAGTTTGATTCCCACAAACCAGGGGAACAATCGCTACTATGAGCCAGGGGATTCCGTGCATTATTTCGGTTTTGTAACTTGTCGAAATAGACCGACAGCACAGCCTAAACTTATGGACCTGTTTCTGGGCAGAAGCCTCGTGTGCGGTCGGTCCAAATAGGACTTCCATAAAATTTGAAAACCCCTGAACTGATCTGGGTGATTATTGGATATGTTGGTAAACCAGATCAGGGGATATGACTTTTCGGGGAATTTACCATGAATTTTGGGGTATTTTCTAAATTTTGAGGAAATGTTTTTTCTGCTTGGAGATAATTTATTACTTTATCTGACTCAACTATCTCCAGGCAGAGAGGATGGAACTGCTTGTTTGTGTTGGGAGTGTCACAGTTTGTCACTGCATTTTTATTGGCTGTACCTTTTGTGTCCCTAACCCTCACAAGGTCCACAGGGGAGTGCCCCTTGCATGGGGAATTGTATAAAAGACAGTGGGGCACCAATAAAGCTTCAGTCTTGTTACACCCTTCATTAAGTTTCGGCTGATGTTTGAGTACCTGTTCACTGCATTTGGAGAATTTGCTAAGAAAGCTGTATCCGATGTGGAGAAAGACAAATGGAAACCCGAACTGCGAGCTATAATCATTCATGTCATCGTTTTCTTAAGCTCAGTGAAATATAGGGGAGAGAGGAGAAGACACGGATATAGTGTAGTATGTTGAATTGCTTGATAGTGATAAATAAAGAAAAATATTGCACTTACAATTTTCTGGAGCTTATATTCAGCTCCAGATATATGCTCCTGGACGGTACAATACCTGTCTAAGTATATGGTGATGGTCCTGGTGTACTCTCAGGGGCTTCTTTGGGGTCAGGGTGTTCTGGTGTCAGTGCCACAAACCGGTATCCTCAGTGTATAGGAGGAGAAATAAAAACACAATATAGTGCTTTCTGTATAGTCTGGAATAAAACGAGGATAAAATAGTGTTGGTATACTCACAAGCAGGGAGCAAAGGGAATATTGCTCAGTATAGGAAGCATAGGTGGAATAATCCCCACCAAGGATATCACTTGTGAGTCCTCAGGTTCTTAATGATGAAATTGTGATGTTAAAAAGGATAGGGTGGAAGGCTCCAAAATAGCTAAAATTCGCTATCGTTATTGGAGATTAATAAAATAAAATATAGCAAAAAAAAAAAAAAAAGACTATATAAAACATCAAGCAATTCAACATACTACAATATATTTGTGTCTCCTCTCTCCCCTATATTTCACTGAGCTTGAGAAGACTACGATAGGCGCTGCTTTCTGACAGTACCTTCTATACCTACCATTCTGCCAGAAAAGAGATAGATTCCATCCCCCACTTACTATAATCACGCATGCTCATAGTAGTTTGGGTGGAAACAGAAACAGATAGCTACCACATCAGGGTTTGTTACAACAATATTACAAAAATACAATATACAAACATATATATATACACACACACACGGATATATAAATTTAATACATAAAAGATATCTACACACACAATTTATAATTAGTAAACCAGACCTAGCATATTAAATAAATGTCCATATGTGGTCCCTAAATATGGTGTACAAGTAGGCATACCACTGGAGGACTTCAGTGTCCTTAGATATTAAATAAAAAGGAGAGGCCTATCTCCAACTTACACAGTAAGAAAAATAAGCACAAAGCATATGCAATATGTGCTTTTACAATGTTTTGTGTTAAGGTAATAATGTGATTGTTTTATTATAGTAAATTTAAAGTATGCTCCAGGTATGTGAACAAGTAACTTAGAATCTAAATGTCAACTTTCTAATGACCAATATGACATTTTTCAAAGATTTCCTATGAAATATTTTCATTTTGGCATGTCAGTTTACTTTACAGTCACATTATCTTTTTTAGTTTGACACACACAGTTTTGGTGTAAAGATCATGCCCCTGCAGTCTCACTGCTCAATTCTCTACCATTTAGCAGTTAAATCACTTTGTTTACGCAGCCCTCGGCACACCTACCTGTATGTGACTTACACAGTCTGTGACAAACGCTCCTTACCATGTACGTTTGCCACAGTTTCCTGAAGGAGTGTGGAAGCTGGCCTTCTGCCCACCGATTATGGTCGAGATCTGTGACACCGTTTGGGAGTTACCCTGCCCAGTCGCCATTAGTAGCTTGCCCTGGGTGCCCCTGGTTCGGCACTTTCCCTTCATGCGAATGGAACTGAACCCTGGCTCTCTGGCGGCCGTTCGCATGAACCAAACCCACAAATAGTCCTCAGCAGAACTTAGCCGCGACCGCTTTGGAACGAATTCCGGCATGAGGACTTTGTGGGCTCCCGGTCACCTCAGCGGGACTTTGCTGCAAATGTTATGGAACGGTTTTCGGCATGAGGAGACCATGCAGTTCCCGGACAACTTGGTTCGCAGTTTTTTTGAGGGAAGGTGCCTGAAACTAAGAGGAACAAACGCTACCCAAGAGCCAGGCGGAGCACCCCGTATTGCGGCCGAAGGAGCTCCCGAAAGTTGACCGGAAAAAGCACCAAATGCCCTGGCACTATTGTGGTCATAGGACCACGTGTGTGGCCGATCATACATTTAACACTGTGACGTTTCCCCTATATCTGAGCGCTATCTGGAGAACTTATTTTATGTTTTTATTATGTTTTTATATTTGTGTTTGGCTCTCTGTTCCTGGGAGAAAATTAGCTTACCGGTCTTAACACAATTATCTCCCAGGCCCAGAGATTCATATGAGGGGCTTGTGCTGAATACAATGAAGACCCCCTGCTGGCGTCTGTGCATAAAAGGCAGAGTTTGGCCCATAAAGATCAGTTGTACTCCCAGAACTGTGTGTCGTCTAGTTACTGGGAGGGGAAGGGCAATAATCACTGCTTAGAACCTTGTTCCAGCTCGTGGAGGATTCAGCGGGGAAAGTCCTTATAAGGACTAGAGCTCCCTGGACTGTGTGTTGTCCAGTCCCTGGGAGAGAATAGAGCTAGTCCCATATCCTGTTCCAGGACTGAAAGGCTCCAGGAGGACCCCAGTCAAGCCATGGCAACAGGGACTAAAGCACTGCGGTCTGATCCTTGTTCCAGCTAGGAAGTGGTTCTTGGCGGAGGGTACAGGGAGCTCCGCTACACAGCCTTCCTAAGCACTTCCTGTAAAGAGTCATCTAATTTTTATACTTAATTTATTACAAATTCTGGTTAATTTAGAATTTCTTATTTCCTGCTCTGTTAATAGCTTGCTAGACCATGCAGAAGAATTCCTACTGTATGTAATTAAAGTTCAATTTACAGAGCAGGAGATTCAAAAATGTAAAGTAAGTTACAACGGATTGAAAAAGAAACAATTTTGTTTTCATGCAGGCTGTCTCTGTCACAGCCATGGGAGGTGTGGTTAGGGCTGCATAAACAGAAACAACAATGAGTTAACTCCTAAATGGCAGTGCATTTAACAATGAAACTTGAGAGACATGATCTCTACACCAAAACTGCTTAATTAGGCTAAAGCTGTTTTGGTGACTATAGTGTCCCTAAGTTACCTAAAATTTCTTATAACAGCCCACCCCCACAAAACTGAAGTGTCCCTCTTTGCCCATTTGAACTGATATGAGGTATGTTACAGCTCAATGCCAACACTGCCTTCTCTTAGAAAATGCAGTTTTTACAATTAAAGGGGCACTATAGTCACCAGAACAACTACAGCTTATTGTATTTGCTCTGGTGAGAAGAATAATTCCCATCAGGCTTTTTGCAGTAAACACAGGCTTTTCAGAGAAAATGCAGTGTTTACATTACAGCCTAGTGATAACTCCACTGGCCACTCCTCAGATGGCTACTAGAGTTGCTTCCTGGAGCAGTGCTGCACAGTGAGCAGCACTGCTATTCAGTGTCTCCACCCTCTGCATGCAGACACTGAACTTTCCTCATGGAGATGCATTGATTCAAATAAGCTCTATGAGGAGCTGCTGATTGGCTAGGGTTGTGTTTGACTTGTGCTGGCTCTGCCCCTGATCTACCTACTTGACAGTCTCAGCCAATCCTATCAGGAAGCATTGTGATTGGCTCAGATCAACACTACTGATGATATCAGCAGCCAGCAGGCAGTTCTAGGGCAGAGCCATCAACTGCAGACTTGAATACAAGTAAGATTCTACTATATTTAGGGAGGCAAGGGGGAATCAGATGGTGGTTTTAACACTATAGGGTCAGGAATACAGGTTTGTGTTCCTGACTTAGTCTACAGTGTTCCTTTAAGAGATTGCAAGAACAAGGTTAAGCTGTAGTGGTTCTGGTATTTCGAGTGTCCTTTTAAGAAAATACAATAATAATTCTACCATATTCAAAACATAAGCAGGAAAGATATAAGTAAAATAAAACAAGGGCTTCTTTGATTTTTTTCACGGATAGACCTTAAATGGAAAAAAAACGATATTTGTATGTTGGGAAATGATCACATTTTAAATCTGTAATTTTCTTTGTTCTGAAAACAGATATTGCACAGATTGGATGTTGAATGGAGGACGAGTGGAGTGAAGTCAGATGCGCTGGAAAGAAATGCCAGTTTAACATCAGAAATTAAAACAAGATGCTGTTATTTTATCTTTTATTAGCCTAATTTATAGGTGTTTGAAATAATGCTGCTCTCTGGGCAAACGTATGACGTGTTCAGAGCATCACAACATTCAAGAATTTTGCTGCTTATCTTTGAAGAGTTTGAAAAGGTGCTAAATATAGCAGTGTGTCAAATTTTACTAGGGCAAACTAAATACCTAACAAAAAAGTATCCTTTGAGTACAATAGTTTTTAGAGACTACACGTACAGTAAATATAATACCCATTATTACAGTCAAATCTTGAAAAGTGCATTGCAGCCCCCAACAAAAGGTATTGAAAATTAGAAAGTATTGATTTATATTACTTTATAGAAAAAATTGAAAGTGTTGATATATTATACTTTCACATTTGAGAAGAAATACTGCTGGCACGTGACCACTAACAGCTCCATATTGTGTATAAAACCTGAAAGCCAGCAACACAAATTGATTTCAGAATGTGACTTCATTTATTGTTCCCATGTAAACGATTTTAAGCTTTACTGTGATTGCTAATTGGGGAGTTATATCGACACCTGGGAATTCACAAGCATGCAGCATATAGATTGATTCAGCCCACTTAAAGCGGCACTGTCATGCCGAACTTTCCTCAATCTCTTCCTCTTCTCCCCCTCTCTCAGGATCTGTTGTTCTTTTCTTCCTGTCTTCTTTAGTTTTCTTTAAAATCATAAGACAAAGTAGGGACTCTTTGCCTTATGGAGGTTTCCTCCGCTTGACCAGCTTTGACCAGCGGAGGAGCAAAGTGTGCTTCATTTCCGCTGGTCAGAGCAATTTTCCCATGATCCTTAGCTTTCCTCCCTGTTCCCACGATGCCTCCTGTCAGTATTGCCGAACGTCCTGTCACTTAGAACGCCGACAAAACTGCTGAATTGCATCTTAACAGAATGAGAACAGTTTCTCCATTCGTGTTAGGATGCAATTCGGGACTTTGTTCGGATCGCAATTTCGTTCGAATGAATGAAACTCCAATCCTATTCGTGCTGTGGCTGCCTCTTGCAGCCGCTTAGTAGATAACTCCCTAATTCCCACAGTATCAGGGAGTTATCTACTAAAATGCTGAAAGACCTAAATTGGTCTTTCAGCCAACTTTACTAAGTAAAGATTACTTAGTATTAGTAAATTCTGCCCCTACTCCCTATACCGCGCGTAGGGGCATGTCTATTAAACATGTCACTGTTATAAAAAAAAAAAAAAAAACTACTAACCGCCCTCCTGCGCGGCGGGTGGGGGCCCTAAATGACAATGGGGGGAGGTCTACTGTCCTCCCCCCTTGCCCCCACCCCTGAGCGGTGGGTGGGGGCCCTAAAAAACAATAAGGGGGGGACCTACTGCCCTCCCTCCCTGAGCGGTGGATGGGGGCCCTAAAAAAAAAATTAAGGGGAGGGGAACCTACTGTACCCCCGGCCCCAACCCCTGAGCGGCGGGTGGGGGCCCTAAATAAAAATTCACCCCCCCCACCCCCAATCAACCCCCAAAGAAAAAAAAAAAAACTGTTGAAAAGGATATGTGTACAGAAAGAATATGTATCGTTGTGGGACAGAATAAGGGAACTAATGCAAGTTAAACATTAAGTAAATTTAATATTTAATGTATAAAAAAAAAATCAGATTGGATTTTTAGCTCACACATATAGAGCTTATGCCAATAATGCACTTATAAGAATCTCATAAAAAGGCTCAGAAATCTACCCACTGAACTGTATTCAGTCTGATTTTGAAGAAGAATAACATTTAAAATAATGAATAGATAATGAATGTAACAGATAGTTGTAATAGTCACCATAGCTGGGACCATATTAACTCTGCTCTTCTCTCTGGCAGCAATTTCAGCAGCCGTTTGCCTCCTTTTCTCAAAATTGCGGTTTGGAGCTATGGAATTGTCTGTTTGTGTAGATCTGACATCACTCGTGACTTCACAGATTTTACCCTATGTCCATTATAGGTGCAGGGTGTGTATCATATTTGTTAAATGGCGTGTGTGCTCTCCTGCCCTACGGACGCGGTCTACCAACTAGGTTGTTTGCTGTTGGGCTCCACCTGTTCGTGAAGAACTTGAAACTGTTATGTGCACTGCCTGAATAGCAAGGTTCGTTAATTTGCATATTCAGGTAGTTTTGCATATTGTGGTTTTTGCAGACAGGGATGCATTTCAGTTTTAGTTTTCCCCAAGCCTTTATAAATATTGTATTGTGTTACATAAGTGCCTGAATGATTCCACATATCATTATACTTTATGGGATTAAAGCAGTAGTGGGAAGCAGCGCAGACAGCGGTGTTGATACCAGCCTGGGAAGGAACAGAGGAGGCAAAGGCAGAGGGTATCATACCTGCCTGGTAGGAGAGAGGACACCCAGAGGAAAGAGAGCAATGGCCACTGCAGCCTTCTTAAGCAGGTGCTGCAAGTGTGTTTGAAGCACTCCAAAGTTCCCTAATAGCAGCTAGAGGAGTACATGAGCTCTGTCACAATAGTGCTTAGCAACACATTATATAAGCCTTCTATAGAGCAGTCAGATACAGTTTACAAATTAAGATGTAACAAAAATGACACTATGAAGTGGTCTGGTTTCCATGTCCCTCTCGTTTTAGCCCTGAAATTTAAAACATTGCCATTCTGCAGGCTACTTCTATCAGATGATCTCATACACACCATCTGATTGATGCATCACAGTGTTTTGCTACACACTAGCCTCCCAATGCTTTTCTATGGTTCACTGATCTTGATAATCTCCGTCATGGAGGCTAGATTACAAAATTAATAAAAGGAATGGAACATATCAGCTATGAAGAAAGGTTAACAAATTTAAACCTATTTAGTTTAGAAAAACGTCGCCTGAGAGGGGATATGATAACATTATACAAATATATTCGGGGCCAATACAAACCATTGTGTGGAAATCTATTCACAAACCGGACTTTACATAGGACACGAGGCCATGCGTTTAGACTGGAAGAAAGAAGATTTCGTCTAAGGCAAAGGAAAGGTTTTTTTACTGTAAGAACAATCAGGATGTGGAAATTCTCTGCCTGAAGAAGTGGTTTTATCAGAGTCCATACAGATGTTCAAACAGCTACTAGATGCATACTTGCAAAAACAGAATATTCAAGGATATAATCTTTCACTGTAGGCTAATAACTGCTTGATCCAAGGATAAATCGGACTGCCATTCTGGGGTCAAGAAGGAATTTTTTTCCTAGCTTGTTGCAAAATTGTGCTTCAAACTGGGTTTTTTTTTTTGCCTTCTTTTGGATCAACAGCAAAAAACAAATGTGAGGAAGGCTGAACTTGATGGACGCAAGTCTCTTTTCAGCTATGTAACTATATAGATTGCAGCAGAGGGACTGGCGCTCCAATAAAGAAAGCGTTTTATTTCACAAAAGATGGGTGCCAAGCACTTAAACCATTAGCAGGGCAATAGAACATTAGGAATATACATTTGTATTCCCAATACTATAGTGTTCCTTTAAGTGTTTAATTGTGACTAGCAGTTTATCATTTGCTATATAGTGCTCTGGGAGAAATAAAAATGGAATATAAGAAACCAATCCAATTTGTTTTCAAAAATTATCATCTCTACTTGTATGGCAACCTTTCCATTCCAGTGTTTGTTGAATTCCAACAGAGGCACACCTCAATCTACTTAATGAGATAATTAGGTGATAACCTGAACCAAATCTGAGAAAAAGTATAAAAACCATTGCAGTGAACAGAACAATCTTTTCAAATGTTTTTTTTATTAAGATTTTTCAATAAAAATAGTGAAAATGACATAATATGATCAATAAGTATGTAAAATAAACAAGTCAAATAAAAAAAAAATTAAAAATTAACAAAGCAAAAACAACATGGGAATACAATGATCACAATTTTTCCGGTATCAATTACTAATGGGAAGTGTTCAATATAAACAGTACACGCAGTACATCTAAAACAGAGAGAATCTCATACTTATTGCGCTCAGCATGGTGCTAAAAGTAAAAATTAACAGCCTTCTTTACTGTTGCTTGGACATGTGAAGGTAAGTGTTCGTATGTAAAGCCTTTTCTGACGTCCCGCTTCCAGAGTCCCCATTCATTCCTTAGAGCAGGCATAGGCAACCTTTGGCACTCAAGATGTTTTGGACTACACCTCCCATGATCCTTTGCCAGCATGAGGGTAAAAGCATTATGGGGGATGTAGTCCACAACATCTGGAGTGCCGAAGGTTGCCTTTCCCTGCCTTAGAGTATCAAGAGTGTAAGAAGGTGCTCTAAAGGTCAGTTCACATTTTAATTTCCAGTATGTTACTATTCCCTCTTGATACGCATCTGATTTCCAATAACGAGGAATTACTGAAATAGCCGATATCAAAATATGGCCTGAAATAATTTCCTTCATTTTAGGTAGTCCATCTGGGAGTTTCTCCAGAAGACACATTGTAGCTGACCGGATGGAAATTAGATTAGTAAAGATTTTTAAAGTGTGAATATCCTTCCAGTATTGCTGAAGCTTTGGGCATGACCAGAGAATATGATAAAGTGTACACGTCCTCACTCCCTCCAGCATGTAGTTGTCTGAGATAATCTAAAATTGAAGAGCCTAGAGGGAGTCAAGTACCATTGGTGAAAGATTTTATAATGTGACTAACAGTGCATCAGGCTGCGTTACACCTTGCAAATCTAATAAAAATCTCATGCTATTCTTATTCTTAAACACCTTGTCCAGTTCGCTTTTTAACTTTGTCATATAGTCTAATTTAGGACCAAGTATCCAGACAAAATAAGCATAACACATCAAGATGTTCTGTCTCTGACCTGGATCTGAAAGGCAAGTTTTTTTTTGTTTTTTTTATTGGGACATAACTGTACGCACATCAAAATTCTGATCAGAAACATTAAAATGATCACTAATATCTTCTACCACCTGTCTGTGCATCGGTACAATAGAGGCGTCCAGACCAAATTTGGTCTGTAATTGGTCAACAGGTCAAAACTTGTTATACAAAAATAAATAGTTAATATGTATGACAGAATGGGAAAGCCAATATTCCACGTCCAGACCAGCGAATGTAGATTGCAACACCGACAAAAGAGCAGACCTGAATCAGAAAGCAGCAGGTTTAATCTTTTTATATACAGCACCAAGCTTTAATAGTGGTCTTCGTAGTTGGAAACATGTTCGACACCCGTGCCCGAAAAGAAGGAAGAAACCACAGCACTTCAATTATTATATGAGGGGAAATCTTCATAGCCTCCATCTCCAACCACAGAGGGCGAGCCTGAACCAAATTAAACTTATGATTATTTGTTGCTAAATAATAATGACTAGAGTTTGGCAAACCCATATCCCCACTAAACCTGAGCTTCTGTAAAATAGCTACTTGAATTCTGCAAGGTTTTTTTCTTATTCCAGACAAATGCCAGAAGGACAGAAAGGACCTTCCTAAAAAAAGATGAAGGTATAGTGAGAGAGGAATCGCCCTAAGAAAACAGAATTTTGTGTGGGCACACACCATCTCATTGCTAATATCTCCACAAGGTGACCATCAGTTCCCATACTTCACTAAATACTGGTGGAAAGATTTGCGGCACCCACTTACGCCTGAACAATGGTCCAATGTATGTATATTCACACAAGTCCTCCATCAGCACTAAATATCAGGAATCGGGATACAAGATTGTATTTCATTGGTATAAGACTCCAGAAAGTCTTTCCAATATGGGAATCAACAGTGATCCAGAATGCTGGAGGTGTAAGCGGAAACTGGGCACGTTGTTTCACATATGGTGGCGATGCCGGAGGATCCAAACCCTCTGGGAGGAGATACACAAGATATGTTTTCATGTTAATTACGTGACAGTCACAAGACCATTATTATAAAATCTGTTCTCTGCTATTTAAACAGGGAATGTAATTTAGCCTGTAACACTTTGATAAAGCCTGAAAAATAGGTGAAAAACACTATTTTCTGTTATCTTACTCTCTTTTATTTGTTTTTATAAGCTGGTTTTAATAACTGAATTCTTATTAATTCTGGACCTTCCGGTTTTTATCCGGATGCTTGGACATCATCTTCATCGGTGGGGAATATACCACGTATGCCTCGTGGCACATTTCCTATGATTTTATTAATTTTAACCTATAGAGTGAGCACCATATTTACATTTTTGATTTCTTCACATAACAGCATAGGGAGAATTCCAATCATGTCTATCGAAGAATAGAGATTATTTCACTCCACGCTATTTACCAAGTACCATCAGAAGGCTCCAAAAAATTGTGAGTGTGCATTTATATTCACTCAATTCAGAATAGCCAATACTGGTGTCATTCTTTGCTTCTTTTACATACATTTGGACAACCCTATGTAACGGATCGCCTGGCACCCCGACTGGGTACCTCCATTGAAGGATGCTCCTAGCGCTTACAGAGGGCTCCAAGCGCTCCGCCAGACACCACAACCACCATAGACCCCACGAACCACCGCAGCTTGGTTGGGGTCTCGCCGTGTTCTACCCACCCTGGACCTACGACAAGGCTCCAGGTTCCAGTGGGTGAACCTCTCCTCCAAGAGAGTGAAGCAGGAACAAGCTCTTAAAAGAGCTTTGAAGTGATTATCCAAGGGAGCATGCAGAGCATAGCAATCCCTTGTAGTGATATAGAAATTCCCCAATAAGAGACAGGACTCTAGACTGAGAGTAAAGAACAACTCTGGTTTAATGACACACACTCTGCTTTTATGCAATTCTCCCATGCAAGGGAGACGCCCACAGACAATTATGAATTACCCAATCACACACTGGTTACATCCCATACATCTCCTCCCCTTAGCCTGAAAGGTAACACAATTAGCCGTACAGTTTAAAACATACTTTTTACCCAACTTTCATAACTCTAAAACTATACATCCAATATTAATAAAAGTCACATATTATTAATCAGCACATTTCAAATACAAACATACCCAAAAATCATTCAAATCCGTTCAGGAGATAGATATGTCACTTTTGACCGACCGCAAGCACATTTTCATGCCCAAAACAGTTCCATGGATTTGGGCTGTGCGGTCGGTCTATTTTACACGGAGAAAATGAAGTCCCATTTGAAGTAGAGTAGAAGGTACAGGTCAGCGGTGTTCAAGCAATTGGGTAGCTGAAAACAGTTCCATAGATTTGGCTGCACACACCGCTGACCGCGTTCGAATGAGTTAAAACGAACGCCACCACGTGTTCGGTTTTCGAATGGCGGCCACTTCGGCACTTCGACAACTTCGGCACTTCGACGGCATCCAAAGTGCCAGTTTAAAGTACAAATCCTCTCTCTGGGAATTAAAGGGCCAGAAACAGCAATATAAAAATCAATTATGCCCAAATCAGTTTGGGCATAACATCCCAGGGCCATAGTCGCAGGGCTGAAGGCTGGCAAACAGGCCCCTCCAAAAACCAGTGGCGAGGTTACTTTCGCCACACCCCACAAGACTAATGAAATTGGAGCCAATTACCAGCTCCCTACACTGTAGGTGTATTTCTTTTTGTTTTCTTCAATCAATAACATACTATATTCTATGCCTTGTCTTCTCTTCTTGACTTGACCTGCATCTAAGACGCTACTATACAGTTGGGTTTGTTAATATATGGACACTGGCACATGTTTTCTAATGTGACTGTCTACCAAAATAAATACAAGCTACAGTTATATAATGAATATGGGCTTTAATTTGAGGGTATTCACATCTAAATTGGGGGAAGGGTTTAGGAATTACAGCTCTTTAATATGTAGTCCTTTCTTTTGCAAGGGCCCAAAAATGTTTTATGGACAGGTGTGGGCTATTCCTTTGTTATTTCTTCATCAATTAAGCAGGTAAAATGTCTGGAGTGGACTCCAGATGCCTCATTCATATTTGGCTGCAGATTAAAAAAAAAAAAAAAAAATCCATCAGAGTTTGCAAAAGTTTGGTGCATTCTGGAAGAACAACAAAACGCACTGATGAGCTATGCAACACAAAAAGGCCAGGACATCCACAGAAAACACCAGTGGTGTGTGATCATAGGCTGCTTTCCATGGTAAAGAAAAGCCCCTTCACAACATCAAGCTAAGTGAAGAACACTCTCCAGGAGTTAGACATGTTGTCCAAGTCTACCATAAAGAGAAGACTTCAGGAGAGCAAATAAAGAGGATCCACCACAAGGTGCAAATCATTCATAAGCCTCAAAGGCCAGATGGGATATGCTTCGAATCATGAGGAATACTTGGTGTGTGAAGGTGGCTCAAACAGCCTGCTCTGTCAAATTAACATCTGTGATTATCAACTGGAAACTGCATAAAGAAAACTTTCCAGATCAGACACACTATAAAAGTAACAACCATTTTTATTAAGGCTTAAAGGGATACGGTAGTGCCAGGAATACAGAATACAGCTACCGATCCCTCTGCGATAGAATAGTCAAGTTTCAGGCATTTCGTTGTTTCTTTTTTTTTTTTTTTTAAAGGGGGGGCAGGGGGTAGACTACCTTAGCTATGGTTACTGTTGTGCCAGAATATTCCTGGAACCGGCTTACCTTTACAGCTTCAACTATTAGCTATTCAACGGTAGCTCCTTAGCCATAAAAATGGCTAGAGACAAGTATACACCTTTCTCAAGCCATTTTATGAATGTGGAGCTACTGACTGACCAAGAGCACCAGCAGGAAGTCAAATGCTTCCTGCGTGAAGGACAGAAGGTCAAAGAGAATCAGAAGGACACATGCAGAGCTCAACAGAGGTGGAGAATATACTTTAGGGTTAAATAGTGAAATTGTTAAGGTGCCCAGAGTGTTCATCTAAGTATTTTCACAGCCTACATACAATTCGAACACACTGCTTGGAAAATTTCTTCAATGGAACTCCTTTTGACATGCATTAACCACTTCATGAGAAGAGGCAGGCAAATCCTTATATAATGGCAATTTTGGCATGTCATCAGCCATAAAGGTTTTAAAAGTATCTGAATTCCTAGGCCAATTATTGTATTGTGTATATACTTATTTCCTTGTGGTTTCGATTACATGGACAAAAAAAAAGGGATCTAATTGTCAGAATTTTAAGAATGAAATAACTATTTGGACAAACTGCACCAAATCCTTTGGCAAGACATTTTGACTCATGTGGCTAGTGTCCCCCAAGTCTATTTATTGCACAGTACATTTATCCCTATTGAATTTGCCAAGAGATCTATGATGTGTTACAAGAGGAATGCCAGCCTAAGGCTTTCTCCCAACTGTTACTTTTTCATTTGTAAGACAATTGGGCATTCTGGATATTGCAAATGCTTAAAATGTGTTACTGCTTGTTAACTTTTACATACGTTGACCGTTCTCATTCATCATCCATCACTAGATACCACTCACTAAACCCCACCAATTTCTAAAGTGTTAATATGTGTTTTTGTACACTGGCAAAACAGATTTAACTTTGTTCTTATCCTTGAAATGTGCCCCCAAATCAGTTATGTTGATGGTTACAGTTAGTAACCAAAAGATTTTTTAAATTATTTATTTATTTATTTTACACAAGAGGGATGCCAACTAACCACATTCTATGGCTTACCAGGGATTGCAACAGTATTCTGAAACAGACTATAGCTTGAAAATGCAATGGCTCCTTGGACTTTCATTGGTTTCAATGAAAACACATGCTAATATTTTAAAAATAGAAATGATTGATTCTTACACATTTTTTCAGTTTGTTTTGTTCAGTGCAAGTATTGTGAACATTAAGTTATATTTTTATTAAATTTTCTTGCTACGTATTCTCCAGGCTATTTTAAAAAGCGAAGCTTATATGCTTATTTCATTCTTTGCTCTGCATATTTATTTGCACAGTCTGCACAGCTATCATTATGCTAGCCCGTTTATTTAGTTTAACATTTATCTCATTACTGGCGTACATTCTAATCTTCTTAATTTATAGCATATGTGTTCTGTTTCTTTTGGTATTTACTCTAGCTTCACGCTTTGCCCACTTTGAAAATTCCTTTTTTTATTTTAAGCTCTCTACAGTTTTACTTGCTACCTTGATTTCACCATTTAGTCATATATGTGCTCCCCAGAGTCCCACACATTTTCATCCTCTTTGGACAGATCAGAGTTCTTGGTGTGTGCTTCAAGCACAGCTCTATGTTAAATGCACTTGGATTACCTCTAACGAACTTCCAGGTGCTAAATTCATGCTTACCAATTCGTGTTACAAATTACTTGTTTCAATTCATCTCAAACAGGCTCCATGAGAATGAGACCTGTGGACTGGAATAAACGTTTACACATTGGACAAGCCAAAAATAAACATAGCCAGTACTAAAAATATTACAGTAAAAAAATAAATAAAAATAAAAAATGATATTTTTTTAAATTGTTGTACAAGTACCTATCAACTTTGGCTAGTATCCGCTGCCTTCCATTATTATATACCTCATTGCTTCCACTCACAGAATATACATATACACACACACACACACATATATAGATTTTATTTATTTATTTATTTAAATCATGCCTTTGTGATAAAGTAGCATCAGAACATAATTAGACAATCTCACACCAATATAAGAGCTTTAGGACCCTGCACCTGCATGTTCTGCCGTCAAACGGCTAGTCGCCTGCTAACCTGCCAGTAATTTATGAAGACCCAGTGACGCAATCGTGTCTCTTGACTGCCCGCTTTACCTCCTTCCCACCAGAGTCGTACTTATTGGGACCCAGATGTTAGGGAAAATGCACCAAGGTAAAGGACTTTAAAGGTACACTAAGAAAAGAAACAAAAATGTTTGTTTAATGAAGCAATTTTGGTGTGTAGATCAGGCCCCTGCACAACGATCCTGGTTGTTAAATACCTCATATGTCTAAAATCTAAGTTACTTTTACGCTGTTAAAGCCAACTCTTTACCAAACCTACCCACCAACTCGACCATTCACCCACCTTATCCCTACACTATCCAAATTCCTAAAACAGCACTAACCATACCGCTAAATTGGGGTGCTGGGAGAATGCTGCATGAGAGGAAAATTCACTTCTCATACTGCATCTTCTGCATGCTGTCCTTGTCGATCACACAGTCTACATGCAGAGTGTGGGGACGCTAAACGGCAGGGCTGCTTAATGTGCAGCCCTGAGCCAGAAAGCACCTCCAGAGGCCATCTAAGGAGTGGACACTTGGAGGTGCCCCTAGGGGCAATGTAAACACTGCCTCTTCTCTGAAAAGGCAGTGTTGACATGAAAATGCCTAAAGGCAATGAATATACTCACCAGAACAACTGCATTAAGCTGTAGTTGTTCTGGTGACTATAGTGTCCCTTTAATATTATATATTTATAATATATTACAATTTATTTTTTTTTAAGTTTGAGTAACAAACCAGGATAGGAAAGGGTTACGCTAACCAAAAGCAGTGTTTTTTTGTAAATATACTTTTTCGTTGAAGTAACCCTTTCATCATATATTGATCCTCTTCTGATTCATTATTAGCCCCTTAAGGACACAGCTTCAGAAGCTTGTCTTACGCTTAAGGACAAAGGCCAATTTTTGCATTTTTCTGCTGTTTGTATTCAAACGCAATTTGCATCTCTGTCATTTATTGCACCAACACATATTATACATCGTTTTAGAGGGGAAACAGGGCTTTAATTTGATGTCACATATACATAGTTACATTCTCATTAATTATATAAAAATGCCCAAAAATGTAAAAATAATTTTTTTTCACAGTTTTGGCAATAATAGCGTGTGCATAATATGTCCAGCTTAGAAAAAGTAATTCAAACTAAATTCATTTATGTGTCTTGATTTATAGAGTACATCATATGTCTAGGATTTCAGCTTATTTTGAAAATTACAGATCACAAAATACAAGGACTAAAATAAAATTTTAATTTGCAACAATTTTAGAATTTGGTATGTTTGTCTTGTAGGTTTAGTAGCCATCACAGAAAACAAAATTGCCACACAAATGTAGATATTTATATAAAGTAGACATCACAGGCTATTTACCTAAGGTTAGTTTGACACTTTTTACGTAGCCATTTCATCGCCAGTAAATAATAACAGTATCCCAGTGAGAGAGACAAAAAATAATAGATACTCAAACACCTTAGTGAGTTTTCCCTCACAACAAACTTAAAAATACATCCAGTATAAAGTGGAGTATCTTCTTATTTGAATAGCTGACAATAATAAATATTTCTAGAGATAAAACAAAATGGGACACATAATAGTGCAATATTGTCTGTATACAATTATAAAGTGCAAAAAGTGGATGAAATTTCACTCACAAATAAGGAGCCTAGAGATATGGCTCAACTTTCCAGCTCTGTGGGATATCAAGGTTCCCACTGCCTTCTTTATACTGCCAGGAGGTTTCAAGTATTAAAATAAAGTGCTTTATTAAAAGTGCACAACTGGTTATAAACAAAATAAATAAAATCAAGACCTTACAGTTTTGAAGGTAAGTCCTTAGTAGTGCAAAACGCGTTTCGCCTCGTTCAGAGGCTTCCTCAGTTGCTGATATGTTGCTGGCTGTGAGTATCCTTTTAAATAGTCCATAATTGGCGCTTGTTTGTTGCTGCCGGTTCGTGCATTCATATAGTATTTCCGCTTCCGGGTTTTGCGTTCCATCGGTGTATAATGTGTGTTTCGTAAAGCTGGTGTGTGTTCTTCCTGCACAGAACCCCAAATTGTGTTCAGCTACATCTTCTGAGTATGATACCCCCATTGTATGCCTTTGGCACTTTTCTGTAAAGCTACAGTGCCATATAAGAGACAAGGGTATTTCAGTTTCTATAGTTAGAATTTTCCTAGATGTATTTCACCTATGTCTCATTTTAGGGTATTATAGCAGTGTGACTGTTCAAATAACCCCACAAAGGGCTTTTATTTGCTAAAGCAGACACCCCATGGTATCTTATATGGTGTATATTGTGCCTTAACTTGTCACCCTTTTTTCACCAATTTACGTCAAAAGTCTGAGTACAGCAATACCCCCGTATGTACCTTTGCCAGGTATATGTGGATGTTAAAGGGGCACATTTGAGACGCAGCCATTCCATTTTTTCTCATTTTGAGGTTTTACACTGTGTCCATGTTCCATTTTGGAGTAGTTTAGGCGGTTGGTTATTGAAACTTCCCCACAAACACATACTATTTATTAAAGAATACACCCTGGGGTAATTCAAAAGGCATATTTTGAACCTTCGCGTGGGATCTTTTTTTCTATTGTTTGTTCCAGGTGTAGTGGTAATGAGCATTTTTTAATATTTTTTTTTTAACTTTTATAAACTTTTTTACTTTTTAAAACTAGTTTTTAAACAAATTTTTTGCTTATGAATTTTTTCAAACTTATCTAAAACTTTTTTTTATTTTATTTATTTTTTTAACAGATTTAAAATTTTTCATAAGCTTTTTTTTTTTTACCGTTAACCCCTAACTAGCAGTAAGCAGTACTAACGGTAAATTCCCCAATTTCCCATAACTCCCACCCACTCCAGCTAGCAAAATATATTTAAATTAATGAAATAAATTAAATCCCTGAGGGTTAAAAAAAGATAAAAAAATAATAAGTTAACCCTAAGGGGTTAAAAAAAAAAAAAAAAGTAGGATCACAGTATAATACTGTGATTTGTATTTGGATCACTTTAAGTAGTGATCAACTGTCAGGGAAGGGGTAATTTTGTATTAGGACTGGGTAAAGGGTGGGATTTTTTTACTTTTTAAAAAAATGTTAAACTTTTTTTTGTTAACATTAACCCCTAGCTAGCCTAACACCAAATTCCCCAATTCCCCACTAACTTCCACCCACCCAGCTAGCTAAATATACCATTTTAATATATTTAAAAATTAATAAAATAAAATTTAACCCCTGTGGGTCAACTTTTATTTTTTGTAACCCGCTGGGGTTAAACATAAATAAATAAAAATCAGATCACAGTAAAATGTATACACAGCCAATTGATCACTGTAGTCAGTGATCAATTGGCAGGGAAGGGGTTATTTTTTATTTAAAATGGGTAAGGGGGGGTGGGATTTTAATTTAACTTTATTTTTTTACAGGGAGAAGATCATCACTGATCCATCTCCCTGCAATTCACACTGAACCCTGAAGCGCAGGGAGGTGGATTGTGAGTCCCTGCAGCACATGTGCTCGCTCTGATAGCCTGGGATCTGGGGGTTAACTTTACTGCATGATGGACCAAGTCATTCGGCGTTAATGGTTTGCCCGCCATGACAGACCAGGTCCGTAACTCTTGGCGAGAAGGGATTAGTTATTTTTGGCTTTTTTTTGTAAATATATTTTTATTGGATGTTTTAAGTTTGTCAGTATCGAACATGTCATGAGAAAGCTTTGGTAAGGACACGCAGGTCCTATGATGTTTGCGTGCAGGCAAATTGCATTGGTACAAACGTTACTCATGTAGATATACATTGGAGACACGCAGGTCTCATTTAATCGTAAGAGGCATAAATTAGTTGGACTCGCAGGTCCTATGGCGTATAGATGGCGTGTGCCCCTACGCTATTTTCAGTTTGGGTACTCAGGTCCCCACTGTGTGAAGCGTGTACTGTCATTTTAGGATGTGTCGTTTGGTCAGATTTACGATGAGTTTTTTATGTTCAGTCAGTTAATTGAGGCAGCATGTGTCTTAACATGGTGTATCTTTCGTAGATATATTTTTATTGGGTGTTTCAAGTTTTTCAGTATCGAGCGTGTCATGTGAGCGCTTTAGTATGGACACGACGGTCCCATTATGTCTGCATGCAATCATTTGCAATAGAACATTTGTTGCCCATGTATATATACATTGGAGACTCGCAGGTCTCGTTCAGTCGTGAGAAGTATGAATTAGTTGGACTCGCAGGTCCTATGGCATATATTTGGCTTGTGTCTCTAAGCTATTCTCATTTTGGGTACTCAGGTCTTATCTGTGTGAAGCGTTTGCTGTCATTTGAGGGAGCGTCGTTCGGTCAGGTGTATGTTGAGTTTTGTGTGTTCAGTCAGTTAATTGAGGCAGTTTGTGTCTTAGCATGGTGTATCTTGTATGTGAAGGAACTTTTGTGTGTGTTGTGTCTATGTGGGTGTGTGTGTCTGCGCATTCCATGAATTGCAAGGCGTTGGGTTTGAGATTTGTATTCCGTCGTGTACTTTTATCTGTGAGAAGTATTTGTGAGTATGTAGTAAGTAAGATGGAGGAGTAGGTCTAGTAGCACGGAGTGTTAGTGTGTGAGGTTTACTTGGGTATCTCCTGTTGTTCAGCTCTAACTTGGGTAGCGATGCATGAGTCGGGATAGTCGGTTTGGGTTTAATGAGATGTCTGTATGATATCATTTTTTTTTATTTTTTTTTTGGGGGGGGTTGGTGAGTTATTGCCAGTATCATATGCTGCTATGTCTTGTGTCCTCATTGGTTGTGTTCATGGGGTGATTGTGTGTTGGCGGTGTGTTGATCGTGTGAGCGTTGTAGTTTTATTGCGTGTAGTGTATGTGGTTTGTTAGGAGTATGGATGGGTGGAAGTCCCCTTAACTTCCCTCTCCAGCCGCCGCGTCCTCCCCATCACGTCTTGCCACGTATATTATCCAAGGTTGCCACTTGTCAACATGTTTCGTGAGGGTGTCTCGTAGAGTCGCGTGCATTTCTTCTGCGAATCTGATCTCTTCTACCCTGTTTAGCCATTGTTCCATTGTGGGGGCGTTTGTCGTTTTCCATAAGGCAGGGATTAGAGCCTTGGCCGCGTCGAGAAGGTGTCGCAGGATGGATCGTTTGTATTTTGAAATCGGGTCTTTGGTGTGATGCAGGAGAATGTTGTCTAGTGATAGGTGCGTCGTATGGCCTAGTACCTCTTTGATGCGGGACGTAATCTGGTTCCAATACGGTTTAATGTTGGGGCAGTCCCACCATATATGTTTTAGTGTTCCTATGTCTGCTTCACATCTCCAACAGATTGCCGATGTGTTGGGGAATATTCTGTGGAGCAGGTCTGGGGTTCTGTACCAGAATGTCAGCAGCTTATAGTTCATTTCTTGGTATTTTGAGCTAATCGTGGATTTGTGATGGAGGATGAGAATTTTGTCCCATTGTGCGTCGGTGAACACTGTGCCGGTGATGTTTTCCCATTTTTCCTTATATCGTCGGGTTGTTTGCTGCTCACCTGTGATTAGGTATTGGTATAGCGTCGATGTTGGTTTCTGAGTCGGTGTTTGTTTGTCGCAGATGTCCTCAAACCACGTGAGGGTTCTGTGTACCGCTTGTTTGTTCGGTAGGGTGTGGTAGAAATGCGTCAGCTGGGAGTATCGGAATTTGTGCATGGGAGCTGGCGGGCCTTCCATTAGGCGTTCCAAGGGGGTCAGTCCTGAGGCGGTTAGTGTTTTGTGGAGTGGTATGAAGTCTCTTCCATCTAGAAAATCCCAGGCCTTGATCGGTAGTCCTCCCCCCACTGCTTGGTTATGTGTTAGCGTGGTCATCGGGCTGGGTATTGGGGAGATGGTCGTTGCGTTCCTTATTGTAGACCATAAGTGGAGGGTGTGACTCGCTGGCGAATTTGTGCCGGGGTCTTGTCTCCGTGGCGTTTTCTGATTCCATAGGGATGCAAAAATAGATGGGCTGCAGGATTCTCTGTCTAAGGCCACCCACTGTTTGCATCTCGGGTTAGTATGCCATTCCAGTATCCGCTGCAAGGCTGTCGCTTGGTGGTATTTGCGTAGGTCTGGGAGTGCCAATCCGCCCTGATTCCTGGTCTTGCATAAAATAGTTCATATCGTAGTCTAGGCCTGCATCCTCTCCATACATAGGTCAGGAATGCGGTTTTTATTGTCGCGAAAAAGATCGTCGGTAGTGTCACTGGGATTGTATGAAATAAATATAGTAGTCTGGGTAGGATATTCATTTTGATGACCGCTATGCGGCCGAACCATGAGATGTGTGGGTAATTCCAGGTTCGGAGGTCTTGTTGAATGCGTGTGAGAAGTGGGAGGAAGTTTTTCTGATATATGGCATTGGGGTCAGACATCACCCATATCCCCAGGTATTTCATTTGGGTATGGCACCAACGGAACGGGAAGGTCGAGGCTATATCCCTGTGTTCCCCGAGCGGATCTGTGATGTTGAGCAGTTCGCATTTACTCAAGTTAAGTTTGAGGCCCGAGAGGCGTCCGTATTTTTCGAATTCTTCCATTAGGCATGGTAGGGTGAGTCTTGGACGTGTAATGAAGAACAACATGTCATCCGCGTATGCGGCTACTTTATGTGTGGCAGTTGTACAGTTGTAACCCGAGATATTAATATTTCGTCGGATTGCCTCCAATAGGGGTTCCAATGTTAATGCGAACAGTAGCGGGGACAGGGGACACCCCTGCCTCGTGCCATTGCGAATCGGGAAGGATTCCGTCAAGGCTCCGTTAACGCGCACCGCTGCCGTCGGAGTGCTGTATATCGCTCCGATCCATTTCTGTATGTTGTCATTAAAGCCCAATAGTCGTATCGTCATTTCCAGGAATGCCCAGTCCACTCGATCGAACGCCTTTTCGGCGTCCGTGGAGAGTAGCAGGAGTGGTGTTCCATGTTGTCTTGCTAAATGTTGTATAGCGAGGACTCTCAGAGTGCTGTCTCGAGCCTCCCGTTCCGGTATGAATCCCGTTTGATCAGGGTGTACGAGTGTTGGCATTAGGTTGCTAAGTCGGGTAGCTAATATTTTGGTAAAGAGTTTTGTGTCCACGTTTAAGAGGGAGATGGGTCTGTAGCTGCTGCAAATTTCCGGGTCCTTGCCTGGTTTTGGGATTACTGTAATTGTGGCCGATAGAGATTCGGCGTGGAATGCATGTCCCTCAGTGATGGCATTGAGCGCCTTTGTAAGTTTGGGGACTAGTATATCTTGGAAGCGTTTGTAGTAGTCCAGTGTAAGTCCGTCGGGTCCGGGTGCGCGGCCTGTCTTCGTCGTTTTAATAGCTGTCTTAACTTCGTCTTCGGTGATCGGGCGGTCGATGTTCTCTGCGTCTTCGGTTGTCACCGTCGTGTGTAGGTGTTCTCTCAGAAAGCATTCCATGCGACCTTGTTTGATTCGCTTGCCTTCTTCATCGCTTTGTGAGTGTGTACTGTAAAGTGAGGAGTAGTAAGTGATGAATTCCTTGGCGATTTTCTCCGGGTTTTGGGTAGTAGTGCCGTTGCTTGTTTTTAATTTGTGGACTTGTGAGGGGTGTTGTTGTCCCCTGAGCATGTGTGCGAGGAGTTTGCCTCCTTTGTTTGCGTGGAGGTAGAAGAACCCTTTAGATCTGCGGAGTTGTCTCAGGTGTCTCTTGAGTAGTAGTGCGTGTAGTCTCCTTCTTTCCTCTAATAGTTCCCTGTAGGTATCTTCCACCTGTTGGCGTTTGTGTTGTGTTTCCAGGGAGCGGATCCGGTCCAGGATGGTTGACATAAGTGTGCCCGCCTCTTTTTTCCGTTGTGACGCGATTTGGATGAGCTTGCCCCGGAGTACACTTTTGTGTGCCTCCCATATTGTCATATCTGATACGTCTCCCGTCTCATTCTCGGTGAAATATGTCTGTAGAGTGTCGGTAACTTGGGCCCTTAGTGGAAGGTCGGTTAAGAGGGAGTCGTTGAGTCTCCACGTCGTTTTCGTCGGTCTTATGAGTGGAGATTCGAGGTCTATCGACACTTGTCCATGATCCGACCATGTTGCAGTGTGTATGGATGCTCTCCTAAGTCTTATTAGTGCTTCTTGTTGCAATAATAAGAAGTCTATCCTGGAATATCTTTTGTGTATTATGGAATAGTGAGTGTATTCTCTGTCTAATGGGTTTAGCGTTCGCCAACAGTCTACCAGGCGCAGTGTTTTCAGAGTATGGTTTATGGTTCTTATTTCTCTCTGTGGAATGCTGCTGTGTCCCGTTGAGGAGTCTACTTTAGGATCTAGTGTGACATTGAAGTCTCCTCCCGTGACCAGGGTTCCTTCCGTGAAGTCTGTTAGTGCCTTTAGTGTGTTCTTAAGGAATCTAGATTGGTTATTATTGGGGACGTAGATTGCCGCGAACGTGTAGCATCGCCCTGCGATATTCCCCTTTACGAAGGCGTATCTGCCGTTGTGGTCTATAAGGTGATCCTGTTCCTGGAATTGTAGACGAGCTGCTATAAGGATCGCGACCCCTGCCTTTTTCGCTGTGGGGTGGTTGCTGAAGTAATTAGTGGGGTATTGTTTGTTTTTGAGTGCCGGGGCCGCTCCCTCCCGAAAGTGAGTTTCTTGGAGAAGAGCGACTGCAACCCTCTCTCTCTGAAGGTCCCTCAAGAGATTAGTTCTGCGTTCTGGGAGATTCAGTCCCCTGCAATTTTGTGTGATGATTTTCATTGGGTCTGGTCTGTATGCCATCTTGCCCGTATCTCCGCGCAGCGGTGTTGTCTTGTCAGGTATCGGGGTCCCTCGTCCGAGCCTCGCTCTCTTGTGTACGTGAGAGTCGACCGAGGAAGCCCGAGCCCGTGGCTTGGTTCCTGGGTTTTGGTGTGATTCGGTGTCCCTGCGTCGTCTGGTGGTTAGCTCGAGGCGGACGCGACGGCCGGGTCAGGAGCGCCGGGGGGGGGGCGTTCGGGTGAGTTGCTGGACTGCGGTCACGTGTAGGGTGTCTGGTGTATGTGGTGTGTTGGTATTTGCTCTTGTGTGGTCTAGGGGAGTCGTCTGCTCAGGCTCAGTGCCTTTCGGTGATGTCAGGCACCGTGTCTGGTTCGTGTGGTGGGGGTGTGTGTTTCTTAATTGGATGTTGGAGAGTAGTATAGATGTGGTGCGCGTGTCGTGATAGTGTGAGGAGGCGATCCTCTCCGCCGAGAGGGAGTTCGTGTGCCTACGGTGTCGGTCGGGGGGGGCACCCCGGGTTTTATCCCGGTGGTGTACCAGTCGGCCTCCGTAGTATTAAGCGTGCGCACCGAAAGGGGTGGGTAGCGTGTCTGGGCCCCTATCCGTTTAGGCTGTGGTGCCTGTGTGGTATGTGCGGTGTTGGTTGTGGAGTTGATACTTGATAAGGGTTGTGTATCGTCGGAAGAATCTGTTATTTGTGTAGTGTATATCCGTTTTGGGGTTGTAGCGTCCGTCCACTGTAGTAGAGGTGTTGTATAGTCATCACTAATGCCATTGATGTGTGTCCATTGTGTTATCAGCACTATGCCTGTTTGTTGCGCCTTTTCGGTGTCGTCGGTATCAGGTGGGGGGAAGTACCGTAAGGGTGATTTGCGTGTAGTCAAAGTGGGGGCTTGAGGATATCTCTTCAGGGTGTGTGCATTGTGGGTCTTCTACTCATTATGTCTGGGTTGTTTCATCTGGGACATGTGGGTATATATATTCTTTTTTTTTTTTCTCCCCCTTCTTTCCCCCCTCCCTCCTCTATGTCCTCTTGTCCCATCCCCCGTACCTTTTGTTCCTCTAGGGGGTGGTGGGATGGTCGTTTGCTTAGTATCTTCTCGACATCAGTGTGTCGTCTGTGTGGGGGAATTGTGAGTGTATGGACCTCTTTGGAGGCGTGTTATCTATGTATGTCGGTCCCTTTGACGTGGGGGGGAGGGGCTTGGTCAGTGACACAGAGTGATGTTGCATAGTCTAGCCATTTAAGATAGGTGACTCACAATAATCGTACTATAAAGAACAATCTCTGGTCTCACAATTACAGATTACATCACTGGGATATCCGGACACAAAAAATTAGTGTTCAGTCTCTGTATACAATTTAGTGTCATACCCTATGAACCTCCTCTCCCCTCCCCCTAAATTAATCTCCCATACAAGAAATAGTAGCAAGTCAGCTATACATTTAGTGTGGAATCAGTTCTTCGTCTTCACGAAAGTCAATGCTGCCGGAGATCTCTAAGGCCCGATCTCTATGCCCCCGGCCCTCCCCCCTGTGATCCCCCTCCCCAATAGGATTCATTCCCCCGCTGTCGTTTTCTTCCCGCCCCTCCCTTTTCATCCCCCCCTTTTTTTTTTTATTTATTTTATTTTTTTTATATATTTTATTTTTTATTTTTTTTTGTTTAGAACCCTCCCGTGTTGTGGAAGACCCATTTGCATGTGAGATATCCCCTAGTCCGGTCAGTCTCGTGGTGAGGCGTGGTGCCCTCCCATGCCAGGGGGGTAGGTAGAGTGTCCCCTCTGTTAGACTCGTGCCAATATGTTAACTACCCTATGTCAGAGTACCTGATTCTTGGGGTGCGGGTTTGCCTCCAGGTGCTTCTCCAACGTGGTTGTCATCTGTCTGTGTTGTCTCGGGGTTGTGGGGTCTGCCGGAGCGGTGTCAGTTGGTCTGGTATTGGGTTATTCCTCTGGGTTGTTTAGGTCTGGTCGGTGTCGCGGAGCTTCACCTTGAGAGTTCCATCTTCTTCGCCTTGCTTGTCGCTGCGGTTGTGGTCTTGAATCCAGTGGCATGAATACCCAGTTCGGAACCGGGGTTGGCGGTATGTTCAGGCGTTGTAGGAATTGAGGAATGTCTTCTGGCCAGCGTGCGGAGACCCATTCATTATTATACCTAACTGTGATGCTAAATGGGTAACCCCATCTATATTGCATATTCCTCTCCCTCAGGATGGTGGTAACCGGTCTCAGGGCTCTTCTAGCCTCCAGGGTCATTGGTGATAGGTCATTGTAGAGTGATATTTCTGCGCCCCTGTAGTTCCAGTGGGCCCTGGATCTAGCTTTCCTCATGATCATGTCTTTGGTGGCGAAGGAGTGCAGGCAGCATATTATATCCCTGGGGGTTCCCTCCGTGGGCCTGGGGCGGAGTGCTCTATGTGCCCTGTCATATTTAATAATCGCTGGTGTGTCCTCCCTTAGGATGATGCGGAATAGGGAGGTGAGCATCTCTTCTATATTTTCCTCCTCTGGAGATTCAGGTATCCCCCTTACCCTGATATTGTTGCGACGACTGCGGTTGTCCTGGTCTTCTAGCTGTCGCCTCATGGCCAGTATGAGGGTGCCCTGGCGTTTGAGGGCCGTGTCTGTGGCTGTAGAGTGGTCTTCAGTGGTCTGTGCCCTTTTTTCCACCTGCTGTATGCGGTGTTCCTGTGCTTTAATTTCGGCCTTCAGGCCGTTCACTTCAGATTTAATTGCTTCATATATGTTGTTAGTCAGGTGGGTGAGGTCATCTTTTGTGACCATCTTCTTTGCCATGCGTTTCAGTTCTGCTCCTATGTCTGCCAGTGTAGTCGTGTCGGCAGTGGAGCATGTAGATGCTGGCGAGGTCGGCGCCATTTTGGATGTCGGGGAGCTGGGGTCCGGGCCGCATGGCGCGTGGAGGAACTCATCCATCGGCCCCGTTTGCGATCCCGAGACCGAAGGTTTGGGGGTTTGGGGGAGGTCCCCTCTCTTTGTACGACCCATTGGTGGCAGTGCACGCCGGTGAGTAGTGGGGTGCTCCGTTCTGTGTGCTGTTGTGGAGCGGAGCTCAGCGCTTAGGCGGCCATGGTCGTCGGAGCCCAGGCCACGCCCCATTTTTGGCTTTTATCTTTGCCAGATATTCGACTACAGTTATTATGGAAATCAAAAACAGTAGCTCAAGAAAATCTAGTGTGTATGCTAGGCATAGCAGATTATGCAAAAGTAATTTGTGGGTCCTTGGGTTGAGCATACTACTTAATACTTAAAGGTATAAGCATCAAAACAACTTTATCTTGGGCCCTAATGACGTGTGGAATTTACTGCCAAACTCCACAGAGTGGGCTTTAATGGAGTTGTGACGGCATGGAACATCCCAACATTTCGGTGTAAGATTAAATCTTTGCTCAGTTGATATGTAGAGCTCTCCTCTGTCAACTGGGGTAATTTTGGATGCTAATTCGTGCTGAGGAAAAATGCAGAGCTTCAGTATTGTTGTTTATGTTAGTTTGTGAAGTGATGCCTGAAGAACAGAGATGGAGATGGAACAGTTATTTGAAGGCATTTACAGCCAGGAGGAGCATAGGGAAAAAGGGGCGGGGCTAGAGTAGCCTATCAATGTTTTAACTTTTTTTGGAGTTACACATATGACAGAATTTTGCAACAATCAGATGCTGCATTTCTTTTTTTCAGCAATTTGAGCAACATGCTTTCACTCCCTATGTGCATCAATGAGCCTTGGGCACCCATGACCCTATTGTTGGTTCACCGGTAGTTCTTCCTTGCACCAATTTTGATAGGTACTAGCTATGCTAACCAGAAACTCCCCACAAAACTTACAGTTTTGGAAATGCTCTGACCCAGTTATCTAGCCATCGCTATTTGACCATTGTCAAAGTAACTCAGATGTGTACGCTTGCCAATTATTCCTGCTTCCAACACATGAAATTCAAGAAATTACTGTTCACGTGCTTCCTAATAAAGCCCCCACTCCTGGATAGATATAACATAATCAATGTTATTACCTTTACACATCAGTGGTTTCAATGTTGCTGATCTGAATACAGTATTTGCAAGAAAATTAGATAATGTTTATGCTTGCTGTAGAACATTCTCTTTCATTGACTGAATTGTCTCCAATCATTTTCCCTATCCTCTCTCTTTCTATTATATATCCTTTCATCGCTCTGACAGTTCATTTAAATAATTATCTTCTCCAAATAATAATAAAAATTAAAAAAAACACTAAATAGTGGAGATATATATACACACACACACACACACTATCACAAAAGGGAGTACACCCCTCACATTGTTGTAAATATTTTATATCTTTTCATGTGACAACACGGAAGAAATGACACAAGAAGTTGAGTGCACGTGCTCAGTGTCATATCCAGATGTTGTGTTTGGGAAAAAGATGTATGAGTGCTGCAAGCATTGCTGCAGAGGTTAAAGGGGGGGTGGGAGGGGGGAGTGGGGTCAGCCAGTCAGTGCTCAAACCATATGCCACACACAGCATCAAATTGGTCTGCATGACTATCGTCTCAGAAGGAAGTCTCTTCTAAAGATGATGCACAAGAAAGCCTGCAAACAGTTTGCTGAAGACAAGCAGACTAAGGACATGGATTACTGGAAGCATGTCCTGTGGTCCGATGAGACCAAGATAAATTTATTTGGTTCAGATGATGTCAAGCGTGTGTGGCGGCAACCAGTTGAGGAGTGCAAAGACAAGTGTGTCTTGCCTACAGTCACGCATGGTGGTGGGATTGCCATGGTCTGGGCTCTGCATGAGTGCTGCCGGCACTGGGGAGCTACAGTTTATTAAGGGAACCATAATTGCCAACATGTACTGTGACATACTGAAGCAGAGCATGATCTGCTCCCTTTAAAGACTAGGCCAGAGGACAGTATTCCAACATAACGACCCCAAATACACCTCCAAGACTACCACTGCCTTGCTAAAGAAGCTCAAGGTAAAAATGATGGACTGGCCAAGCATGTCTCCAGACCTAAACCCTATTGAGCATCTGTGGGGCATCCTCAAAAAGAGGGTGGGGGAGTGCACAGTCTCTAACATCCACCAGCTCTGTGAGATCGTCATGGAGGAGTGTAAAAGGACTCCAGTGGCAACCCGTGAAGCTCTGGTGAACTCCATGCCCAAGAGGGTAAGGCAGTACTGGAAAATAATGGTGGCCACACAAAATATTGACACTTTGGGCCCAATTTGGAAATTACCACTTAGGGGTGTACTCACTTTTGCTGCCAACGCTTTAGACATTAATGGCTGTGTGTTGAGTAATTTTGAGGGGACAGCAAATTTACACGTTATACAGGCTGTAGTGTAATTTCTTCAGTGTTGTCACATGAAAAGGTATAATAAAATATTGACAAAAATGTGAGGAGTGTACTCACTTTTGTGAGATACTATATGTAACGGAGCTCCCTGGATCCCGGCTGGCTAGTTCCACCAAGGACAGCTTCCTAGCTGGAACAGGGGACAAACCGCAGCGCTTCTACCCCCCAGTTGCCGTGACTTGACTGGGGTCCTGAAACCTCTCCATCCTCGAGCAGGCTAGGGGACTTGCTCTATCCATTCCCAGGGACTGGACAACATACAGTGCTGGGAGCTGGAGTCCTTACTAGGACTTACTACTCCTTACTACTTTCCCTGCTGAATTCTCCATGCTGAAACAAGCTGGAACATTGATTAGCCCTTTCCCCTCCCAGTAACCAGACACATAGTTCTGGGAGTACAAGCTGGAATGCTTTAATCTGGCCATATGGCCTGCTTTTATACGTTTCAGAGTCACAGCAAATCCGCCCAGGACACTCCCACAAACAAAACCACAAAATGTCCCCAAAGTGCAGTGTCACTGTGACTCTGCAATAAAAGATAAATATGAAAAACATCAAAATACATATTTCCCACATGGGAACCCCCACAGTCTATATATCCCTGGATAGCCTGGATCTGAGAGCCCAACATATCCGAAAAGCGCTCAGATCCCACAAACAGAGCTTAAACGCCCCCGAGGTAAAGTTCTGACCGGCCTCACACATGGTCCTATGCCCAAAACAGATCCAGGGCGTTTGGTGCTTTTGCTGGTCAACTTCTAGAGTTCCATGCGAAAGAAATACCGAATGCGCACTCTGGCTTGTTGGTAGCGTTTGTTCATGTGAACAAACCTACCGAATGGCGCTCTGGCATTGTCTGTTGGAGCATTAAGAGATGTAGTCCCCATGATCTGGAGTGCCAAAAGTTGCCAACCAATGCCCTATACACACACGCTTACTACATCCCAAGTACACATAAAATGTAAAGTTTACTGTAATTACAGCATTGGTTTATATTTTTCTTCTACATAGATTAGATAGATATAGCTATGTCCAATTAGCTGGTGTGTTATATTCTGAAAACTACAGTACTACTAAAAATACATAACCACAAGCTGAAATCAAACCTCTAGAAAACACATTTTCTGTTAGATTGTAAGCTCGTTTGAGCAGGATCCTCATCAATCAATTGTTCAGTAACATATTGTAATTGTATCATTAATTGTTAAATTTCCCACTTTATAATATTGTAAAGCACTGCAGAATGAGTTGGCGCTATATAAACACCAATCATAATATTGTTCTTTGAAAAGCTAAAAATATCAAAGAACCAAGGAAAGCTGTTTTGGAGCCAAGAAAAGAGCACTACCAATGATAGCACATTGAAACAATTAAAGAATACAACCCTAATTAAATATACCCCACCATATATGATCAATGGGTCCATGACCTTGAATGTGGGTCTGCTCATCAGACTCCTTGCCACATATTCATTACCTAACTCTGTTGGAAACAAAAATATCAGACATCTGTTTCTGGATCTAGATTAGATTTATATTGGCAATGATCAGTTGCATCAATTAATAACGTAGACTGATCTAATTAATCACATACTTTAGTCAAAGCTAGAGTAGGATATCATTGGAATCACAGATGCTAAAATATAACTGAAAGCTAAAGAGATGCTCTGTTCTTTAGTCCTGTAGGTCACAATTCCAGAAGGTTTATATTAGATTAGATAAATGTCCAGACTCTTGTGTAAACTACAATGATAAAACTCAAGACTATGTAATCCAAAAGGAGATTTGCGTTCAGTTAACCCTTAGTGATTCTGCAGTTAGAGTAACTGTGGAGGCACACTACTATATCTGGTTACATAGAGGGTTTGAAAGGATCATGTGGAACATACCAAAGCACTAAAAAGGAATGCTTTAATATAATCAACTCTGCGTATTTTTAATCATTACAGAAAACATCCACCATACACCCATTGAAACTCCACGATTATTTGGACGTCAACACAAATTTATTTTGGTTATTAACTCCTAAATATTGAATTTTAATAAAAATTTAGCAAGAAAAGTGACCCAATTTAAAAAACAAAACAAAAAAAAACCATTTATTTGTGTTGTGCCGAGATTGACAAATAAGCTTATATAGACATATCCATAGGTGGAGTTAAAACATAAGAGGGTGCATGAGCATTACAGGATATGACAAGGTTTTCTTTGCATGGTCCTAGGGCATCTAATGATGTGCTTGTGCTGTGCTGCTTGAAAACAGTTCCCATGTGTCTCCAGATGCGGGACACCACAGAACAAAATTGGGATAGCATGACAGGACCCTGAAAGCGTGATAAATATGATAGATAGGATCTATACATATTATTAGTGGTATACAACAAACATGTAATTTTGCAATATACACATTCACATAACATTCATTTAACCCCTTAAGGATTTATTTATAAAATATTTTACTAGGAAAGATGCATTGAGATTTCTCTCGTTTTCAAGTATGTCCTGGGTCCACAAAACATTGCATTGATCCATTATGGTACAAAAAAAAAAATACAAAAACAATATTAAATACACAATATATACAAAATTTTACATAGAACAGATAGGAAATATATAATCAACCATGATGATGTCCAAATTGTGAACCAAAACAAAATCTGTGGGTTTCTTCCATCGTAATTTAAGAGTTTCTGTTTAAGTACCCGTCATGCCAAAGCATGAGTTGGCATTTTTTATGTAATACGAGTTGTTTTTGTACAGGTTGTGATAATATTTATTGTATTATTGATCCAACACCAGGCCTAAGCCATTAAATGTAATTACTAGATAACCATCACCAGAGCTAGACATAGGGCATCATAATAGGTATTGGTGCATATACTCTGACTTTGGGTTATTCAAAGGAAAACATCATGTAAGGAAAGATGGAGAACATGTTATACATGTTATGAGAAGGCCCAATATGAATATATATTCAGATTTCCCAGGTTATATCCATTTGTTTGGTACCAAAACATGTCCAGCGGAAGGTATGCCTGTCTTGGGAAACCAGAATAGACAGACACTTTTCAAGGAGTTAAAGTTAGCATTTTTGATCTCTAAAAACGCATAAGAATTGGAGAAATATGATAACATAATTATAGTGATATATTATAAATGGCACATTTTTGGAAGCCTATTGTTACATAGTTACATAGCTGAAAAGAGACTTGCGTCCATCAAGTTCAGCCTTCCTCACATTTGGTTTTTGCTGTTGATCCAAAAGAAGCAAAAAAAAAAACCCAGTTTAAAGCACAATTTTGCAACAAGCTAGGAAAAAAATTCCTTCTTGACCCCAGAATGGCAGTCAGATTTATCCTTGGATCAAGCAGTTATTACCCTACATTGAAAGATTATATCCTTCCCTCTGCAGCAAAGTAATATCTTGCTCACATTGTATTATTTTACAAAGTTTTGTATCATCTGCAAACACTGAACATGACTTTCAATGCGGTCTTCAAGATTTTTAAACATGTTAAATAGAAGGGGTCCCAGAACAGACCCCTGAGGGACACCACTTGCCAACTCTGTCCAGCTTGAAAATGTATCATTAATGACAACTCTTTGTACTCTGTTTTTAAGCCAATGTTCTACCCAAGAACAAGCATTTTCATCTAGACCGATTTCCTTGAGTTTGAACACTAATCTATTGTGTGGAACTGTATCAAATGCCTTGGCAAAATCCAAATAGATCACATCCACTGCAACACCCTGATCTATACTTCTACTTACTTCTTCGTAGAACGCAATCAAATGTTGTGTTTTCAGTTAAATCCACACTAGTGCTCAGGACAATAAACTCCCACGGTGGTGAAGGGGTTAAAACCCCTTCAGTCACTTACCTAAATCCAGCACTGATGTCTCTCAGCGCTAGGTCAGGCCCCGCGCGCACTCCCCACTGATATCGTCAGGGGAGACCTAATGCACATGTGTGGCAATGGCCATACTCACATTAGGATTTCCCCATAGAAAAGCTTTAATCAATGCTTTCCTATGGGGAAAAAAATCTGACATCTGATCCTCAGAGTGTGAGGACATCCAGCGTCATAACAGGCCAAAGGTCCGTTTCAAATCCGGAAGTCCTCTAGTGGCTGTTTGGTAGACAGCTACTGAGAGCAGACTTAGAGCTGCAATGTAAACATTGCATTTTCTCTTGAAGTGCAATGTTTTACATTGCAGCTCCAAATGCAAAAGGGACACAGTACCAGACTTCTTCAGTAAACCTCTTAATATAATTAAAAAAAAATGTGCATAAATTTATAAGGTAATTACTCAATTTAAATATTGTAGAAAACATAAGGATTCATCTAAAACTCCTCAAAATACAAATACATGAACAAAATGCACCTACACAAAAAAAAAAAAAATAAGACAGGGACCAAAAATAGACTAGTATGTAAAATACGCTTGGTAAGTGTAATTCAAGGTCAAACTCCTAAGTGTATACTCAAATACTGGCTCATCACAAATTGGTGGTGGTATCGGTAGTCAAGACTCTTCAGTTTTCTCGAAAAAATTTAAGAAAAGAGCAGTGGAAAAAGTATAGTGCAACACTGTAAAATACTGAACAAGGCTGCTTTAATATACACACTTACAAAATCAATTATAGTAAAAAGCCCATCCATCAACAAAATTTCAGAGGTAGCTGGATCAACAGTAAAGTGCTAGTGCTCTGTACCTATGATCTGCCTTACCTCCAGATAAAACTGGTGACAAGGTAGCATTAAAGATTTAAAATAACAAAATATTGCAGTCAGTGAAGCACATATAACAAACCCTACGCATTTCATTTCATAAGAGACTTCCTCAGGGGTATTAGTGAGGTATTGAATACAGTTACCAAGTGTATTTTACATGTTCTATTTTATTTTGTAGGTACATCTTGTTCATGCACTTCAATGAGCTGAAGTGGTCTGGGTGCCTACGGTGTCACTTTAATTAGCTCGTGTCATTGTGCTCTATGAGCTCACTCTTCTGAGAAAAGAAGATAAACACGTTACCAAAGGGTTAATTATATATGTCTGATCAGTAAAGTAAGGTTGTGATGATATAATTCTCCTGTGTGTGGGGAAACCTAAGACGCTCGGATATAATGTCTTGGTGGTGGCAACAAATTGTACAAAAAATTAAGAAAAAGCAGGATCGAGTGAAATATTTTTAATGAGTGGGTTTACCTTCTAGTATTTGGAAACAAAAATAAAGGGTGTAGAACTAAATGACAGGTGTGCAACTCAAACGTATATCAAACGTTTATATCTAAAAGGGGTGGAAAGCACCTGTCACACGTGTAAGTGTGGTTAAATACAGCACATAAACACCTGTATAAGACTGGCAATTATATAACCAATATTATTTGTTTTAAAGTATAGCGTTGCTAAAGTCTATAAGAGCATAACATCTGTTTAAGACTGGCAACTATATAAACAATATTAGAATTGTATTGAAGTATAGCGTTGCTGAAGTTGCAGGTAATGTCTGTAAGAGCCAGTTCTGACTTTTTTGGAACAGACCAGTCTATACAGGTGTGAAGAAATCCCCCTTTTATTGCACTATGCCCATTGCATTCCCTTTTGTTACACTATTTCTGCCCATTGCATTCGGTAGATGTAACTACCGAACAAAGACCACCCCTCTGGCTCGTTAAACATCAAAGACTGATTCAATTGCTACCTCTGTCTGTGCGGCCAGCGTTCGTACAGCCGAACGCCACATGGCAGAGAAAACCGCGGCCATCTTTGTTCATGAGAACAAAGGCAGCGGGACTTGGTCGTCGAGTGTATGGAACTGAAAACGGACACTACTTCCCGAACACCGGTCTCAAACAGACGAACGCTGGAACTCTACTTACCGAATAGCTAGAAGAGCGCTATTCGGTACTTTGGTGCATTCGACGGAGGGGCACGAATGCTGCTAGGAGCCAGAGGGATCCATTTGGTACTTTGTTCGTTTTTCTGCTATTTCTAAAGTGACCGGCAAAACCCACCAAACTCATGGAACTGTTTTGGGCATACAGCCCAGGGTGAGCCGGTCACAGAAGACATCCATAGATTTTGCGAACCCCTGAACCGATCTGGGTGAAATTCGAATATGTTGGTCACCCAGATCAGGGCTATCAGGGGACATGTTATTTGTGGGGATACCCCAAGTATAAAGGGGTGATCCAGTTATTGGGGAAAAAAGTGATTTTTTTCAGCCCGGAGATAAGTTATTCTTTTATCAGACTTAATTATCTCCAGGACTAGGGGAGGGAACTGTGGGTGTGTGTTAACGTTTACAGTATATGATTGGTGAATATTTGTCCCTCCCTGAGGGATGTCCCCTTGCATGACTTGCATAAAAGCTGTGTGCATCCATTAAAAATTAGTTAATCTTGTACCCTTCATAACTTCGGCTGATGTTTGGGGATTAGTGTGTTTCACTAAAGGAATCATCTTGTGAAGCTATTGGGATTACTATATGGTTAGTCTATTCTATCTACCGAACGGAGGGCTATAATCACTAAGGCTCTGGCGGTTCGGGAGGAAACTACCGAATGAGGTTTAAATATACTTGGTTTCCTTACAACAGGGTTGGGACAATATATGTGAAAGTTCGTGAATACCCTGAATATGGATAGTATAAATCTGGGTTAGAGTAGGGCAAGATTCCGTGTGTCCTTGATAACACAAAAGGACTTAACCCCTTAAGGACACATGACATGTCTGACATGTCATGATTCCCTTTTATTCCAGAAGTTTGGTCCTTAAGGGGTTAAAGTACCACTCTAGGCACCCAGACCAGGTCCGGCTAGGGTTAACCCATTTTTTTTATAAACATAGCAGTTTAGAGGAGGAGAGCTCCCTGCCCAGCGCTGGAAATTTTTTTAACCCCTTTCCTCTCCCCAGAGCCGGGCGGGCATTATAGTGCCAGGAAAATGAGTATGTTTTCCTGGCACTATAGTGGTCTTTTAACTTGTCCGTTGTTGTAAAATGGATAAACCGAAAAGAGATCATTTTAGGCAGGGTATTGATACTATAAACCAACTGTAATAGTAGTGGGACCTGTTTAGGTCTTCGTAAGGTGACCGTATATATTTATAGATCAAACCTAAATAACTCGGTGGCATCTGATAGCATTCTACTCATGCAAAACCTAAATAACTCGGTGGCATCTGATAGCATTCTACTCATGCAGAGAGTGCAGCAGTGGTAGACTGCCTGATTGGGCGGTGTGAGAGAACTCACAAAATAGTAAGATAATTCGTAAGGCAGTGTTGAACTTCTGTGCCAGTTTAAATCCATTGCCAGCTTACTCTGAAAATTATGCAAAGGAATGAGGCCACCCTGGTATGGGGGTGATCGATTAAGCAGTGCTAAACTGCCGTGCGATGTGTATCTATCAAGGATAGTAACCACTCATAAAAGGTGAAACCCAAAGGATCCCTAATGATTGGGATCGATATATTGTATAATGTGACAGCCAGAACAATGCATTCTCCAACTACAACAATGTATCTTTGTGCAGGAGCCAATGTAGATAAAATTGCAGCAATGCGTTCATGCCGTGCAGTAAATACATATCTTACATATGTAAGATCGCTCTCATTGGTCCATTTGAAAATACAATGATCTAATGGAAATGGAGAAATCTCGTTAGTGGGAGGGTATAATACTCAAGCCTTTCAATAGTGGAAAGAAATTGTATATTTTTTTTATTGAAACCCCAGTCCAGGGTGAAGGTAGCCCTGGGTAGGAGTTTAAAGGTGAATCAAATTGATGGAAATATTAATAAGTATAAGGTACAATATAGCATCAGCCACACAACTAGAGGAGGAGAGCTTGATGTAACTGGACTTAGCTAAAAACCTAAGAATTATATTTAGACTGAAAAAGGAGCTAAGAGAGAAAATAATTGACTAAGTTGATAAATTCTTGTTGGATACGAAATTAATGTATGAATGGAGTGAAGATGAACTCCTCATTGAAAACCAGAGGTGTATATGTCTTAAATTTGTGGATCAATTTGGACTCCATTTTAAGCAGTCTCATATTAAAGTTACCCTTTCTTGCATTGGTAGATATTCTTTCAATTTCTTGAAATTGGAAGGGATATCTTGGTGTTGGGAACGGACATGACTGGATATTGGTGTGGTGATATTGGTATTGGTGACTGCGTTGACATGTTGTAATATGTGTCTGCGGAATTGTTGGTATGTTTTCCCTATATATTGTAAATTACAACTGCAGGTGATGACATATACAATTCTTGTTGTGCTGCAGTTAATAAAGTCATGGTAATGGTTATTGGTTCTAGTGCACAGTATAGATTTCGATGAGCTGACAAATTTACAAGCCTTGCATGAGCCACATTTAAAGACTCCATTAGTATGGGAAAGCCATCCAGGAATTGTGGTTGGTGGTTCCAGATGGCTGTGTATGAGCATGTCTCAGATGTTTTGTCATGTAGCAAGATTGGCCAATTACTGGAGAATATTCTTCTCACCGGATCCCAGTATTGATCGTATGTAATTATACATCTGATGACCTGCTTTGTGGGTTTAGCTCTGGTATGTTCTTTTAAGGACTTTGTTGGGATAACCCTTCTTTAAATCTTGTCCGGATCTCTCTTGCTTCTTTCTGGAATGTCACTTCATTAGATCAATTCCTCCGTGCTCTAAGGTATTATCCATATGGTCTCCCGGCTTTGAGTTTGACCGGGTGATGGCTTTGCCAGTGAAGAAGATTATTTGTGGCAGTGGCTTTTCTAAATAGTTCTGTTTCTACTGTGCCATCCAAGGTTAGTGTAATCTTTAAATCAAAGAATTCCAGGGTATTCTCATCTATAACAGAGGTTAATTGTAAACCTATGTCATTGTTGTTAAAGATATTTACCAACTGTTGAAATCTCAAAATTGGTCCACTCCAGAAGAGGAGAACGTCATCGATGTATCTGTGCCAACTAAGTATACGTTGGCTATATTCACAATCAATTCTGGTCAATCTTGTTTCTTCCCACCATACTAAATACAAACTGGCATAGCTAGGTACACAAGCTGTCCTCATAGCTGTGCCTTTAGGTTGTAAGTAATAAGTGCTGTTGATGGCAAAATAGTTGTCAGATTTATACTATCCATATTAAGGGTATTCACAAACTTTCACATATATCGTCCCAGCCCTGTATAGACTGGTCTGTTTCGAAAAAGTCAGGACTGGCTCTTACAGACATTACCTGCAACTTCAGCAACGCTATACTTCAATACAATTATAATATTGTTTATATAGTTGCCAGTCTTAAACAGACATTATGCTCTTATAGACTTTAGCAACGCTATACTTTGGCAATTATATAACCAATATTAACTGTGTTAGTCTTATACAGGTGTTTATGTGCTGTTTTTAACCACACTTACACGTGTGGCAGGTGCTTTCCACCCTTTTTAGATATTTTTACTATTAAAAGTGAAGTTTCATATAAGTTTGTATTTGCACACCTGTCATTTAGTTCTACACCCTTTATTTTTGTTTCCCCAATACTAGAAGGGAAACCTACAACTTAGGATATTTCACTCGATCCTATCTCGCATACTTTTTCTTTGTTTTTATAGATTTTTGGTGAAGTTTCTTCACTAGGGGTGAAACCGATTTGCTATGTGACTATTGTATGGCAACAAATTGTGTACTAGGGTGTTAGTGTAGAAGGCATTGCAGGGGTTAATTTAGCAGTTGCTGGGACTAGCAGCAGGTAACCAGGGATCTGGTGTCATTAACCCTTTCACTTCCACACTCTCCCCACTGTCTCGGCTGGGCCAACAGCCCACGTCTGTGACAGTACACTATATTATATAATGTTTTAAATGACAAAAAGGGCTATCTTAATATTTTGGCAAGAAGGTCCCATGACTTATTTTAGGAAATCTTACTATGGTTGACTAGAGTAACTAGTAAGCTCCATAACACATCACTGCTTTATTCCTCTTTGCAAGGTTAGGCCTTTGCGGGAAAGGCACTTATGGGTTTGCACATACCTCATTAAAGATTTAATGAAGTAGAACCAATACTTATTTTAGATTAATTGTGCGTTTCTGCTACTGTCTGAAAAGTGCAAATTCATCACTAAGAGTGGATAAAAAACAAAAACATAAGTTTAAAATATACTTAGTGCGCTGTTTACTAAAGTGAGAATTGTCAGGACGCGAAGCTATTTTGATCTTACTAGCCGCACATCCCCTGGCTGTGACTCACACAGACTTCATGAACAAAATGTTTATGTTCAATCAGATGTTTCCTTACTTTAGAGGTTTTAACATCCTGCTCAGTAAAGTCGACTTTAATCACACGAAGGAGGCTTCCGCAAGATCTAGCAAGTCATTAGCAGTGAAGAACATAGGAAATTCTAACACACTGTGCAATAAAAGAAGTGTAAACATGAAATCTCACTTTACAGGAAGTGTTTAGGAAGATTGTGCACTTTCACACAGGGAGGTGGGACTAGAGTGCATAAACAAAGTGATTTAACTCCTAAATGGCAAAGAACAGAGCAGTGAGACTACAGGGGCATAATCTATATACCAAAACGGCTTAATTAAAAGGAAACTATAGTCACCAGAACAACTACAGCTTAAATGGACTCTCCAGTGCCAGGAAAACAAACAGTTTTCCTGGCACTGCAGGTTCCCTCTCCCTTCCACCTCCCATCCCAAGTTGCTGAAGGGGTTAAAACCCCTTCAGTGACTTACCTGTATACAGCGTAGCTCCGCCTACGCTCCTCCCCCGCCGGAGACCTAATACGCATGCGCAGCAATGCCACGCATGCGCATTAGACCTACCATAGGAAAGCATTGAATAATGCTTTTATTGCTTTCCTATGGGGATATCGGCGACGCTGGAAGTCCTCACATAGCGTGAGGACGTCCAGCATCGTTATAACACACTTTTCATGTTCTATGAACACGGAAGTGTCCTGTAGTGGCTGTCTAGTAAACAGCCACTAGAGGAGGACTTAACCCTGCAAGGTAAATATTGCAGTTTATGAAAACTGCAATAATTACACTTGCAGGGTTAAGGGTAGTGGGAGTTGGCACCCACACCACTCTAATGGGCAGAAGTGGTCTGGGTGCCTGGAGTGTCCCTTTAATGTAGCTGTTTTGTTAAGTATAGCCTGTCCCTGCAGCGTTTTTGCTGTAATGACTGCCTTTTTAGAGGGCACCTTTAGTGGCCACTGGAGATGCTTCCTGGGACAGTGCAGCACTCTGCATCTATATCTCTCAATGCATCTCTACGAGGAGATGCTGATTGACCAAACTGGTAGTTTAATTCATTAAATGCTGCCACGTTGTATTGAAGCTTGTAGCTAAATGAACATTGATGTCAGCAGATAACATGGGAGAGCATTGGATTTGCTATCATCAATTCTGATGTCAGCCAATGAGGCTGATCAGAGTGGAGTCAATATGTTTACCTTTTAAGGGGGAGGTTTGGGGAGGAGTAGGGCAAGCTTAGTGTTCATTTAAGCTATAGTTTTGTTGACTATAGCGTCATCATAATTTTTTATTTTCACTTCAAATTGCCTTTACTGTCAGTTTGTGCATTGTTTTCAAAACAAATGAAAGGTGCCCTATGTATTTTTTACTATAGGTCATTCACATATTGCTTTGTTACACTATACGATTGTCAGTTACTAGCCAAATGTTTACTGTATGGATGTTAGCTTTACTAAACTCCCACTACTGCTGGGTGGCAGCAATAACTCCAGTACCACAATACAAAATAGTTTTTAAAAAAAATAAAAAATTACCTGCACACTATATGAAATCCCTATGCACATTTAAATATCTGGAGGTTTTTAATATCATTCCAATGGCCATTAAGTGCACACTCACCTGCCACGTCAAGGCAAACTTCTTAAGTGAATCCAACTGTAACATTTGATCTGGCTACTTTGAGCAAAAAAGCAAAATCTCGGAGACAGAAAGGGCTATTTTTCTAAACCCCTATATACTTGAGTCTTAATAGGGTACATTATTATTAAATGGACACTCCAGGCACCCAGACCACTTCAGCTAATTGAAGTGGTCTGGGTGATGTACCCCTATCGCACTTAGTGCTGCAATGTAAAACATTGCAGTTCCAGAGAAACTGCTATGTTTACATTGCAGCTCTAAGTCAGCCACTAGAGGGCTTCCGGAATCCAAACCGACCTTTGGTCAGTTATCTGATGCTGGACGTCCTCACAGACCTCCAGAATCAAATTTTCCCCGTAGGTCGCCCCCCACCGACGTCAGCAGGAGCGTGGGTGGGGCCTGACCCAGCGCCGAGGGACATCAGGGCTGGATTCAGCCACTGAAGGTGTCCCTAGGTTTTAACCCCTTCAGCGACATGGTATGGGGGGCAGGAGGGAGAGGGGTACTGCAGGATCCTGCAGTGCCAGGAAAACAGGTTTGTTTTCCTGGCACTGGAGAGTCCCTTTAAGGACAACTACAGAACCGGTGTCAGTGTCATGGGTGCCCAAGCCACAGACTATCCTTAAAAGGATCTGCTGCTAATGTCTTGGTGCCAGATACCACAGAGCACAAATTAAAATGCCTTGTGGAATCAATGCCTCGATGCATCAGAGCAGTTTTGGCAGCACGCGAGTTCCTACATGATAGTAAGCAGGTTGTTTTAATGTTGTTGCTTATCCGTGTATGCACAGTTTAGCTACACAAAGTTCAGTTCAACCTATGCATGATTTCACTATAGATCTACATATGTTCACTCTGTTTTATTATAGGGAAGTGTTCAGCAATGCTTTGTTTCATTCTAAGATTCAGACACCTCCTTCACGGACATTATGCTATATAAGTTTCATACAATATGAATAATGGCGGTCAATATGAACAATTAAATTAATTTCATTTCATTTTAATAAACCATCAGATGCACCAACTATTAATATAGAGGGACAGAGATATTTGAGCCCAAAATAGGGACTAACATTCCTAAATATGGACATCTGGGTGATATGCCATAGGCAGTTAAGTATATTGTTCATTACAGTATGTATTTGCCAGGCAAGACATGCTGTACATCAATTCATTATTTTTGCATAATTTATATATGTTCACGTGGTATGTTTAATTGCGTGTGATTATTAGTTGGCTTTGTTCAAAAGTTATTTGGTTATAAAATCTTACCAGGAAGAAATGGTTTCCTCGAGAGCACCTACTAACACATTGTTACTCCTAATAGGAGACACACGTGGTACAGTTATAAATGAGATGTTTTTGATTTGGTTTCTGAAGGATGCAGATGTTTTCAGAGAATTCAGACGGCAGATGGCAGATGTTCTCAAATACTGGACTTTTTCTTATTGTATGCACCCACATTTCCACAAATACAGAGCTCATGCACTCATGAATTGCTTCTTTTACGGAGGTCACATACTGATAATTACCAGCTAACACTTGTTTAATGTTTTGTTTTAGGTTTATTAGTTTGAGAATCAAAGGACATATGCCTTTATACACATTACTTCTGTACAACACCTTGCTACAAGCACACTCAATTATACAAACACAACAACCAGTCTTCATTATCCCATCAAAAGCCTGGGTGACATTCTTTTGATTGTGCTCCATTTCTACCAATGCAAACAATAAGTGTAGCCTCTTATAGAAGCCTATATATTAAATCAGCATTACAGGCATACCCCACTTAAGTACACAATGGGACCAGAGCTTGTATGTAAAACGAAAATGTACTTAAAGTGAAGCAATACCTTTTTTCACTTCCCAATGCATGTACTGCATTACAATAGTCTTTTACAGGCATAACGGATACTGCAACTGCAGATTTCCAGTGATTTATCTAGTGATTTCCAGTGGGGCTTTTATTCAGTTAAAATAAACAGTAAAAAAAAAAAAATCTAATTCCAGATTGTATCATTTATCTTTAACGTTTTACTCATCTGACAACCCTAAACTGGGAGGAAAAGTAAAATAAACCTGCCCACTGGGCCATTTGCTGTCAATACAGTGCCAATTTGTATTTGTTAGCAGCTTAGTTGCACACTTTGTTTAGAAACACCTCTTCATTACTTTAAGCATTTATGGTTTAACTTTGAATGCTCAGAATTGTGGCTAATGCAGCTAAGCTGCTAAGTCATAGCTATAGAAAAAGGCAGGGTAAACCCTTTCACTGGATGGCGCCGATTGCAGAATATGGACAATGTATGGACAGAAAAAAATATATATATGTTCAGCTAGGAGTAGACATTATAAATTTGAGAAGATTAACCTGTGCCATGTCAGAAAGTGTGAAAAGTTCTTGCCCCCAAAAAAACACTGAACTGAGCTGCTCCGGGCAAGAATAGAACCTTCCATTTCCTGTTCACGTGTGGACAGAAGAGGAGCGGGAATGTATGTACTTGCGAGTGTACTTAAAGTTAGTGTATGTAAAGTGGGGTATGCCTGCACGTGACTTTGGACCTTTGAACATGTTAATGACATCATAATACTTTTTTAACCCATTCTATAAAACTGCCCTAAAACTCCACAGGATTCACGCAAACACCATTCCATAAGAAATAATATCCTTGGGAACTATACACAATTGGCAACTATAGTGGCAAGTATCCGTAATATTAGCATGTCCAACTGACTCACTACATCTAATATTGTCAGACTGTTGATCCCATTATTCTGGAATAAATCAGACCCAAAAATGTAACTTTTTCAAAATAGAGAAGAATTCATCCAGATGCAACAAACATACATGCTAATGTGGGCTTAATAGCGGTCAACTACGCAGTCTGCTGATTTTCAGGCTATTCTTGACCACCCTTAACAACTTATTGATTACTTTCATACTAAGATCAAAAGTTCAAGATTGGTTAATGGGTGGGTATGGTTGACATGAGTGCAAAATTCCTCCAGCTCTTCCCCTCTTTGGTCTTTCACACTTTTTTCTCTCCCTATCCCAATTCTCTTAAAGGATAACTGTTCCTTAGATGGATGAGCAACTGTTCTTGTCACGAATTCATATGATCGCTAAATTTTTAATCAATGAAACTGCAATCATTGGGATCTTGTTACTCACTCCGACAAATGATTGTCCCACATTGAGGTTTTGTTTTAAAGGGAGGTTTTTTTTTTTTTTCCTTCAGTAAAGAAATTCACAAAACCAAACCAGACAATTAAAATATAGTGAAGACTACTTCAGAAGAAGAAAAAAAAAATCCTACAGGATCTTCAATTGTTTGTATTAATATCAGGTGTAAATATGATTCTACATGTGTCCTTGATATATATATATCCTCGTACGTGTTTCCTTATTTGTAGTTTGTTTTGTCTGATATCCCCCTGCATTCGAATGGAATCACTACCTGATTATTGTTCCCTTGTGTTTGGTTACCGAACAGACTATTTGTGGTCCCTATTTATTAATCATCGACCACCCCTGGCTGTTAACAACAAACAAGCAATCACCTAAAGTACTTCCCTGCGTGGCCGCCATTCGTATATATACATGAACATGCATGCTATCAGGACTGGCAGCCATCTTCACGCCCGAACGCAGGCAGGGGTACATAGTCGTCGACGGCATGGATCTGAGTCGGCTATGCAAGCTTGTGAACCCCGCTGAAACTTGTACCCCTGCCCGTTCAATTCCCCACCAACTAGGAAAACAGCGTCCAGGAATAAAAACTACCAAACAAAGGAAGCATTAATTTCTTAAGAGACAGGGGCAGCGTTTGTCGCTGTATGCACAGCAACCCCCCAAAGTCGATGGGCCAGCCATGACCAATTCTCAGGAACGGTTTTGGGCTACCACCTCATGGCCGGTCCGTCAAAACTTTGTTTGAACCTAACTCAAGTTCTACTGAACCGATCTGAGTGCTTTTTGGATATGTTGTGCGCTCAGATCAGGGCTATTCGGGAATATTTTTGTGGGGTTTCTATGCTGTTTTCATGTATTTTCATGATATGTAAAAATTGTATGCAAGTTTTCCTATTTGAGTTATCTTAATTGAAGCTAGTTATCTCTCAAACACAATGGCTTCTGGGAAGGAAACCCCTGTGATTTTGTCTTAGAAACCCCATGCTAGAGGCATTGTATAAGAAGCCGACTGTGGCCTAATAAAGCTCAGATTGCTTCTTTCTACCTAATACGACTGGTTGCGTCCATTATATTGGGGAAACTTTACACATTGATAATACTATCACCATATTCCGCATATCTGGAATTAAGGACTAGTGGAGGATTGAAGGAATAACAGCAATAGACTAGCAAACCCGTGACAAAATCCAACGTTCCTAAGAAACAATAGCCTGAGTTTACAATAAAACCAATAAGGAGATCATCAACAAGCTCAGATGCTCAGGCTTTTAGCATAGACTGCATGAAGGAACACACAAAACCATTATGAATTCAAATACATTTAATCAACCAGAAAATTAAAGTAAATTAGCCAGCAACCTTTCTTGTTTAGCACAACTGCAACAAAAATAGGCATTATAGTAACAGACACATCTGTCAACGTGGTATTTGAATTTTAAATCACTACATAATTCTAATTATATACACATGATAGAGAAATTCAAGAATATTGAGGATTTATCCAACTTGATGCCACTTTTACTAAGCAACCTATCCACTATTCTTTTTTCAACGGTTACAAAGCAAACAGATCCTTGAGAGAAGCAGTCTCTTTCTAGGTCCTATGATCTCCCAGAGACTCAAAATGTTCTCAATTAATGATACTTGCTGCTTAGCATCTGACTAATGCCTTCTCCTTTACAAGATGAAACGGAAATTAACTCCATCTTACCTGAAGCGTGATGTATCCTTAAATATCACTCATATCCCTTCCCATTTTCTTTTTATCCTTTAAAGTTATGGAGCTAAAACATGCCATGTTCACCCCTATCAAGTGAAGTGGGGGTCTTGAAAGCCCTGGAGTAAAAGCAACACTTACTCTCAGAGCCTTCACTGCCTTTGTTCCGTTTTGTTCTCCGTAAATGTCTGCTTTCTTCTTCCAGATGTGATAGGTCTTCAGTACTCAGGCTGTTTAACAGGGCCATCTGGAAGAAAAATAATACGAGGTAAGAACTTTTTCCGCAATCACATAGCTGTATTTAAACAAGGTGGTTGCTGAATGATAAGAGGATATGTAATGCCAATAGTTAAAGGACCACTATAGTGCCAGGAAAACACACTCGTTTTCCTGGCACTATAGTGCCCTGAGGGTGCCCCCACCAGGCTCTGGGGAGAGATAAGGGGTAAAAACGTACCTTTTTCCAGCGCCGGGTGGGGAGCTCTCCTCTTCCGAAACTCCTCCTCTCCGCCCATTCGGCTGAATGCGCGTGCATTCAGCCGGTCACATAGGAAAGCATTTACAATGCTTTCCTATGGACGCTTGCGTGCTCTCACTGTGATAAGCACGCAAGCGCCTCTAGCGGCTGTCAATGAGACAGCCGCTAGAGGCTTTGGAGGAAGGAGTAACCCATTTATAAACGTAGCAGTTTCTCTGAAACTGCTAGGTTTATAAAAAAAATGGGTTAACCCTAGCTGGACCTGGCACCCAGACCACTTCATTAAGCTGAAGTGGTCTGGGTGCCTAGAGTGGTCCTTTAAGACTTTTAAAGATTAACAATAATTTAATCACAATGTCCTTTTAAAATAAACAAAAAAAAAATAGAACCATCTATGCAACTTGGGGTGGAGTTAGTCGTCATAAAATAAAAGAAATTAGATGTCGACATATTTTCAATACCTAAAAGTGCAGATTCTTATGAGAAGACCGATATGGCTGCTAAAGTCTCACATATCCATCAACTAAAATACTTAAATTGATCACAGGATTCAAAAAAGTGGATTTCATGGCAAACACTAATAGGAACACATCCAAGCACCATAACCACTACAACTGCAGTGGTTAAGGTGTCAGGAATGGCATGGCACCCTCCCCCTTAATGTGAGTAGTCAAACCGTTTTAAAATGGATCTACTGCAATGTATCACTGCAGCATTTAGAAAGCCAAAAAAATTTAAACCAGTTTGACTACTTACAGAGTGGGGACACTGCTTTTGCCATAATCACCACAGTGAGTTACAGTGGTTAAGATTGTTGAAGTGAAGAAGGTGAAGTGAACAAATCTGCAAAATGTTAGCTGGACCTACTCTTGTTGTGCTCTAATGTTAACTTTAAACTGTGGAAATTTGGTGCAACAGTTTTGAGAATTGCTTTTTAACATGCATTTAAATACCTCAGGCACAAATAGGAAGGATCTCTCTTCTACCTTGAGATCGATGTTCTGCAGTTGAGCATTTGTACAGCCTGGCCATCCACTGCACACATAATTAGTATGGCTTATCCTACAAACCTCTGTTACACAATAGTATTATATATTATAGAGATTATATATATATATATATATATATATATATATATATATATATATATATATATATATATATATATATATATATATATATATATATATATATCTATATATCTATATATCTATATATCAGACGCCATAAACAAAAGGATTCCTGATTTGTATATATTTTTATGATTACATTTATTTTAGAAAGCCTTTTTTTTATTTTTTTAATCAGTTATATCTTTATTACACCTTGTTCCAAATTATTGTGCAAATTATATTTTTCTGATTTACCTAAATAACTGATGTAAATAACAGTCATAATAATTCTCATATTATCAACTATTAAGAGTACAATTCAAATTTTATTTAGCAAACCTCCTAATGAGAACAGCATTTTTTTATTTAAAACAAACTTACAATGCACTGTTCCAAGTTATTATGCACAGTAAGTTTCAAAACACTTTATAGGTTATAAAGAACAGAAAATTGTCATTTTGTGTGTTTGCAGCATATTTACTGAAATCAAAAGCTATTTTAATCAAACTTATACAACATTTTAACAGGTCACGTTACATTTTAACATAGGACCCCTTATTTGATAGCAGCTTCACAAGTCTTGCATCCATTGAACTTGTGAGTTTTAGGACAGTTTCTACTTGAATTTGTTTGCAAGATGTCAGAATAGCCTCCAAGAGCTGCTGTTTGGATGTAAACTGCCTCCCACCCTCATGGATTTTTTGCCTGAGGATGCTCCAAAGGTTCTCAATAGGATTGAGGTCAGGGGAGGATGGAGGCCACACCATGACTTTCTCTCCTTTTATCCCCATAGCAGCCATTGATGCAGATGTATTCTTTGCAGCATGAGATGGTGCATTGTCAGGCATGAAGATGATTTTATTACGGAAAGCATAGTTCTTCCTTCTGTACCAGGGAAGAAAGTGGTCAGTCAGGAACTCCACAAACTTTGCAGAGATCAACTTTACACCTTCGCGGACCCTAAAGGGGCCGACCAGCTCTCTTCCCATGATTCCGGCCCAAAACATGACTCCACCACCGCCTTGCTGACGTCACAGCCTTGTTGGAACAGGGTGGCCATCCACCAACCATCCACTACTTCATCCATCTGGACCATCCAGGGTTGCACGGCACTCATCAGTGAACAGGACTGTTTGAAGATTAGTCTTCATGTATTTTTCTGCACAATGCAGCCCTTTCTGCTTGTGAGCATTGGTTAGTGGTGGCCGAATAGAAGGTTTATGCACAGTTGCAAGACTCTGGAGGACTCTACACCTTGATGTCCGTGGGACTCCAGAGGTACCAGCAGCTTCAAATATCTGTTTGCTGCTATGTAATGTTATTTTGGCAGCTGCTCTCTTGATCCGATGCATGGATCTGGCAGAAATCTTCCTCAATGTGCCTTTATCTGCACAAACCTGTCTGTGCTCTGAATCAGCCACAAATCTCTTAATAGTGCGATGATCACGCTTAAGTTTTCATGAAATATCTAATGTTTTCATACCTCGTCCAAGGCATTGAACTATTTCACTCTTTTCGGCAGCAGAGAGATCCTTTTTCTTCCCCATATTGCATGAAAATGGTGCTCTGCTTAATAATGTGGAACTGCCTCCTTTAGTAGTTTTTCCTTAAATTGGGCTCACCTGGCAATCTAATTATCACAGGTGTCCGAGTTTGGTTTCAGTGATCAAAAGAGCCCTGAGACACAATGCCATCCATGAGTTAAAATGAAAAAATATAAATAAATCTTTGTGACACAAATAGAATTTGCATAATAATTTGGAACAGGGTGTATATGATAATGAGAGTCCATGAGAACCAATACACGTGGGAAGTCAGGTCCAATCCAAAACTATGAAGGAACACACCCAATTAAATTCAAGACTTTGCTCCTCCATTTCCAACTCATCCTCCAATGCTCATGAGCTTCAAGGTTTGCCCTTTTTCTGAAAAAGGGAAAATTTGTTTTATTCGGAACATTGATAAGGGGGCCCCCCCAAACACATTTGGGGACCATTTTAACCCTTCGAAATCTAAATAATTTGTCAGCCTGGTTGGCACTAGCACAGTTGCTTGCACCCATCTCCTTTTTAGGTCTCTTGATGGGCACATGCTTTCCTACAGACTACCTGTTGGACATCTCCATAAGTGCACCTTACCCTGGACTGAAGAGCCCAAGAACATTAGGAATTTAACACTTCAGTGCAGTTTTCTCTGGGGATCTCCTTGGCTACCTTGTACTCCTTTATTCCCTATGGACTTGACTGGAGAAATTGTTCTGGAGAGCAGTGTCACGTTATATTCCTCGGAAGGGGTATTCATGTTAGGGTTATAGTTCTTTTAAAAACGGTGATCCTTGGAGAACTGAAGTTTATATTTCTTAATATTACGTTATGTACTGCTTTATAGTTACACTTCGAGGCTTATTTTACCTCACACTTGATACAGAGAGATTTGTTCTAGGCATTCCTCGGTTCTTTGTCTTTAACAACAACGTTTTTTGTTGACCTTTTCATGATGTGTGCATTGGGCAAATTTATATACCAGCAAACTTGGTCTTTATGAACATTTTCCAAGTTTTACTGATTTTATATATTTTTTATCCATTGATGGTGTGTTAACCAGGTAAGTGCTTTGAGCAGTTGTTCCTGAATAGTAATCTGCACAAAACCTGCTTTGTTTGTGGGTTCAAGTATTGCACCGTTTGGGTGTTGGATCACACATATGTTTATTTCAGACTCCCACCATTGTATGAAAGAAAGCAAAGCTAATGTTTACCTGATAAACTGATCTCTTTCAATATGAGAAGTATCGGGGAGTTCACATTCGTCTATGGGAGTGTTGGTTCCACGGTTATAGTTCAACTGTCCTATTTTGTATCCTCTGTTTTCCATGCACGTTCCTTCTTTCTCTTCTTAGCTATATAACAAACTTAGGAATGTTTGAGTATTCGGCAAGAGAGAGAAACAAAGCCTTGAATATGGTTTGGTTTTCCGACTCCTCCTAGTGGATTGGGCCTGACTTCCCACATGTTATGATTCTTGCGGACAGTCACCATTCTGAAAGAAATTAATTCACTAAATAAACACACAATTTATTTCTCAAAAAAAGCTGCAAGTTTCTGTTTTAAAATAATTTTATCTCTTGCACCTACTATTTCCTCGTTTTTATTTTTATTTTATAATTTACCTTGGTTTTTTTAATTTTTTGTGTGTGTATAAGCAGGAGCTCCTTTTTCTTGTGACCTTGCAATAATCCATTACAGTCGCTAAGTTAATTTAGCCACAATGCTTTAATTAAAAGAATCCAACAGAAGGGCAAACTTCATTGACATAAAGTATATAAAAACATAAATTATAAATCTAAATAAAGGCAAATGGCGGAAGAAGGGTAGTATAACAGTGCCACTTTAAAGGAATAATCCCCACACCATAGCCACTACAGGTTAAGTGGGATTACGTACATACATTTTGTTTTGTTTTTCGTTACACACGGCACACTGTTTGTACTTTACTGCAAGAGGTGATGTATACCATAGTGTACTTTAACTTCCTGGTTACTGAATTAGTTTAATATTTCTCTAGATTATGCTGAAGAGTAAAAGACTATATAAAAAAGAAATAAATAAATAATTAAAAAAAAATAAAAAAAAAAGAGTAAAAATGCATCTATTCATAAACGTGTGGAAATAAATTAGTTTTAACATGTCCTGAATTTCAAAATGACGGGGAAAAAAAAAAAAAAGGCTAAAGCAATGTGGAGACCACACATTTAATATTAATTTTACATCACATTTTAAAAGGTCAATAAATCACATAAAAAACATTAATTCAATTAAGAGACAGCACACAGATAATGTTTCTTAACCTTTGTCATGCTTTTTCTCTGTGTTCACTAGCATTCAACACTGCTATCTTTTAATTATTTTTTTCTGAAAAGTAACAAAGTAGTTTGTAAAATGATTTTTTATTTTTTTTTCCAGATGATTCATTGCTTCTCTACTAGGCAGGTATCTAGGAAAAGGTTATATTAGGTTACAAAATATTGATAATTGAATTGTGCCTTGTGAGTACTAGTAATGAGTGTCATAATTCTAAAAAAGAAATTTAAAAACTTTTACTACAATAAAAATAAGAAACTCCTGATCCCCCCACAAAAAATATATATATTTTCCCAAAATGTGTGGGAAAGTTCCTAAAATATACATTTTATTTAGTAGTAGAAGAAACTACGTGCATACTACATTTCAGATGTTACTTTATCCACTGTAAACCAACAATGCCAGCAATATTTTGACCTGATAAGTGTCTTCGTCAAGTGCGGCCCTGACCAATGTCTTTGTGCTTTAATGTTTGGTTGGCTCTTCTACATTTGCATTATGCCAATACCAAGGCTTGACAATTACCTGCACTAGATCACCATAGTCCACTATTTTTTTTGTACCAGTTGGTCACATGAGATTCTTTGATAACTATCCTTCATAGTGTGCTTGCAAGAGAGAAAGCTCAACGTGCTACAGTAACCAAAATTGCTGCGTTTTTTTGCTCACATACAGCATTAATGAATACTGTTGATACGAACAAATGTGTTCACATCCTACAAGATGCTATGTATGATATGAAGGGGAGACATAAAGCCACTATAAATCACTCCTTTTATGAATATATAAAGAAATGTATAAATAATTCTACATTAGTATTTCCAAAAAAATGAATCCAAACCATGCAATATATATACTTCTATAAAATGAGAATAAGAATGTCCCTGAGACTCTCCCTTGTCTCAATAATGGACAATGTACACAACATTGTGCAGTAGATTTTCTGAATCTCCTTTCTCTCAATAAATCAGCAATCCAGAAATAAATATTTTTTTATTTCTTTTTTTTAAAGGGGGGGGGGGGGAAGGCGGGGGAAAAGCATTGCCTGTTTCTCAACACGTCAACCTCTTTATGCCAGTTCCTGGTTTGCTGGTTCACCAAAAGGGGGGAAACCAGAGAATCTCTCCCATTTCAGGGCTTAATATTACAATAGAAGTGCTCTTTTATTTCCCAAGTTAATTAGACAATTGTTATCTACATTGTCACAATGTAACACTATGTGTGGGTCTATTTGTTTTTTGTATTGTAGGTTTTTTTTTTTTTTTTTTTAGCCTATTGTGCATATCATCCCACAGTCACCATAGACAGAAACCAACACTTTCCCTTTCTCCCCCTTCTCATTTAGAGCAGAGATTTTGGAGAGAATGATAATTCATTCAACAGAAAATGTGTCTGCATGAAATATCTGTACGTGCAGTGTTTCAAACGGAAATGTTTTATATTACAGGGTTAAAATTAATCTTTGTGTCTATAAGTTGCAGGAAGAGGAGAAACATTAAAATTCCCATTATCGGCAATAATGTATTTGTTTTTAAAGTTGTGTATCACCAACATATCACCTGGTCCCCCTGCTGTGGAAATTCACCAATGCACAGCAACTGAATATCCTGCCGGAAGCAGGGGGCACGCAGTGGACCCAAGATGGCTGACGTGCCATAACCCTGAAAGTCACAGGAGAGCTTGAGTATCTCCGCATGGAGTGGGCACTTTGAGGTGCAATTTAATCAGATCTGCAAAGAGTTTTTAAGGTGCATATCTCTACCCTACCAGTCACAAAGGAAGACAAATGCTGTGGAGGCTTGCCAACCTTGTACTTGGCTGGGAGCCCATCAGAAGATTCCTCCAATCATCAGCCCAAACACCATGAGAGGAGAGTTCAGGAGCACTATCAGGCTCACAGCCCTACCGAGTTGAGCTGGACAGCTCATGGATATGTGGTACTGGTTCCCTACAAGGTCTGGGCTAAGGGGGACAAAGACTACCGGTACAGCAGTCTCATCCTGGATCAACTACATGCTGCCCGACTGGCTTAACAGGACTGTTTGGCTGAGAGATTTAAATCCTTACCTGGTGTTTAGATGGGTTCCATATTGCAGCCTATTTGTGGCTGAATTATGAGGCACTGAAAGTGGGGACTCTGCCTGACTCTAGCCACCAGCTTGTTTGTATGGTGCGCTACTATTATGTAGGTTAATTCAGCAAGTTTAGCCTCCACTAACCATTTCTATAGGATTTAACTATGCCATGTCTAACTTCAAGCTATATATTTGTTCCGGTTTATTTTACTTAGACATGATATAGATATGATATGATATATATATATATAGCTTGGTTGCTTCACCTAAGTGTTGCTTCTAAGTGTGTAGTTGGAGATATTCTGGAGAGTTTTACAGAAGCTTCAACTGTCTAAGAGTTGTGCTAAGAGCTTTCTTTTCTACTGTTACAGGTAAGATTCATCTGTAGGAAAAGGTTACTGATTGCACAAAGTTTGAATTCATGTTGGTAATTATAAGGCATTTGATTTGATTAAGCTAGTTACTTGCTATTGATTGCTGGTTAATTAGCTATTGTTTGCAGGTAAGCAGAGGCCTACCCAGGTGTTAAACATTCCTATTGGGTGGTGATTTTAGGAGTTATATAAAGCTTGTCATTAGCTTGGCTAATATAGCTTGGTTGCTTCACCTAAGTGTTGCTTCTAAGTGTGTAGTTGGAGATATTCTGGAGAGAAACTGGAGGTAATCTGAGGTATTCAGGAGTATAAAGAAAAAAAGTTAAGATTAGTTTGAGTTAAATTATTTTCCTCATTGGAATGACAGGCTTAGTTCAGTGTAATAGTTGCTATGCATTTGTTTTACGTTCTACTTTTTGGAGATTTGGTTGTTGTCTAATCTGTAGACAGTTCTCTATCTCGCGGCAGGAGGTTGTATTTTTGAAGTCTGAGATTTGTAAATTATCTGGTGAACAAACTCAGACTGGAACTGCTGCAAAGCCACTGCCGCAGAGACATACTAGGAATGGCAGATGGATTACTGTAGGATCTGGTAGACTTAGAGTTGTAGCTAAAAGGCATTTTGCACAGTCTGTTGCTCTACATAATTCATTTTCTGCACTTTCAGAGTGTAATGGTATTATGGAGAGAGGCACTGGGGCTAGTGGTGTTGTGGAGAGAGGCACTGAGGCTAGTGGTGTTGTGGAGAGAGGCTTGGAGACTATGGTGAGGCCTAATAGAAAGCAGTTGTTGTTGGGGGATTCCATTATAAGAGGTGTGGAGATGGACAATGGTGGTCTTGTGAGGTGTCTTCCCGGAGCTACTGCTCACAGAGACAGGAGACGTATCTGTAATATTGTTAAGCAAGCAAAGCAGGAAGGGGAATTGGATGTACTTGTCCATCTAGGGACAAATGACTTGGCTTGCAATGAGGTTTCAGAGGTTAAGGAAGTTTTAGTGTTTTTGCCAATGATATACGGCAGGTTGCTTCCACACTGTCATTCTCTGAAGTTCTGCCTGTGCATAACACTCAGAACGACAGGCGGATGCGTATTAGGGACTTTAATTTGTGGCTTGGTGAATGGTGTCGGGAGCAAGGATTTGGCTTTATTTCTCATGGTAGCTCTGTTTGGAATGGAAATAAGCTGTACAAAAAAAATGGTTTGCATCTTTCTCAAAAGGGAACAAATGTTCTCATTGAGCAGTTCAGAGGTTTTGCTAGGATGTATTTAAACTAGGATGGGGGTGGGGGGGGGCAAAAGGGTGATAAAACATCAATACAATTGTCCCCCAAAACAAGGACAGAAGGTGCCTGTAGCAAGTGTGTTAAAAAATTATAAGCTAAGAGTCAGGTCTACAAATGCTCGCAGTTTCGGTAAAAAGATCCATGAACTTGTGGCAATAATGGCAACTGATAGTGTAGATTTAGTTGCTGTTACTGAGACATGGTATAATGAGAAAAATGACTGGGACATAGCAATACCAGGGTACTCTTTATATAGAAAAGGGAAGGCAAGAAAGGGGGAGGGGTGGCCCTGTATGTGAAGGATAGCATAAAATCTAGCCTAATAAAAGTTAGTGAGACAAACATTAGTTAGAATTTGGTAATCACACAGTAACTCGTGTAGGTGTGATTTATAGGCCCCCAGGAAAAATAGAAGAGTTAGATAATCTACTAGTTGAAGAAATAGCTAAAATGACAATGAAGGAGGAAGGTATCATCATGGGTGACTTTAATCTTCCTGATGTAAATTGGAAAACAAAATTAGCTACTTGTGCCAGGAGCACACATATTCTAAACTCACTACTGGGATTGTCTCTAAAACAAGTTGTTGAAGAGCCAACTCGTAAAGAAGCCATACTAGATTTAGTGTTCACAAACGGAGATTTGGTATCAGATATTACTGTAGGTGAAAGTTTAGGATCCAGTGATCATCGGTCAGTGTGGTTTAATATAGGAACAGTGACTGAGTCACACCACACAAAAACAAAAGTTTTAGACTTTAGAAAAACAGACTTTTCTAAAATTAGTATATGGGTAGAGGAGTTATTATCAGACTAGAGCAATTTAAATGGAGTCCAAGAGAAATGGGATTATTTAAAAGTTGCACTATTGAAGGCAACAGAAAATTGCATTAGGCTTGTCAGTAAAAGCAAAAAATTCAAGAAACCACTGTGGTACTCCGCAGATGTGGCCAAAATAGTTAAAAACAAAAAGTTAGCATTTAGGAATTATAAAAAAACCCAGAGTGAGGGAGACAAAATGATCTATAAGATTAGGCAGAAAGAGGCTAAGCAAGTTATAAGAGCTTCCAAATCACACACAGAAGAGAAAATAGCACAGTCAGTAAAAAAGGGGGATAAAACATTTTTTAGATACATAAATGAGAAAAGAAAAGTAAAACAAGGATTAGTTAGATTAAAAACAAAAGAAGGAAGGTATGTAGAAGAGGATAAAGGTCTAGCTGACTGCCTCAATGAATATTTTTGTTCTGTATTTACAGATGAAAATGAAGTAAAAGGACCTCAGTTGAGAAAAAGGATAAATGAGTCATTTATTACACGTGAGTTTACAGAGGAAGAGGTTCTATTTCAACTGTCAAAAGTAAAGACAAATAAGTCAATGGGACCTGATGGAATACACCCAAAGCTATTAAAAGAGCTTAGTGGTGTACTAGCAAAACCATTAACAGATTTATTTAACCAATCATTGTTAACAGGAGTAGTCCCAGAAGATTGGAAGTTAGCGAATGTTGTGCCCATTTACAAGAAAGGTAATAGGGAGGAGTCGGGCAACTATAGGCCAGTAAGCCTTACTTCAGTAGTGGGGAAAGTGATGGAAACCATGTTAAAGGATAGGATTGATGAACATCTAAAAACACATGGATTTCAAGATCAGAGACAACATGGGTTTACTTCAGAGAGATCATGCCAAACTAATCTTATTGACTTTTTTTGAGTGGGTAACTAGAATTATAGATCAGGGTGGTGCAGTAGACATTGCTTACCTAGATTTCAGTAAGTCTTTTGACACTGTTGCACATAGAAGGCTTATCAATAAGCTGCAATCTTTAAGTTTGGATTCCAATATTGTTGAATGGGTAAGGCAGTGGCAGAGTGACAGGCAACAGAGGGTTGTAGTTAATGGAATATATTCGAAGCTTGGACTTGTCACCAGTGGGGTGCCTCAGGGATCTGTACTTGGACCCATTCTCTTTAATTTTATTAGTGATATTGCAGAAGGTCTTGATGGTAAGGTATGTCTTTTTGCTGATGATACCAAGATATGTAACAGGGTTGATGTTCCAGGAGGGATAAGCCAAATGGCAAATGATTTAGGTAAACTAGAAAAATGGTCAGAATTGTGGCAACTGACATTTAATGTGGATAAGTGCAAGATAATGCATCTTGGACGTAAAAACCCAAGGGCAGAGTACAGAATATTTGATAGAGTTCTAACCTCAACATATGAGGAAAGGGATTTAGCGGTGATTATTTCTGATGACTTAAAGGTAGGCAGACAATGTAATAGAGCAGCAGGAAATGCTAGCAGAATGCTTGGTTGTATAGGGAGAGGTATTAGCAGTAGAAAGAGGGAAGTGCTCATGCCATTGTACAGAACACTGGTGAGACCTCACTTGGAGTATTGTACACAGTACTGGAGACCGTATCTTCAGAAGGATATTGATACCTTAGAGAGGGTTCAGAGAAGGGCTACTAAACTGGTTCATGGATTGCGGGATAAAACTTACCAGGAAAGGTTAAAGGATCTTAACATGTATAGCTTGGAGGAAAGACGAGACAGGGGGGATATGATAGAAACATTTAAATATATAAAGGGAATCAACACAGTAAAGGAGGAGACTATATTTAAAAGAAGAAAAACTACCACAACAAGAGGACATAGTCTTAAATTAGAGGGACAAAGGTTTAAAAATAATATCAGGAAGTATTACTTTACTGAGAAGGTAGTGGATGCATGGAATAGCCTTCCAGCTGAAGTGGTAGAGGTTAACACAGTAAAGGAGTTTAAGCATGCGTGGGATAGGCATAAGGCTATACTAACTATAAGATAAGGCTAGGGACTAATGAAAGTATTTAGAAAATTGGGCAGGCTAGATGGGCCGAATGGTTCTTATCTGCCGTCACATTCTATGTTTCTATGTTGACTTAGCCTGAATCACAAAGCTTACTTACAGTTGCAAGAAAAAGTATGTGAAACCTTTGGAATGATATGGATTTCTGCACAAATTGGTCATAAAATGTGATCTGATCATCATCTAAGTCACAACAATAGACAATCACAGTCTGCTTAAACTAATAACACACAAAGAATTAAACGTTGCCATGTTTTTATTGAACACACCATGTAAACATTCACAGTGCAGGTGGAAAAGGTATGTGAACCCCTAGACTACTGCCATCTCCAAGAGCTAAATGGAGTGAGATGTCAGCCAACTGGAGTCCAATCAATGAGATGAGATTGGAGGTGTTGGTTACAGCTGCCCTGCCCTATAAAAAACACACAGCAGTTCTGGGTTTGCTTTTCACAAGAAGCATTGCCTGATGTGAATGATGCCTCGCACAAAAGAGCTCTCAGAAGACCTACGATTAAGAATTGTTGACTTGCATAAAGCTGGAAAGGGTTATAAAAGTATCTCCAAAAGCCTTGCTGTTCAACAGTCCACGGTAAGACAAATTGTATATAAATGGAGAAAGTTCAGCACTGCTGCTACTCTCTCTAGGAGTGGCCGTCCTGTAAAGATGACTGCAAGAGCACAGCGCAGACTGCTCAATGAGGTTTAGAAGAATCCTAGAGTGTCAGCTAGAGACTTACAAAAGTCACTGGCAAATGCTAACATCCCTGTTAGCGAATCTACAATACGTAAAACACTAAACAAGAATGGATTTCATGGGAGGATACCACAGAGGAAGCCGCTGCTGTCCAAACAAAACATTGCTGCATGTCTACAGTTTGCACAAGAGCACCTGGATGTGCCACAGCTGTACTGGCAAAATATTCTGTGGACAGATGAAACCAAAGTTGAGTTGTTTGGAAGAAACACACAACACTATGTGTGGCGAAAAAAAGGCACAGCACACCAACATCAAAACCTCATCCCAACTGTGAAGTATGGTGGTGGGGGCATCATGGTTTGGGGGCTGCTTTGCTGCGTCAGGGCCTGGATGGATTGCTATCATCGAAGGAAAAATGAATTCCCAAGTTTATCTTGAAATTTTGCAGGAGAACTTAAGGCCATCTATCTACCAGCTGAAGCTCAACAGAAGATGGGTGTTGCAATAGGACAATGACCCAAAGCATAGAAGTAAATCAACAACAGAATGGCTTAAACAGAAGAAAATACGCCTTCTAAAGTGGCCCAGTCAGAGTCCTGACCTCAACCCGACTGAGATGCTGTGGCATGACCTCAAGAAAGCGATTCACACCAGACATCCCAAGAATATTGCTGAACTGAAACAGTTCTGTAAAGAGGAATGGTCAAGAATTACTCCTGACTGTGGTGCATGTCTGATCTGCAACTACAGGAAACGTTTGGTTGAAGTTATTGCTGCCAAAGGAGGTTCAAACAGTTATTAAATCCAAGGGTTCACATACTTTTTACATGGTGAATGTTTACATGGTGTGTTCAATAAAAACATGGCAACATTTCATTCTTTGTGTGTTATTAGTTTAAGCAGACTGTGAGTGTCTATTGTTATGACTTAGATGATGATCAGATCACTTTTTATGACCAATTTGTGCAGAAATCCATATCATTCCAAAGGGTTCACATACTTTTTCTTGCAACTGTATTTTAGCCTTTATATCAAGACAATAATCTATGTTATTGCCACTAAAGTAAAGCAACCCTCTAGCCATTAAGGTTTAGCATGAGGTTCTACCTTCACATTTTTTCACTATAAAAGTGCAGTATTATCTTATGACATATTACCGTCCACCCCAGTCTTTACTGGCTTGTATGCCTACTATGCATGCAAAAATAAAGACTATAAATAAAAAAAAAAAGAAAAAGCAAAAGCAAACAAGCAATATCTGAGAAATGAAAAATAAAAGGCAAACTTTTTTTTTTATAGTAACTTTTCACTCCGTGAGACAAACATATGTATATATTTTCTATTTGAAAAATAAACTCACACACCATTGATCTTTCAAAATGTTAAACATTGAAAAACTATACCATAGAACAGAACACATCAATTAAAAAGATATATTCAAATCAGATCTCTGTTCTAACCAAATCAGCAGCTACTAATATAGGTTTCTCTATGGTGTACTTTTCTTGACACAGTATGTGGTGAGATTTTATTCTTATACAAGCTATTTGTGGTATGCTTTTACTTGCCTACATAATTCAAGACTAGGAAGTAACATAAGCCACAACATTTTACAGTGATTTGCCATCTCAGCTAGCCAATTACTTTGGCATTCAGACCTTACAAAACACAATGTGTAGAGAGAGACCTCTTGTGGTTGCACACACTGAAAACACTTCGAAACATACACAAGTACGTGTCTTCAATTTGGAAGCATAATGATTGGTGGGAGCTGTATTTTGTAAGCTTGTGTAACTACACACAGATGTTTGTAAAGCTTTCAAGGAATAAACAACTATATCGCACGGTAAAAGGGAGAGCTGACAAGAATCCTATTGCAATATGATTTTGAAAAACAGAGTTAAAAACTTTAATATTTGCATACAAGCCAAGAAACTATCAATGCAAAATGTGTTTTAAAAGAGGTAAATGAGCTTGGTTTCTGTCCAAACAGTCATCTAAAAACTGGGAGCAGCTTGTTTATTCAATGTCTTATGCACGGCAATTGAAATATATAGTAAATGCCAAGGGCAAAACTGCACTAGGAACAAACAGGTTAATATAAAAACGTGTTAGCAGTAAGTCCCAGTAACTATATCAGGTATGTTTAACTAAGAGCCGATTGTTGTTCACACTAAAACAATTAGTTACAAATCTGACATGTCTAAAATAATCCTTACATACCATACTTCTATGCTCGACACATATGTGGTCACTTCCATCACTAACATGTACTTACAAAAAAAAAAAGGTTTCTGCTGATCCTTGGGTTTTAAGATGCCCTGAACTTTAAATCTCTGCGCCAAAATACACAAGAAACAAAAACAAGCAAAACCAAAGTAAGTTGCATTCGGCCAGTGCAACAGAAGTGCTTCTAATGCAGGTCATACAGACAGTCAGCAGAGTAAGGCTTCAAGGGACACTGTAGGCACTCAGACCACTTCAGCAAATTTAAGTGGTCTGGGTGCGGTGACCCTTTTGCACTTAGTGCTGCAATGTAAAACATTGCAGTTCCAGAGAAACTGCAATGTTTACATTGCAGCTCTAAGTCTGCCCTCTGTGGCTGTCTGCCAGACAATCACTAGGGTGCTTCCGGAATCCAAACAAACTTTTGGTCCGTTACCAGACGCTGGACGTCCACACGCTCTGCATGAGGACCTCCAGAGTCAGATTTTCCATATAGGAACGCATTGAATAATGCTTACCTGTGGGGAGGTCTAATGTGCGCGCGGAAATTGCCATTTAACCCCTTCGACCCCGTGGGAGGGGGAGACCTATTAACCCTATAGTGCCAGAAAAATGGTTTTGTTTTCCTGGCACTGTAGGATCCCTTTAACGCTGCTATGTAAAAAAAATTTTATTTTTTCAAAAATGGCAATTATTTACATTGCAGGGTGAAGAGGACAGGGACATATTTACTGTTTCTTTAACAGATTTTAAAAAATTTGCATTAGGGCCAAAAATAGTGCGGCAGATGCTTCAGAAAATTGGCTTTTTTATTAACCTGCTCTGGACGCAAGTTGTACAGGCACATTATTTGTAAACATGTCATAATGCTACATTACATATATTAAACTTGTAAATGGAATTTCAAATTTAGTACAACATAGCTGAGCTGTAAAATAAAATAAACATAAAAATATCCAACTCTGCTAGTTTTGTTTGGTTGGCTTCTTTAGAGAACATCTAGAATACCATGATCTAGTCTTTCAAATCAAATGACTGCAGATATTAAAACAGATTTGCCAGACATAAAGCGTATATGCTATATTTCATTTTTTACAAAGTGATATATATCATAAAAAAAGAGAATATGGTATAATTTGTAAACTCAAAAAAAACGTACAGCCAACGACATGGGTGCATACAGCACAAATGTCGCACAATTGCCTCCAACCACCAAATCATCCAACTTGGAAGAGGAACAAGCAAACTAAAGATTTGTTTTTTAATCCTTAAATTTTCTAGTGATTTAGTGTACTATTGTGGTACAGAAACGACTTGATACAGTCTTGTAATCCTCCCCTACTGATGGTGATAGGATTACACCAAGTAATGGTTTTTGGCTTTAAAACTATAAGAGAAATCACCTTTTAAATTATGCAGAAGAAAGAATATGGTTCCTAACAGCAGCTTTATTTTTATAATATTTATCAGTACTTTTCAACTGTGTACAATAAGATTATTGATGTCAAATCAATCAGTGGTTGTGTTTTAAGGTTCAGCATTTACATTTCTAACACTGTCATTCAAGTAAAATTAAACAAGTTTGAAACTGCCAGCTTGAATGAATATATTTCATGGCACTTTATTAAGCCTATATGTAAAGAAATTAGAGATCAAGTGGAGTAAATTTCATAATTAATAGAATAATATCCTAAGGGCACATAATTGTGGAAAGTAGATCCTAAACTCCTGTGATACAATAAGCTTTGGTGCCTGAAGAGTCAAATGTTGCAATCTTCACAGCGAAGGGTGTGTCTCCTCCTGGATTACATTTATGCCTGAGGTGGGTAGTGAGGTCAAGGGGTAGTGTTGTATCATGCCATGTTTAACCAGAAGTCAAGTGTGCAAAACTGTTGAATGAGTTTCAAACAGTTTTCAGTGAATTAAAGCAGTTCATCTGATGTTAAGCAACTAATATATATATTTATTTATTTTATTTTATTTTTTTTTTTAAGTATTACAGAATTGGGAGGGAAATAAAACTTTTTCTAATTATTTTTAACTTAAGTACAAAGCATGGCTTTTCTTTCATGTTACTTTATTTATTGGGATGTATAGTATAGCGAAGATTAAAGGCACACTCCACTGCCCAAACAGGGAAAAATAAATCACTGTTTAGTAGATATGGTATCAATGAAAATTGAAGATTATGCTAGCTTTAGTGTACTAATAATCTTAATTTTAATAAAGACAGGAGGCGAGTATTTTGCATAACTCTCTTTACTAAACTCCATAGCAGTAAAGAAAAGGATAGTAAGAACCAATCAAAAAACAGTAGGAGGTACGGTATTCCCAGTGAACAGGCTCCTCCCCCTCTTTCTACTAGCGACATAGCAGACGGACAAAGTTCAAACAATAAAGAAACGAAACCAGTCTTGGGTCTGTAACTATAGAGTCAATCCAAGCGAATCGGAATAATCCATGTGGAGTGAAGGGTAAACTTGGGTAATCCATTTAACAGGAGATTCAATCCAAACGATTTAGGATAAATTTGGGATGATCCACATAGATATAACCAAAGTTCCATGTTGAGTTACTCTGAAACGAGAATGTGGAATAAATTAGGTACTAGTCGTAAGACCATGAAAACATGGGAATCATCTGAACAGCATATATTCGTAAGACTACAGTATTATAGTGACAATACATTAGTAATAGGAACCACTCTCTCTAAAGTACAACAAGGTATAATAATCCTGACATGTGAGATATACACCATACACATAGGATAGTTGGAATGGTGAGGGTAGAGTAGAGACTAGTTTCCTATAGAAGGATAGAGGAATTAGAAGAAGGAACAGTATAGAGATACCAGAAGACCGAAAGGGTGGGTATGGGTGGGAAAATACTCGCCTCCTGTCTTTATTAAAATTAAGATTATTAGTACACTAAAGCTAGCATAATCTTCAATTTTATTACATGACAGGAGGCTTCGTATTTTGCATTTTTAACGCTGATTTAACAAAGAAACCGCTGCACAGGAGTTCGGACTAAAGTAGAAGGTTCGAAAAGTGGATTCATGTGACCAGTCGGCCGTGCGTAGAACATCTGATAGTGATGCTCCGGCTACGTAGGCCGAAGAAGCAGCCGCGCCTCTCACCAAGATCCAGCGTACCCATCTATTGAGAGTGGTAGAGGAAACTGGATTGTAGGGTTTGACGTAGGAAATCAGTAGTTGACCGGAGGGAGTCGGGCGAAGAGAAGCGGTAGCAGTCACGTAACTGCGTAAGGTTGCTACCACGCATAATTGGGGTTCCGCAACGAAGAAGGGGTAAAAAATGGCGGTGGAGTTCGATTTGGACCGTGGGGAGACATGGAAGGTGACCCCTTCAGGATCTATCGAAAAGGCGTTGACTTCGAAGGCCTTAACGTCGGATACCCGACGAAAGGAAACAAAGCAAAGTAACATCGTCATTTTTGCAGAAAGTTGGCGAAGCGAGAGAGTCTGTCGTTAGGCGGCCATTCTCTTAAGAAGGTGAGGAAGGTGAGGAAATACACCCACCCATAGGTGGGTGTATTTGGGGGCCGGAGGCCGTTTTAGTCGCATGCCCCTCAGTAGTGGACATACCATAGGATCCTTACCCGCCGGAATCCCTTGGATAGGTGTATGTGCTGCTGATATTGCTGAACAAACTACGTTAATAGTTCTATAAGATTTTCCTGTTGTGAACAGTGACGACAGGAAATTCAGGATGGTGGGAATAGGTGCCGTAAGAGGATCGAGGTCCCGTTCCAGGCACCAAGCGGACCAGGATGTCCAAGCAGAGAGGTAGCATAATCTCGTCCCCGGTGCCCATGAATCCCATAAGAGGTCCCTAGCAGTCTGCGATAGTTTGCTGGCTTGCCAGGTGCCCCGGAAAGAGTCCAAGCCACCGGGGAGAGTCTCTCTTCCAGTATTAGCGGGTGAGGGTTCCCCTTCGGATCCGTAAGGAGTGCCGGATGGGACGGCAGTAAGAGCGGGTCTGCGTAAGACAGTGCTAGAAAGTCTGGGAACCACGGTTGACTCTGCCATAGGGGGGTAATCAGAAGTAGAGAAATCTGGTATACCTTCAGATAGTGGAGAGTCCTTGCTATCATAGCGAATGGGGGAAATGCGTAGGCGCCGAAGGGCGGCCAGGCCTGTAGGAAAGCATCCACTGCTTTGCATTCTGGATCTGGGAGCCAGCTGAAGAAGTCTGGTGTTTGTCTGTTGTTGCGGGATGCAAAGAGGTCCAGATGGAGGGGTCCTCTCATTTGTGTCAGGGCATTGAATGTCTCTCTGTCCAGCATCCAATCGCTGCCGTCTCTCCAATGGCGAGAGAACCGGTCAGCTGTGAGGTTCGACTCCCCTGGGAGATATTCCGCCTTGAGGGAGATGTTGCGTGGAAGGCAGAAGTCGAACACCTCTTTCGTGAGTTCGGATAGGAGTCGTGAGCGAGCTCCGCCTAGGCGGTTGATATATCGGACAGCCGAGAGGTTGTCTATCCTGAGGAGAATGCAACAATCTGATTTGTCCCTTGCCAGGCTGCGTATGGCGAAGGAGCCAGCCAGAAGTTCGAGACAGTTGATATGCAGGTTGAGTTCCTGTGAAGTCCAGGCTCCTCCTGTCGATACTCCCTCGCTCGTGGCGTCCCAGCCCCAAAGGCTGGCGTCCGATTCCAGTACGAAATCTGGGGTTTCGCCAAATATCGCTCGGCCGTTCCAGGCCTGCATGCTGTCCAGCCACCACTGTAGTTCCTCCTTGACCTCTGCCGTAATCGGTACTGGTTGGTCGTAGGTGGGATTTCGGTGGAGTCAGGATGCCTTGAGGCGTTGCATCGCCCTGTAGTGGAGTGGACCCGGGAAGATGGTTTGGATGGATGCCGATAGGAGACCCACGATTTGTGCTAGGTTGCGTAAGGGGAACCGATTGACATTTGATCGTCTTGCGGATTTCCTTCCGAATAGCCGCGAACTTGGCTGTTGGCAGGTGGAGCATGCTGGAGACTGAGTCGATTTCAAATCCCAGGAATTGTATGGTTTGGGACAGAGTTGTTGTCTATTTCAGTTGGTTTATCGTAAACCCTAGGGATTCTAGGAGTTCCATGGCAAAACGTGTGTGTAGTCTGAGTCGTGACTTGACGGAGCAGAAGATTAGAAGGTCGTCGGAGGTATATAATGCAGCGTATTCCTCTTGCGCGCAGATGAGTAACCACCGGCTTCAGCAGTTTGGTGAAACACCATGGGGCCGAACTGAGGCCGAAAGGTAGGCAAGTGAACTGCCATGGTCGGTCGTTCCACGTGAAGCGGAGGAAACGTCTGCTGTCTGTGTGAATCGGTACTGATAGGTAGGCGTCTTTGAGGTCCAATCTTGTGAACCAATTGCTGTCTTGCAGGAGATCTCGTAAGAGGTGGATTCCCTCCATTTTGAAGTGGTGGTAGACCACGTGGGCGTTGAAAGAACGGAGGTTTATGACTGGTCGGAGGTCTCCTGTTTTCTTCTTTACTAAGAATATGTTGCTGAAGAATCCTCCTGAGTCTGGGGTGGGTTCTATCGCACCCTTGTTGCGGAGTTCCCGAAGTTCGGCTTGGATAAGTTTGGAGTCCTCTGCTGAACTGTTGAGCGGTCGTGGTGGGACCTCTTGATAAGGTGTGCTGACGAAATCTATGATGTATCCCCGTACCGTCTGGAGTATCCAAGCGTCTGACGAGATGGCCGTCCAGTTCTGAAAGAAAAGGGAGAGACGACCCGCATGCAAGGTGATCGAAGGTAGATGATAGCTTACCTGGTGCGAAGCGGGATCTGCCACGACCACGGGTACTGCGTCCTCTGTCCGAACCTCTTGAGTAGGGGAAAGGTTGATGGTATCCAGTTTCTGAGTAGAAGGGTTGCGGTCTTGAGGAGCGGGGGCCTGATGGTCAGAACCGGCTGGCAGCACGGCCCCTGTGGCGGCCAGCCCGTCCAAAAATACCCCTAGGGTAATGTCTGAAGACCCTCCTCAATGAGGTTTGAGCTTTACTCAATGAGGTAAAGACGTTGACGTGACGGTTCAATTGGAGTACAACTCGTTATGCACGGTATGAGTGGTATGAGCGAACGGTGTCAATGGTGTGAGGGGAAAGACTCCATTATAAAGCAATTTACTAGTGGTGCCATCGGAGAACGCTTCGGCTTTTGCCACCCGGAAGGACGTCTATTATTGTTGTGATGTCATGGTGAATTGTTCTATACCGAGTGCCTGATAAGGACATATTTTGAATCGCTATGAAACGATTCACCGGATCGGTGAATCGGTGTTTCAATCCGGTGAATCTTTGATCAGGTGTTGCTCAGTCCCCAGACCACAAATCACAACGCATTTTACAGAGGATGGTGGTAAGGCAAGGAGGTATTTGGGGATACTCAGGAGATGAGAGTGAACTCCTAGAAAAGAGACCAGGAGGAACCACAAAACCATGAGGAACTATGTGGATTGGAAGAAAACATTTGGAACTTAAAAAAGTATTGTCGATTGGGCTGGCTACCACCAATTTGGTCATTTTTTTTGAGAGATGGTAGTTCAGGTGCGAGCTATAAAGGAATTTCTGATTTCTGGGGATACTACATAACTGAGTTTTGGGGCTCGAAATCCCATGTGTCATGTCTGGGAGGGAGACAGCAGGGAGGAAATAGCATTAAAACTAGACTAATCTCATGATCCTTTGTCATCTCAGAGTGGCCTCTTGTAGGGGATTGGGCTGTGTTATATTGCATTGTATAGATCACCCCCTGTAAAGTGCAATCCTCATCTTATGTTGTAGAAAAGTGTGTGTTCAATAAAGCTGTTCGATTTAACCCCTACATTAAGTCTATATCTGATTGGCTTATATATTCACATGGTGAAATTCAGTTTTGTTTTTTTAAACTTGATTGCTAGTGAACAAATCCATTGGCTTGTTCCATATGCAATATCACCCACATGTATGCAAGATATTTCATACATTACTTTTTTCCATTGCCTTTCGATCAAGATTTGTTCTTAATATAACAGGTTACAGGTCTATCTGTGGATACACAGTGATTTCCACATATTTTCATTTTAGATACATATATATATGTATTAAGGCAATTTGCCTGGATTTGTGGGAGGTGCTGGTTTGCTACCCCTAGCCTACTTAAGGCACTCCCCTTACCTGGCTCCTTACTGTTCGAGGTCAGCGTTGAATGAGGATCCACTTCCGGGTTCTCTCAGACGCCATCTTGGTTTCAAGTATCCACAAGGTTTTACCGCGATAGCTGTGTCCAGGAATCCTGTTCAGGCCTTTTCCGCCGTCCAGCTTCTTCTGACCCCGGTCTTCTTCGTAGATCGCGTCCCAGGGACTCCTAAACCCTAAGTCAGACCTACCTGTCACGCCAGGACCGGTTCCCACGGCGTACGGTACAGCACGGGTCCTCGCTTTATGGTTTTTCCCTGTTATGTCACGAATGGTACAAGCTGTTCGCGGGTTTTCATTCATACGGTCACTCAGCTGAACAGTATATTCGTACAAATAGTCATTTCGCATATAACTATTCCATGTTACATTAAAACGGATTATCAATTCGGTTGTTTTGCCGTTTGGCAATTTTCAATACACGTTCAAACACGCTTGCGGTTCGCATAAATTCATACGTTTAAACTATTCGTTCCAACTTCTGTATTCCCTCACATTGGGTTTCGGTTGTATTTCTATGTATTACGCCTAATCCTTTCATGGATTATATTCACCATTTCATGTATATTCGGTTAACGAATTGCTTGTTTAAACAGACAGATTATTTCTATTACCCTTTAAATGTTTCAGTATTGTATTATGTCCATACTTATCTGCATAGATCATTTTGACTCCCACACTTTCAGGGGTCTGCATTACTTATCCATTTATCCAAATGGACTCAGCCTACATTACAGGCCTCATTTCTGTGTTATTACTACGACACATACAAAGGATACAGTTTCATTTACAAGCAATAAATTCTCGGGTTGAATCACGTACTGATCCAACCAATCATACGTCTTTTTCAATACAGATATATCATATATATACACATCACTTTGCATCACTTTAAGCATTTTGTGTATCCCTGCCCCTTTTGTTATTCTACTACATATCACACATAACGCTGTGTAAAATAGGCCATGACCCTCATCCATGTTCTTTTCTATTAAACCAGCTACATTTCTGTATGGATCATTAAACTCCCACGCTTACAGGAGTTTTCATAATTATCCATTTCAATTCAATTAACTCAGCCTACGTTACAGGCCTCATTTCTTTGTTATGACCATGACACATAAGGCTTTAATTCCTTTTCATGCATACTCTGGTTGAATCACACGTACTGATCCAACCAATCATACGTTTCCTGCACAGTAATATACATATATATTACCTACATTTTATGTTTTCCTTACACACCATCATATAACACATATGTTGTTTGTACATAGGCCACGGCCTCCCTCAGATGTCTTATTTAAGCATGAGAACATTTCTGAGTAACTCATATCTATTCCCATGGTATCAACATTTTCAAACATTGCTGCTACAGGCTATAAGGCTGTTTTCTTTCCAACAATCCACACTCATCATACTACTCTCTTTTACCCATTTCAGGCTGTCAAGCTTATATATATTTGCTCCACACAGTTTATTCCTGTGAATTTGTCATACTACCAGGTACGTACACCTGCTCATATGGTATTCTACCATACATTTCATTTCGTCCCCCTAGGTTAGAGTACTGGCAATAGGGTCACAGGTTTCCCACTAGGTATTTACCCCGTCTTGGCAGTTGCCATCAGTTAGTGGTCCCGCGAGGCCAACACCCCGCCCCAAACGTTTCAGAGGCAAACACCCATCAGGTCACACGTTAGCTAGCCGCCTCGCATGTTGCATGTTGTCACTCCCTTCCCCTGTTTTCTGTCTTACAGTCACCGAGAGGCCTACAACTCCTGCCACTACGTCGAGTGGCCTCAATAACCCCTCGCGCCAACGCATAGATAGAGCCTCTCAAGCCGCTTGGCAATTAGCAGGGCCTCATCTGTCACCAAACAAGTATAATGTTTCGCCATCCGGCCTAGCTAGCCTGCCAGTACAATTTGGTGGTTTCATATACTAATTAATTGTTTTATTTATAGTATGTCTCAGGAAGGGGTAGAGGATTTCTCCCTGCCTAGAGCTGTCACTCCCACACAAGGAGGAGAGCTAGCTAGTACAGCATCAATCAGATCCTGGACGATCCCACGTATAACCACGGAATTGAGGAGACGACAAATCTCCTACCCCGCTACAGCTAGGAAAGCAGAACTTTTCAAACTGCTACGCACATCGACAAATAACATGGATGCCAGGGAAGGACCTAGCCAGTCCAACCCAGGAGACATACATGCCATGTTATCCTCACTCCTGGCGTCCATGAGCAAGGTCAACTCCAGGCTGGAGAAACTTGAGTCGGTCACCATGGCCCTTACTCTAGCAGGGCCACCCGCTGCTGCTTCACAAGCACCATCCGACTTGCCATTAGTTGCTCCAGCCATCACCCTGGATGACCAGGAAGTTAGCCCGGCTCAAATGATACCTGAGCACATCAAAAGGGATATCCTGGTAGGTAAAGACGTCAACCTGGCTTCCCTGTTGATTGCCTCCCAGGATATTGTTGAGAATAAGACGTATGCTTATGATGATGTATCTGTTGTTGTCAGATCTAGGGATGCCCGCCTGAACAGGAAACTGACTATCCCTGAATTTGTACTAGCTTTTGGTATTTAAAGGGATGTCATCTGTGCGGTCTATCCCAACAGAAGAGAGGAGTTTGATCTCTATATGCACAAGCTGGTAGACCTGGGCAACAAATATGGTGGTTCAGCCTTCTATGACTACCATAGGTCTTTTTCTGCAAAAGTGTCTGGAGCCTTCTCCCAGTACGGAACACGATCCAACTGGGGGAAGGATTGATACCGTCATTTTTTGCAGACACTTTGCAGGTCTAAGAACACCAGCTTGTGCATACTGCTACTCCACAGCCCATACTACGAATTTTTGTCCCAACACGGCTGACGAACATGCCTCCACGCAAGGAGCTAGTTCCTCTGGGGTTCAAGAGAAGTTGTCAAGAGACAAGCTGGGACGCCCAATCAAGTTTCTGGGCAAGTCTCAGATATGTAATAATTTTAATGTTGGGTCTTGTAATTACAGTGGATGTAGACTATTGCATGTCTGTTTAAAATGTTTTAGGGCACATGCAAAGACCATGTGTCCAAATAAAATGTATTCCAAGCCTTACCTAACGTCCATTAATATGCCAGTATTCACGGCATTTATGTCTCAGCACCCATCTAGACACTATAATCTAGAGTTTATTTGTGCATTGTCTAGAACAGTGGGTTCATGTTTTTATTTTTATTCATTTATTGTTTGTTTTGATTTATTCTATTTATATTTATTTTATATGAGTTATATCTCAATAAATATATTTTATATTTTCTAAAGTATCTATTTTTGAGCGCACATACTTTTTTGATTTTTGAGCTAACACTTATTTCCAGACGCTTGTGAAACGTATGTAGCTGCAAGTTTTAGTAGTTGTGATTTATTATACCTTGTATCTATCTTTTTAGGTTTTTCCACTACCTCAGCTCTTTTTGAGATCTATCCCATCGTGGCGGCTGCCGTAGCATGGGGTCACTTATGGGCTAATATGCCAGTGCATTGTTACTCAGACAACCTGTCACATCATCAACAAAGGTCGTTCCAAATCCCTGACGATCATGAGATTTCTGAGGAAACTCACTTGCTGGGCAGCTTGTCATAATTTTTTCCTATGTTGTTTCCATGTTCCAGGTGTATGTAACACAGCTGCTGACAATTTGTCTCGCTTTAAATTTCAGGAGTTTCATCAAGCACTCAAGTCAGCTGCGCCCACAGTCACCATCACTCCAACATTTCAACAGCTCATACTGGACTAGACACCATCATGCAGCATAGCAGGACATTGTCCCAACTGGCACTTTCAAACAATACACACAAAACATACAACAGGGCTTTCACACTATTCAAACGATTCCTTTTGGAACATAACATCATGCAATGTTGTAATTGTTATTACATCTTTTTGGGGTTTGCTTCCTTTTGCCACCTTAAACTTAAAATGTCATAACACCATCAAACTCTACTCACTGGCATTCAACACCACATGCTAATCCTACACCCAAATAACAGTTTCATGGCCTCTCACCAAATTAAGACCATACTCAGAGGTATTCAGAAATCAGAACCCACACATACAACCCAGAGGCTACCCATAGATAACCATATCTTCAAAGCATTGTCTAAACTGCTTGACTTAAAACCGTTTGACACCGATACAAATTCTGTCATCAAAACAGCAATATACATCGCTTTCTATGGATTTCTAAGACCTAGAGAATTCACTACAACCTCCACGAATCAAACTACTCCGTTCCTCTATTCCCACTTGACAAAACATATGGATCATTACATCCTGACTTTACCTCACTCCAAAACCAGTCAGCACATACCCATAAACATACCGTACTATCCCACGCACAACAGATGGTGTCCCGTCAGGGTTCTTGATGCCTACATACAGCATCATAACGTACTGCCCTCACAACCATTACTACAGCTACAAGGTGCAGTACTCACCACTACAACCTTCATGACCTACGTCAGGTCCTTGCTCACACAACTGGGCCTCAACGCAGCCAAATACTCAGGGCACTCCTTTCGTACAGGAGCCGCGTCCACAGCCTCCAGTGTCAACATCCCAACTCATGTTATCAAAACACTGGGGCGCTGGAAGTCATCCGCTTACTCCCGGTACATACCAAACCCAGTACAAGAATTAAGGGATGCTTTCAAAAACATGTCTGGTTGATAAAATGTATATGTATTGGTTGTCTGTAATAAATTTGATTACTTAATTTTTGCCCTCTTTTCTCAGGCCTACCTCATCGTCTGTTCCGGCACACCACAACCGACTTGCTCTTTATACTATCCTACATTTATTTATGGTATTTCACACTGTACTATCATAAGCACCTAACACAAGTATTAAGGCAATTTGCCTGGATTTGTGGGAGGTGCTGGTTTGCTAAACCTAGCCTACTTAAGGCACTCCCCTTACCTGGCTCCTTACCGTTCGAGGTCAGCGTTGAATGACCCTCCCACCACACCACATTTTAACATTTATTTTCTATTTTCTTTCCCTGGGTAAGCCCTCTTCTTTCTCAGGCCTACCTCATCGTCGGTTCCGGCACACCACAACCGACCTGCTCTTTTTTACTATCCTACATTTATTTATGGTATTTCACACTGTACTATCATAAGCACCTAACACATATATACACACACATACATATATATATACACACACACACACACACACACACACACATACACATAGGTCTTCTTGATATATATACACATATATACATAGATATAGATATCAAGAAGACCTGAAGAGGTCGAAATGTAGATCAGATATATATGTAATTGTATTGGATATTAAATACCAGTCATTATTTCTAAAGACCACAGAGTGCATCTCTTTTTCATCCATTATCTATACCCAGCATGGGATTGCACCAGAGCATATTTTTCTATATTTATACTACATGAAAGGGTGAGTGCCACTATACATACATACATATATACATAAACACACACATATACATATACACACATATATATATATATATATATATATATATATATATAAGAAATAAATACAACAGGAGTGGTTCAAGGCAGAAAATGAAAGTTACAAAATAAGATTGATCACTAAAATCTTTGGCAAATATATTATTACTTTTGTATGTAGCAGGAAAATAGGATAAGATATGGACAGGGGAGCCGAGATCTAAACACAAACATTTGTATTCCTGACACTACATTTTTCCTATAAGAAGCACAGCAGAAAATTACTAAGCCATCCAATGTGTCCATATATTGGGCCAAAAACCCTCCAGCCTCTTTTCTATGAGTTCCATAATTTTGGCCTAAATACAAATGACTGTGAAAATGGAAAAATAAAAATATGAAGCTGCAATAGTAAAAGCAAATCAAATCATTAAAGTCATAAACCTCCCCTGCCCAGATAAAATAACAAATATCCATATTTAGTAGATAGAGGGCACCCTCATTTAATTTCCTTTTTTCCAAAGCGTTAATTCTGTAAACCCAGGGCCATCTTTAACACGGGGCAAATAAGGCCCCGTGGGCCCCTTGACCACAACCAGGTATGAACAGCCCACCGGGATACTGAGAAATATCCTGGTGGGCTGCAGCAGATGAAGTAATCAGGTGCCCCCAACCCTTTAAGAGTGCTCTGGACCGGGCCCCTGTCTCCCTGCCTGCTTGGAGAAAGTGAGGTGAGGTCACTTCCTCCCAAGTAAAAGAGTGCCACGGGGGTAGACACTGAGAAAGAGGAGGCACACAACAAGGAGGAGGAGGAGGAGGAGGAGGAAGGGGACCAGGGTAGCCAAGTTCCTCAGACTCCCATTAACCTCAGCCATCCAGCTCCCACTGGACCCCAGGGAAGGCACCCTTCTGTAAAGACAATTGATGGTGCGTGCGAGTGTGTGTGCGCGGCTGGCTGTGTGTGTAGCGTGTGAGATAGATAGATAGATAGATAGATAGATAGAATAGCCAAATGGCAGATCCCCAGCTGGCATAGCATCGTGGGAATAGTACAACAGATAAGGATCTATCTTTTCTCCACTTTTGCGCTAGAGGGGAGGCCCAAAAAAATATCTTGCACAAGGGCCCTCACAACATTAGTTCTGCCACTGTGTTGGGGTGGTGGGTGTGATTGCATGCCAGGGAGTTGAAGTGTGTGTGGGGGGGAGTGCAGGATTCAGGGGGCCTAAGCAAATGCTTGCCAAGTGTCCAATCAATGTTAAAGACGGCCCTGTGTAAATCTAAAATAAGCTTGCAAAAAGCTGCAGGTATCTTGTATACAGCCTTTGCAATCCTAAACTACCATAAGGTAACAGAACCTGGTTGTCTGGCAGCCAAAGGGCTGTAACAAGGTTAAATAGGAAAAGTGCAAATTTCTATTCAAATCTGCCCAATTTGAAAAATAAAAAAAATAAAAAAAAAATACATACAAACCAAAAACAGTTTTGTTGCTTAGATCAAGCCCCTGGAGTGCCAATGCTCAAGTCTCTGCCATTTAGGTTTTAAGTCACTTTCTATGCACAATCAGTGACCCCAGAATGACAAAAGCGCTATGTGCACCCGTCAAAGTCTGCATGGCACATAGCGCTTTAAAATCATTTAAATAAAGATTACACTGAGCTGCAGTAATGTTAAATAGACCAATCACTGCCAGTATCAGGGAGCCCCTAAATATCTGAATAGGACTCTGGTAAGCTCTACTTGCTTGCCCCTTGTTACTTGACTGGTGCTAGGCTTTACCAGCTACCCAGTACCATTCGCCATGTCTAGGAGCTGCAGTATCAGAGAGAGATCTCCATCTCATGCTGCAATAACACAGTACAGAATAGTCAGAGTTCCCTGTACTGTGAGAGCTGGGATATACCACTGCTGATGTCAGCAGAGGTTATACCTGTGAAGTAGGATTAGAGGGTATTTTAAAGGGCAGGAATAGGAGTAGATTTATGAGTTAGGCTAGGGAAAAAGGTGTTGTGTCTTGATTACTCTAATCCGCTTCTCAATGGTCTTGAGTATGTCCCATCTAGGTCCCCACTCTCTGTCGAAGACCTACGTCTATCCTCTGTTCGTACTCCCACCTTCAAGACTTCTATAGGGCTGCACCATTCCTATGGAACTCCCTTCAATTGTCCGTTAGACTCTCAGTCAAAAAGATTATTGAAAACTAATTTATTCAGAAAACAGCTTTCCCTCCCCATTATCAGATTCCTCTCCTACAACAGACATTAAAAACTAAATATAAAAAATATTTTAAAAAAACAAAACATTAAAATCAGTAAATACTGTACTACCAACCTACTTTTCTACCCTTCCCTTGCGTGTCACCAGGGCCGTCTATAATATGATTAGGACCCTGGGCAATGCATTTTCTTGGGCCCCATGGGCCCTGTCCCTGCCACTGCCTCACCCCCCAATTACGCCCAACCCGCAATCACACTGACAGACGTACTGGCACATACACACACAGACAGACATTAAAACATTCACAGATACATACTGACACACACAGTCACTACACACAAATATATACTGTGTGTATATACTGGCAGACATACTGACACACACACACATACATTAACAGATATACTGACACACACAAACACATACACTGACAGACATGACACACACTGACACACACACACAGGCATACGGACATACAAATATATCCTGGCAGACATACTGACACACACACACAGACATAATGACACACACACAGACATACATACACTGACAGACATACTTACTGACACACAAATACACACACAGACATACTGACACACAGACGTACTGGCACACACACAGACAGACATTAAAACATTCACAGATACATACTGACACACACAGACATACTGGCATACACACACACAGACATACTGACACACACACAGACATACTGGCATACACACAGACATACTGGCATACACACAGACATACACACAGACATACTGGCATACACACAGACATACTGGCATACACACACACACAGACTGGCATACACACACACACAGACTGGCATACACACACACACAGACTGGCATACACACACACACAGACATACTGGCATACACACAGACATACTGACACACACACACAGACATACTGACACACACTGGCATACATTTAGCCACCCTCCAGGTTCTTACCTTTTCCTGGAGGGTGGTTTCCCTGGTCCAGTGGCAGATGGGAGTTCTCCCCTGGAACTCCCCTCCTCCCTGCCTTCCTCCTCCCGCGCGGCTATCTCCGGTGGGAGGAAGTGACGTCACTTCCTCCCAGCCGGCTGCAGAACCGGAAGAGGGGCCCGGTCGCGCTGTTTAAGGGCCACAGCGCTCGACCGGGCCCCTGCTGACACATGCTCCCCGGGTGGCCCTTAGTGCATGGGCCACCCGGGGAGCCTCCCGGTCCATAGGGGCTGCGCAAATCGCGGGGCCCACAGAGCAGCTGCTCTGGGCCCCCAGGAGCAACTGGGCCCGGGGCAACTGCCCCGTTTGCCCCGCGTTAAAGACGGCCCTGCGTGTCACTATACCCCACTTCCTTTAGCATGTAAGCTTATTGAGTAGGGCCCTAAACCCCTCTGTTCCTGTGTCTCGAACTCGTCTATGCTATGCTTTAGAGCGCAGAAAGACCTTCTGTGGAAGTTATTTTCTGTTCTTCCTTGTCAACCAATGCCACTGCATTCAGTGTCACCTTTTAACAAACTCATTGATTTGTTGAAATTTTAAATTACCCTCTAATGATCTGTTTGCACATGACGTTAATAGCAATGCTCCCTTTCATTTACATGATTTTGTTTCCCTTTTTGGCTCCCTTTCATTTACATAAAAAGTTTAATTTCAGGTCTCAAAACAGGGATCATGATATACAAACATTTTTTTTTTTTTGAGTACACAAGGATGTATCTAATTTGTTTAACCCCTTCAGGGCAGAGTCCATAGTACACATTCTAATCAAAACAAAATGTAAGCAAAAACTAGAATTTGAATAATTCAATGGGAATGCATTAGATTGGCTAAAAATCTGCAATTCTGAGGATATCACGGGGGTGGGGCCAGCTCTGCACGGTGCTGGAAATAAGGTGTGTTTTAGTCCTTTTTAGGGGGACTAAGGGAAGCCACCTTAATGGTGGCTTTTGTACTATAGGGTCAGGAATTCAAGTTTGTGTTCCTGACCCTATAGTGCTCCTATAAGAAATGCTCCATAGGGAGTGTGCATTGCCTCCAAGGAGAGCATAAAGACTCTGAATGACTGTCTTGCAACCTTTGCAGGACCAAACCCAGGAAGTCTCCCTGGCGACATCCAATAGAGGTTGTCTTAGGCAACAATGTAAACGCTGCCTTTTCTGAGGGGATAAAAAAAGGCAGCATTTACACTGCTCAGCCTGTAGGGACAGGCTCTATGCTCCAGAATCACTACATTAAGTTTTGTCAACTTTAGAGTTGCCCTTAAGACCATGAAGCCCCTGCTTTGTCTTATACATTTTGATTGTGTAGTAATTTAATTTAAAGGAGCACTATAGGACTATTGGATGCATTTTAGGCAGCCATGACCCAGGAAGGATCTCCAACAGCCATCTAAGGAGTGGCCAGTGAAGTTATCACTAGGCTGTAATGTAAACACTGCATTTTCTCTGAAAAGACTGTGTTTACAGCAAAAAGCCTGAAGGTAATGATTCTGCTCACCAGAACAAATTCAATAAGCTGTAGTTGTTCTGGAGATTATAGTGTCCCTTTAAATCCAAAGGCAATATGAATATTTCATAAAGTTTTTATCTTTATAAAAAACTTTCAGAAATAATACTGTCATGACAGAGCGGTTTTAAAGAGGCAGTGTAATATCTATATGGTAACAAGAGAGAGCATCACCGGACACAATCCTTCTATCAATACCGTCCAAATATTGACAAAAGTGATAAGCTAATGCAAAAATGAAAGAAGACACTTAAGACTGCAAAACAAGTTATTTAAATGATTCAGTTTTGAAACTCCCACTAGGGATCAGCATATGTCTGAGAATTATCAGTGAATCCTGGTACTCCAAATGCTTTCAATAGGAGTACTGTAGATAACAAAAACTCCTTTTCATGTAATTTGTGAAAATACATGAATAAATAAACCACACCAAGTAACAGTAACCAAAATACCACTACACAGAGCTACAGAATTAGTTGCAACTAGGAACAATTCAGGAGATTGAGTGGGGTGCTCCTTACAACACAACTGTGCAAGGACCAGAGATGTAAATGGTGCTTGGTGTCCAGTTAAAAGCGTTATAAATATAGACAGTTGTCCACTCACACCCAACCCCCTAAATTCTCAGAAGACTGGGATTCACTTCAAAACACATGTTTTATGAAGGGCAGATTTCAACAGTGACATCCAAGGTTGAGCTTGCGGTATACGGACGGGCGCCTTAAACTCTTACCAGATCTTCAGCTAAGCGAAAAAACCATCTGAGTCAAATTACCCACTCAATGGAGCAGATTATGCCAAAGGTCCATAAACAGATAAAAGTGTTTTAAAAAAAAATAAAAAATAAATCTAATTTTATATTACTAAGATTAGGCGATGAGTCACCACTGCAGTTACTGTGGTCTCGAGTGCAACGAGTTTAAAGTTAACATGTCAAGACAAATTCACTTTAACATAAATCCACCCAAATGTGTTTAAGACTTAACACAGATATAGGATCTCTTCAACGTGAAATATTAAAATATAAAATCCTCTCACCTTCTATCCAGTGCCACAATGTACTTCCCTTCAGTGTTACACTTGAGTAATATCCACCTATGGTCTGCCCACACTCTTCTTTGATTTTCCCTGCTTGGGGGAAGTACCTTCCTCCATGATGCAGAAATGCTGTCTTCATTGCCAGCCCCTTACTTACATCAGTAATAGCTTTAGTCGCAATACTTAATTGACAGGTGGTAGAAATTCCTATTTCAAAATCAAACTACCATGACTGGCACCTCCTGAAAGAACTTTAGGTGGCTTCTGTAGTACCTTATGATGGTCCAAGGAAATAAACGGTCTTAATAAAACCCATCTTCAAATGATAAATCAGGTGATCATTTTGTTACATTGTTTTTTTTTCACTTTTAACATTTACCCATCATGTAAAAAGTATGTGGCCAAACTTTAAAGTAAAGAAAATTAAAAAATCTAAAACCCACAAAATGCACACACACATGTCAAGCATAGATGTATAATCTGGTCAGATAGGGTAGGAAGACTTTCAGGTTCGCAGTCCGTCGCACTTTGAAGTACGACCCCTTTGGCATAACCTCTTTCCCTACTGTTCCTACCTCAAAGTATTTTGCTTGTAGCAGTGGCAAAAAAAAATAAAAAATACAGAATAAGCATATACACTGCATAATGTAGTAAGGTCAATGTTGACATAACCAGAAGATGGATACTGTACACTCACACTTTTATGAGCTATGCCAAGCTTTAGGTAAACTGCACAAGTATGATATGCAATATACACAGAAGAGAGCTACATACAGGTACTCCTCACTTACCGACCGGGTTCTGTTCCTACGACCCGGTCGTAGAAGGAATTGGTTGGTAAGTGAGGAGTTAAGGGATTCCCTGCTCTAGTGCGCTTGACTATGTTCAGGGAAATTTCCCCAAACATAGATTCCCTGCTCTGGTGCATTCATCTATGTTTGGAGAAATGTCATCCAATTCCCACGACAGCTCGCACTTACTACCCCACGAGAGAGCTGGTCGTAAGTGCGAGCCGTCATAAAACAGGTAGGTCGCAAAACTAGGACCACCTGTATTGAAATATTGAAACTATAATTAAACTCCCATTACATCAAATGGAGCTTCATCCAGCTCAAGCATACCAAGCACACTAATTTCTGCACAGTGAAAGTAAACCATCACTGGATATTCTTTGTAGCATAGTATACATGTAAAACACATACATACACAGACATATGTACATGCCAAACATGGGGTACATTGACCTTGTGGCAGGCTTATGCAATGTATGCTCATATACTATAATTAAACTCCCATTATTGCCTAGGTTAGGTGTTTAAAGTCATTTATTACATTCTGTGAGTTTTGAAATTGCTAGTTACTACATGAGTGTGTGCACTGTATCATGTATGTTCTAAGGATTGCACCCAACAGCACCTCTATAGTGTATGCATGTTCAGTCCTATTGTTTTCAATATAAACATATTTGGGAGTCCAGGCCAGCTTCAGGACCCTATCTAACCGGGCACTGCAGAGAGTACCATGAGGATGGATTTCCCAAGTAAGTGGGTTCATTTTATAAAAGCAGACATTAGGTTGCTAGCGTAAGATCTGCCAAGAATGGGGTATAGTGGCATTGTGCCAAGCTTATGCAATGTATGATCAAAATGTAATTAAACCCCCATTATTTTTGCCCAAAAAGCTTATCGCATTCTGTGAGCTTTGAAATTGCGGTTTATATATCATAAATTAGCATGTTGCCGTTCATAATCCAAGATCTAGCACACTCATTCACTAATATATATATATATATATATATATATATATATATATATATATATATATATATATATATATATATTTATTTTTTTTATTATTTTTATTTTTTTTGTCCAGTGATGCAGATGTTATATAATTTTATTGGACTAACAAGCATTTGGGAGATCCTCCCTTTCTCACGTCTAAAGCATTTCTGAATAAAAACGATAAATAGAATTCAAAATTGAGTTGTGAAACTGGGGTTAAAGTGACATAACAATACACAAGTTTGGTAGAAAATAGACTCCATTCTCAAAGAGGTGTAAGGATCCCAGAGTGAGTGTGGACAGAAAGGAAAAAACAAAAAAAGAAGTATCTGTTCTCTCTAAAAGACCACCATTTTGTCCCAGCACAAAACATTAGCTGTACTCTGACTTGGAAGAATGTTTTACTTTTTTTTTGAAGGCTGCAACTTTAGGAATATTTCCATGATAATGATAACACTAAAACAACAATGTATTACAACAAGAGGAAAAAACACCCTTTTCACTCCAGCACCAGGACGAAATGCCAAACTAGATGGCTACATTGAAAGTTACTCCTAAGAACTGCATCCTTTGTGACCAAACAAAACCAAAAGAAAAAGGTTTCATAAACTCTCAGGAACAAATGGTGAAAAGTGACTTAAAAAAAATAATAATAATAAATAAATAAATAAATCACGCTATTACCATCAAAATAGCAGACAAGGGAGGAGCAGTGGTGATAATGAACACCAAAGACTACATAAAAGTCAGATGGCAAATACAATATCTATATATTTATAAATAAAAAATAAAAACTGAGCCCATCAAGGAAAATACATGGCAAGTCAGGGAGCATCTACAAATTATTCCCTTAGAGGTTACAACTAGAACTGGAATTGCTTACACCAACCAGTCACTGCATGGGTACTTTCTATATGCAAAATCCACAAAGCAGGAATTCCTGGCAACTTGTAGAACAGATCCCAAGACTGGTAGAAAATATCCTAAAACTTGTCACAAACAGCTTCATAAAAGACAGCACTGAATCACCAACCTCCCTGCTAACACCATCCTTTTAACCGTAGACATGGAATCTCTGTATAGCAACATTCAACAAAAAGACTGCATTAACTTCTTTCTTGTGCCATCAACCAAAGATACTGCCCCAGAATTATCACAGATCTGGCACTATTCATTCCTCACACAATTATATCAGTTTCAACAGTGAAGTTTATCTTCAAACCAAACAAATCCACTTTGCTCTGAAAACATCATACATACTTGCTACTTATACAGGGAGAAAACCTCTAAACGTGTAATACGTGTGGTCACCTACAAGCCAGCTTTTGAAGAAATTTGAAAATGATGTATAACCAATGCTAACCGTAGATGAGATTCTAAAAAGCATTCTCTGAAACCTCCATTTTGGCCTTTAGACAATCCCCAAATCTTAAACAAAAATGAAAAAGTAATCATGTCAATGTGAAACAGCCCTATAGAACACACTGTGTCTGACGGAGCTCCCGTAGTCCAACTGACTAACTCCGCCCAACCTGCTTCCTAGCTGCTGGGGAGGGAGCCAGGAATGCTTCAGTCCCAGTCACCGAAGCTTGACTGGGGTCTCTCCGGAACTCTTCCACCTGAAAAGACTTTTTCCAGGCAGGTATTGTACCCTCTGCCTATTCCGCTGCAGCCCTGCTCATAGTGATTTTGCCATTGCCTTTATAAAGGCACTTGCGGCTCTCAGCACTTTTGATTTATCCCAGAGCTAGAGGGATCGTGCAGCCAGCCAACAGGTTCAAAGACTCTGTTACTGGGACCCCTAAGAGTCCACAAAGGACACAAGTTCCAAATGGAACATACAATACTTTATTTTACTTGGGACTAGCCCACATTACTGTGACAAACTCCATAAAATACAATTAACCAAATCATATCAGAAAACATACAGGATCTTATAATAACGTAACTACAAATGTATCAATTTGACAGCACTACGGAATTTGCTGGCGCTATATAAATAAAAGATGTATAATAATAAAGGGGTGGGAAATACAAAAACCAACACAAAATCTCTCTCCTACCTGCAAATTTTGCAATATACAAATCTACCTCAACATGCAAATGAGCAAATCTTACTGTTCAGGTAGTGCATACAGTTGTTGCTGGATCCTTGCAACCAACAGGTGGTGCTGTACAGGCTTCAAAGCCAAAATCACCTAGTTGATTGCAAGCATTAGCAAGACAAGAGATCACACTAACATTTAACCCCAAACAACCACATTACACACGGTGACAAACATAGGAATCATCCAGAGTCCTAAATTGAAGTCTCCATCTTCTCTTCCCAGTTATGGGGACTACTTTCAGACAGTGCATCGCAGTTTTCTACGTATGAGGCTCTGTAGGCGCAGACCCATGAGAATGCCCAATTTGACCACTGACCACTGCTGAGAGCTTCTTCAATAGGGATGTGAGTGTCAAAACTGGACCATGGAGCAATGGAAGAAGGGTGCCTAGCCTGATGAACACTTTCTTTTAGATAAGGTGAATGGCGGGATCAGGGCCGGCCTTAGGGTGCCCTGTGCGAAAAATCTTCACAGCGCCCCCCCTTCCCACACACCCTGTCACACCCACACACAAACACGACATAGAAAGTGACGGCAGATAAGAACCATTCGGCCCATCTAGTCTGCCCAGACAGACACACACACAGGCAGGCAATCACACATAGTTACCTTTGTTCCTTGTGAATGCAGACAGGCAGTGCAGCTCCCGGATTCTAGTTGTTGGGGGAAGCAGGGTCTCCTTCCTGCTTCCTCTGCAGCAGTTACACAGCACTTTAGCCCCAACCCACGGTAAGCTCTGCCGCCATGTGTGAGCTGTGTCGGCCGCACGGCGCCCCCTGCTCCACGGCGCCCTGTGCAGCTGCACAGCTCGCAGTCCCCTAAGGCCGGCCCTGGGCGGGGTGCATATGCGTTGTTTGCCTGGAAAAGTTATGGCAGCAGGATGAACTATGTGAAAAGGGCAGGCCGGCCGATGCAGTTTTCTACTCTGGGCAAAGTTCTGCTGGGAAACGTAGGGTCCTAGCATTGACATGGATGTTACTTTAACATGTACCACCTACTTAGCGATTGTTGCAGACCATTTACGCCCCTTCATGGCAATTGTGTTACCGGATGGCAGTGACCTCTTTCAGCAGGAGCACACTGCCACTCTATAAACGTTGTTCAGGAATTGTTTTAGAAACATGACAAAGAGTTGAAGATGTTGCCTTAGCCTTTAAATTCCCTAGATCTTAATTTGATTGAGCGACTGTAGGATGTGCTGGAACAAAAAATCTGATCCATGGCGGCCCAATAGGTGGCCTTAAAGGGACACTATAGGCACCCAGACCACTTCAGCTCATTGACTGGCTCTGGGTGCATTGTCCCAGCACCCTTAACCCTGGAAAGATAATCACTGCAGTTTTGCTATAAACTGCAATAACTACCTTTGAGGGTTAACGCCGCATCTAGTGGAGGGCTTGTGGAGTCCATGCATTGACGCACCAACTCTATTTTTGCAACACCAAGGGTAGCTACACAATGTTGGTGGCAAGTGGTTTTAATGTTGTGGCTGATTATTGTAACCTGTTCAAGTTGAAGATTTTGTACCACTCAAATGCAGATAACACTAAAATGGACTACATCAGGAACGATGTAGATGTAGGTCATGTGTGAATTCTTTACTATCTGTTATATACAATAGTGTGCAAAACTCATGTATAGAGTCTGTGCAGCCCAAAAGATTCTGTCAACCAAAAATATCTAATTAGGGACTGCCACATGCACTCCCCAAGGATGGAATAGCCTTCCTTAAGAATGGTTCCCTGGATGTCTCGTTATAAAACCAATTGTAGGTTTGCAATATTTTATATAGTGTATTTATTGCATTTTTAACAGTCAAAACGTACATAGTAATCAGTAGAACATATGGTAGACACTAAATAAACGTAAAATCTGTGTCATACACATGGTAGATTAGTTACAAATTAGAATTACAGGCAGAGAGTAGGTGCATCCATCATTTTGATACATTGAATGTTTTTCAAAACAATGAGCTCTTTAATATAACCCCAATTTATCCTGTCTGGCCGGTAAATGCCCTTAGTTTTAAGATTTATGGATTACAGGAGATGTAAAATTCAGGTACAGACCTATAGTGTCAGGCATTCTCTATAAATCAAGCTATAGACAATTTTATTTGCATTACTCTGTCCTGAGACAGTCTGTTCTTTAGGGATGGCGACCCAGTTTTCAACTCTAAAGACACACTGAAAGAGACTTAAATAACAGGTTACACAACATTAAATTGTTGTACTGTTCTTTGCAACTTGATAGCCTAAACCAGGGGTAGGCATCCTTCGGAACTCCAGATATTGTACACTACATCTCCCATAATGCTGACAGCCATAATGCTGGCAAAGCATCGGCACTATACATGTTGTAGTCCACAACATTTACAGCATGGGTTGTCAACCTGGTCCCTACCGCCCACTAGTGGGTGTTTCCGGATTCCAGGTGGGCGGTAGGGATTTCGGCGGCTAAATCCTCTTTTTAAGAGGATTTCTCCTTTTGGGCGGGCGCAAGTTTTCAGTGACCAGCAGGAGGAAGTGCTCCCTCCTGCCAGGCCACCTTCTGGACCCCCCAGATGCGGCAGACTTCTAATCCGAGGCGGCGAGGGAGCTCTAACCTCTCTGCACTGCTCCCTCGCGCGATATTTGCTGATGCTGTGGGAGCCGGAATATGACGTCATATTCCAGGTCCCGGCATCAGCAGACAGCCCGCGAGGGAGCAGAGCAGAGAGGTTAGAGCTCCCTCACCGAGTCTGATTAGCACACAGCCGCGCGCCGAAGTGAAGTCCCACTGGACCCCAGGGACAGATCCACATCAGGTAGGAAGGACATTTAATATTAATAGTGTGTGTGTGTGTGTGTGTGTCTGTAAGTGTGTGTGTGTGTGTGTGTGTGTGTGTGTGTGTCTGTGAGCAGAGTACTTGTAGAATAGAAGTAAGAAGGAGTAGAGTACTTGTAAAAAAGGAAAAGGAGAGAATTGTTGTTGACTAATAGTAAGTGGGCTGCGTAGCTCAGCCTTCCTGCTGGGCATTGCTATAAGGAAGGTTAAAACAATAGAAAAAAGGAAAAAAAAAAAAGAAAAAAAAAAGTGGGGAGGGGAATAGAGGAGGGAGTGGAGGGGAGCTGACGCACAGATGAGAAATCCTATTATGCGCAAACAGAGAAATCGTCTGAATATCACCGAAAGAGGAGACCTTCGTTTGTTCCTTACGAAAATCGAACCAGATATCAAATATTTAGTCTCGCAGCATCAACCTCAAGGATCTCATTAATCACTAGTAAAGGTAATTTCAATTTACTTTATTGCTTCCTCATTAAACTTTATAAAGTTAAAAACATTATTAACATGCATTAAGTAGAAATAAAAAGATAAATGAACGTAAATTTTTTTTTAAAACACCCTCCTTTCTAAAAAATATTCTGCGCTTGCGCGAAAACTGGTGGGCAGTAAGGACATTTTTCCATCAAGAAAGATGCATTAGTGGGTGGTAAGTGGAAAAGGGTTGACTACCACTGATTTAGAGTGTTGAAGGCTACCTACCCCTGACCTAAACTTTGCAGCAGCTATATGAAGAACAAGAGCATACCACATTATAAAAGTTGATTGGTAACCTCTCTACAAAAGATTCCAGACAGAGGTTAAAATGCATATTAAATAGCAGAAGAGTCACTGTCGCCTCCATCTTTTCAGACACCAATGCGTGAGTATGGCTGCAAAACCACAGGTCACTATGCCATTTGCCATCATGCATGTAGATCAGTAAGTTATAGCAGCTAGATATTAAGCACTAGACAGCAAAAGGCTTCCAAACTGGAATCTCGTGTACTATTTTCAATAGACTATCAATCAGGATCACACAATAGTTGTTAGTCATAGCTAAAGCAGAGATTGTTTTCTATGAGCAAGATATTTCTCTTAACCTGGAATCAAATGCCAGCAAATTAGAAACTGCACTTTGTGAATGAATACAAACGTACCAGTACAAAATACTGTAGCAGCTATAATTCACATGTGGACATTAGGTTCAGCAATGCGGCCATGGTTAGTTTTTTATAGCAAGAATTTTACAACCTGAAACTTTAAGTCCCTGAGAAAGAGCGTGGGTGAAAAGTGTGACAAAGTTAGCAATCACACTGAAATTGCAATGGACATATCAGATCCTGAGAATGTGTGTAAAATGAGTGGATTGAAGAGAGTTGAAGAAAACATGCTCTTCTCTCTTGGCTTGTCCTAGTCCTTTGATGACATTCAGTGTGTTACCTCCATAACATCTGCTAGTTATTTCCCAGATATTTAGTTTAGGTGCTTTAAGACTTTACATCTCTATGTCAAGCATTAATTTAAGTGCTCGAATTATTTCAAGATGTTGAATCGCAACACCGCAGGCCTGATGTCTTGTCTGTGGGTATCGGATACATTACGTTATCTACATTAGCAGGAGTCTGGGTTCTTAAAAGGTTTTTTTTCCTGTTTTGGAAACAGTGGCTTGCAGAACAATTAACACTTTCCATTGAAAGTGTAATTACCAGATATTTGTCTTTTTTTTTTTATATGTATTATTTATAAAAGCATTAACACATTCTGCAACATTGTAGAATGTTTATTAGAGATGAAAAGAAGCTGCTAAATGCATTTTTCTGAATAGTATTTTTTTGTGCTACTAACATTCTAATATTTTGAATTAATTTATTCTTCAGTGAACAAATAAGATGTTGACATCTCTGCACTCCCTCGCGTCTCATCGGCACGCGGTCTCCTCTTGCTCTCCCTCTCCTCTTCTTTACCTTTCAAACATGCAACCCCGATTTTGAAACTGCCCAACCTTGAGCATAACTCCCCAATAAACTACCGCCCTATCTTGCTACTGCTGTTTGGCATCAATATCCTTTAGAGATTAGTGCATGAGAGATTGACTGACTTCGTCGAATCCAACCCTGTGCTCGACCCACTTCATCGAACACGCATCAACCAGCGCTCATCACTCTGTGGAAAACGCTCTGACCAAAGTGTTGTCACTGTGTAATATACCACAGAGTTCAGGACAGCAAGGGACAAGACAGGAAAATAATGTATAACCGGGCCTTAGAATGACCAAACTTGCTTATAAATCTCAGCCCGCGAGCAGTGCTCAACTATACATGGCGGGCAGCGCGGCCTGTTCCGCAAGTGGAAAGACTGAGCAGCATGCAGCTCTTGTAGGTGCAGGAGTGCTCGTGCTCAAAAGTTTGCATACCCTTTGATTATTGGTAATGCATGTAACATTTTTTTTAAAGAAAGCATGAGTGAGCAGTCAAAACATTTCTTTTAATGCTTATGGAAGTCATATTCAACGGTAGGTTATAACCGAATGGCACAATCATAAAACAAAACATGACAAAAAAAAAATAAAAAATTGAATGACCCCTGTTCAAAAGTCTGCATACCCTTTGTTCTTAAAGGACCACTATAGGCACTCAGACCACTTCAGCTCAATGAAGTGGTCTGGGTGCCAGGTCCATATAGGATTAACCCTGCCTGCTGTAAACTGCTATGTTTTCAAATGGGTTAATCTAGAAACTAGTGGCTGTCTCATTGACAGCCGCTAGAGGCGCTTCCGAGGCTTCTCACTGTGATTTTCAGTGAGAAGACGCCAGCGTCCATAGGAAAGCACTGAGAATGCTTTACTATGGACTGGCTGAATGCGCGCGCTGCTCTTGCCGCGCATGTGCATTCAGCCAGGGACGTCAGAAGAGGGAGGAGAGTCCCAGCGCGAGGCAGCCCAGCGGGGGAAGAAAAGGTAAGGGATTAACCCCTTCCTCCCCCTTCAGCGCAGCAGGAGTGGGACCCTGAGGGTGGGGGCACCCTCAGGGCACTATAGTGGTCCTTTAAAACGGTGTATTGCCACTTCAGCATCAATGACAGTGTGCAGTCTTTTTTAATAGTGGTCTATGAGGCCCCTAATTCTTGAAGGTGGTGTAGCTGCCTATTCATCTTGGCAAAATGCCTCCAGGTCATGCAAAGTCTTTTGTCGTCTTGCATGAACTGCATGTTTGATATTTACCCAGAGTGGCTTGATAAAACCAAGGTCAGGAGACTGATGGCCACTCCAGAACCTTCCCCTTTTTCTGCTGTAACCACTGAGGGGTCAACATGGCTTTGTGCTTGGGGTCACTGTCATGCTGGAAAGTCCAAGAGCATCCTATGCTCTGCCTTCGTGCAGAAGAATGCAAATGGTCTGCCAGTATATTCTGCTAACATGCTGCATTCATCTTGCCATCAACTTTCACAAGATTCCCCGTGTCTTTAGAGCTCCCCCCTCCCCAAAACATCAGTGAGCCACCACCATGCTTCACAGTGGGATGGTATTATTTTCACTATATGCCATGTTGACCTCTCAATACATAGCGCTTATGGTTGTGACCAAATTACAGTGTGCCAGAAGCTGTGAGGTGTGTCACTGTGTTATCGAGCTCTTCTATGGCATTGGCGCAGTAAAGGCTTTTTTGGTAACTCGAACCATGGAGCTTATCTTTGTTCAAGTATCGTCATATTGTGCTCCTTTAAACAACCACGTCTTTCTCCAGAGCAGCCTGTATTTCTCCTGAGGGTTACCTATGGGTTTTTCTCTGTATCCCGAACAATTCTTCTGTCAGTTGTGGCTGAAATCTTTTGGTCTACCTGGCCTTGGTATCAATAGATCCCTGAATTTTCCACTTCTTAATAAGTAATTGAACAGTTCTGACTGGTATTTTCAAGGCTCAGTATCTAGCCTGCTCAGTGCATTAAAGTGTGAGCTAACAAACTCACTGACAATTTAAACACCGTCACGAATTGCAATTTAAAAAGCCACCGGTGTGGGAAATTAAACTTTAATTGTCATTTTAACCTGTGTGTCACCTTGTATGTCTGTAACAAGGCTAAACATTTAAGAGTATGTACATTTTTGATCAGGGCCATTTGGGTGATTTCTGTTATCATAAGGATTTAAAGAGGAGCCAAATCACTGATAATAAATGGCTTCATACGATCACTATCCTTCAATAAGACATTTTTTTTGCATGATCAGTCATATTTTAAAAATAAATAGTAAAATTTCACAATTTCTGCCACGGTATGCAAACTTTTGAGCACAACTGTACCAGTGTTTCTGTTGCAGGATAACTGAAAGAATTAAAAAAAAAACATTCCTCCATTCTATGAAAAGTCATCCAAGTGTTATCTTTAAAAATAGACATCCTGAATTACATGTGAAGGTTCTCATAATCACAGCTGAGGCAATATATTTATGTAATTAAAGAATCTGAGGAACTTACATTATTTATATAGAAATCGCTCAAAATCCTTCAAACCATACTAGATAATGTAGTTAAAGAGGCACTGTAAGCAACATAACCATTACGATTCTCTGTAGTGGCCATGTTGCCTTGGTGTAGTCTACTACATTAAAGGGCCAATATAGGCACCCAGACCACTTCAGCTTAATGAAGTGGTCTGGGTGCCAGGTCCCTCTAGTTTTAACCCTGCAGCTGAAAACATAGTTTCAGAGAAACTGCTATGTTTACACTGAGGGTTAATCCAGCCTCTAGTGGCTGTCTCATTGATAGCTGCTAGAGGCTCTTGCGTGCTTCTCACTGTGAAAATCACAGTGAGAAGACGCCAGCGTCCATAGGAAAGCATTGTAAATGCTTTCCTATGAACTGGCTGAATGTGTGCGCGGCTCCTGCCGCGCATATGCATTCAGCCGATGATGTCGCTAGGTAGGAGGAGAGGAGGAGGAGGAAAGCTCCCCGCCCGGCACTGGAGAAAGGTAAAATTTTAACCCCTTCCTCTCCCCAGAGCCCGGCGGGAGGGGGACCCTGAGGGTGGGGGCACCCTCAGGGCACTATAGTGGTCCTTTAATAGCTCGTAATCAACTTCTGCATTATCAAAGAAAATGTTGTCCATTCTGGATGACACTGACTGATGAGGTGTTTTTAAATAAAACTATTACATTCTGTGAAACTCGAAACTGCTGTTTAGTGGATGAGCGAATGCGCTGGATATTGTATCTTGTATGTTAGGCTCCAGCAGCAGCCTATAATGCATTCATGTTCATGAGAGTGCAGTCTCTTGGTTACAGCAGAAGTCTAGGTCCTATCATAAACATACTACATGCGCCAATGCTGTGGTTATGGTGTTAATAGGCTGCAGCTCTATCCCCTCTTGCCTATAAAGCCTATGCGAAAGATCTACTTGCTCATTAGTATGAACAATGTTATCCATACATTGGCTGCACACATTAGCTGCTGTGCTCAGTATATTAATTATGTAGAAAATGGATGGATATTGTTAAATATCAGAAATAGGAGCAAATTTGTGGGTACCTTTTATAAAACTACTCAAAATAGTTTGACAAAAAATAAAAAGTATCCTAGCACTCAAGGTGGAATGATGCAGGCTTTAATAGGACTTAATACATTCGATAAAGTATTGGTTGGCCATGGTATGTAGTCTTTGTCAAAATAGTGTGGCTGAAATATTATGTGTTTAAGACCTATTAAAGTCTGCATCATTCCATGTTGAGTGTGGAGATTTTTTTTTGGATTGCATATAGGGGGAATTGGCATCCAAGGTCCATACTGCACCGGTGGGGAAGGAAAGACAAAGATGTTTATCAGAATACAGTCTCTTCTACAGTGATACACAAGAACCCATGGATGGACCCGGTCATATTTGACAGCTTACAATGGAACCAATTTCAACAGAAATCTGCATTTATTTATTTTTAATAAATGGGTGCAGAAACTCTTCCATGGCTGTCAAACTGTCATGGTGGTTTTATTCGGCTTCTGTTGAAGCCACAGAGTTATTGGAGGTGACATCCATACTAACAGTGCGTGCCTGCCTCCCACCCTTTTCAATAAACTGCATTACAGCTCTTTGATAAGTATAGGAAAGCCTGCGCAATGGTCGCATGTGTAATGAGAAGCCCCTAATTGAAGTATTCTAAGAGAATTTGTACTGGGGAAAGATAGAAGAGTTAGCAAAATCTGCAGACAGCAAGTCTAGCTTTTGCAAACTGTTTGTCGAAATGCAGAAGTAAAATGTAGGCATGTTTTCATTGGGGGTATAATTACCAATTTATTTTCTCATTGGAGTGTTCCTTTAACATTTTCTATTGACTATACTTTTCCATGGATTAAACAGATTAGTTTTCTTATTTATTGCACTTTTCGAAGAAATATCATACCAAACGTTAAGGTAATTCCATACATTTCCAAGCTGTTTTATAGTAGCAATTTTTAATTAAGCACCATGCATTAATCACCAATATGACCTGAATTGTTGGAAACCAAGTCCTATCTGTGTCTGCCTGTGTATTTCATAATTTTAATTTTCAGCACTGCAATCACTCTGTTCCAATTCGTATTTATATTTTCAATAAAAATGTGCAAAGAAAAGCTTGAAAGAATTTCCTGGAAAAATGTTAAGGAGTTAAAGCCAGATGTGGTTTGTTATAGAAAGCATCTAAATAAAAACATCAACACGTCATTATGTCTCCATAGTGAACTGAAATGGAATCTGCATTAGTGCCACAGTTGAATTTAATTGATTTGATGCCAAGACACACACTCCGTCTTGCAAGATATTTTCAATTCATAAAGAAATGTACTTAATACCACTAAGATTATTTCCTCCCACCCAAATAAAACACATTTGAATTAGACAATATTCTAGAATATTAACCTTGACTAATTGCAGTTCTGAAAATAGCAAAAAGAGTGCTCTATATACCATAGATTTAATTACACAATTATTCTCCAAGAACATACACATGAGCTACATACATTATATTATGCATTTCAAAAGGAAATTTGGCCCATTAAGCCCCACTTAACCTTTATTATGCTCTAATGCTAAAGTATTAACTACCCGACATGGCTCCATTCTGTAATTTCTCATCATTGAAGAGGGTCTTTAATGAAGTGGTCTGGGTGCCAGGTCCAGCTAGGTTTAACCCTTTTTTCTATAAACATAGCAGTTTCAGAGAAAACAGCTATGTTTATAACTGGGTTAATCCAGCCTCAGAGTTTCAGAGAAACTGCTATGTTTATAAATGGGTTAATCCAGCCTCTAGCGGCTGTCTCATTGACAGCCGCTAGAGGGCTTCCGCGCTTCTCACTGTGATTTTCACAGTGAGAAGACGCCAGCGTCCATAGGAAAGCATTGTGAATGCTTTCCTATGGACTGGCTGAATGCGCGCGCAGCTCCTGCCACGCATGCGCATTCAGCCGAAGAGGAGGAGAGGAGACTGAGAGAAAGAGGAGAGCTCCCCGCCCGGTGCTGGAGAAAGAGGTAAGCTTAACCCCTTCCTCCCCCCCAGAGCCTGGCAGGACAGGGACCCTGAGGGTGGGGGCACCCTCAGGGCACTATAGTGTCAGAAAAACGAGTATGTGGTCCTTTAAATATCAGTCCCCTTTTTAAAAGGACACCAGAGGGCTTGACAAATTTGCTTGGAATCTAAAAAAATCCAGCTAACAAATTAGTCGCCAGATTTCTCTAATCTAAAAAAAAAAAAAAAAAAAAAAAAAAAAAAAAAAAAAAAAAAAAAAAAAAAAGACACTATAGTCACCATACCCACTGCAGCTTAATGTAGTTGTTCTGGAGTCTATAGCCTATCCCTGCACGCTTTTCAATGTAAACACTGCCTTTTCAGTTTACAAGCTAGTTTCAGTTCCATTTGTGCTATTATAGAGAGAACCATTTAAAAGTCAGATTGATCCCAACCAAAAGGGCAGTCCAGATTCAAAATGTCTGCTTCCTTGGCACAAGAGATACAGCAACCCCAGCTGATTGTGCCAGCCTTGGTGGGCCTCGTCAGTAAGGAGCGGCTGATACCCCTTTAGGGGTCAGAGCCAATATTTACAAAACACGTATGATTAAACACAATGCTTTACAGTAATTGGGTTTTCTTTTTAACCATGATATAGAACAAAGGCAAAAGGGTCACAATCTCATAACTTCTGTAATTAAACTGCTAATAGTAGCAAAAATCATACCTTATTCAGCATGGTGTATTAACAGAATCTAACTATAAAAATGAATAATCAAATACACCGTGCCTTCTAACCAAGAGTAAGAGGAAAACATTTATTCCTTTAGACCAGTGGTTCCCAAACTTTTTAGGTTCAAGGCTCAATGAAGTGGTCTGAGTGCCAAGTCCCTCAGGTTTTAACCTTCCGGACAGCTACCAGAGGCGCATCTGCGACGCTGGAGGCATATTATGCCTCCATCGCGCAGAGCATCCATAGGAAAGCATTGAAAAAGGCTTTCCTATTGACAGCTTAAATGCGCACACGGCACTTGCACATTCGGCTCCGCTGACGTCGGCAGGGGAGGAGAGGTCACCAGCACCGAGGGAGCCTGGCGCTGGAAAAAGGTAAGCTGCTGATGGGGTTTTAACCCCTTCAGCGCCACGGGTGGGGGCACCCTCAGGGCACTATAGTGTCAGAAAAACCGCTTAGTTTTCCTGACACTATAATGATCCTTTAATATTTCAATATTTTTCCAAGGCAGCTCAGGTCAAAACTATTTTCTAGGTTGTATATATGTACAGTGCTGCAGCATTTGCTGGGCCCCAGTTCGAGAGAAATGCTTGCCGTTCAGGAGCAGATCCAGAACCTAATCTTGGGAGTGGCACTGGTAGATTATTTAAAGAAACAATCCAGGCACAATAACCACTACATTATGTGAGTGGCGGAGTGTGTTTGTGAGGGTTGCAGTGTGTGTACGGGGGTGCGTTGTGTTTGTGAAGGATGCAGTGTGTGTGGCAGTTTGTGCATGAGGGGGGAGGAGTGTGTGTATATACATACACATACACACACAGTGTAATTGTCCTATCTATAGTTAAATCCCCCTCATGATATTGTAAAGCGCTATGGAATTTTGGTGATATATATATATATATATATATATATATATCTCAATAATACTACTACTGGATTATAAAGTAATGTAATAATAATGTAGAGAAAAAAAAAATCCTTCTAGCATATTTATGCCTACCAAGATTCTTATGTTAATATCTACTGGCCTTGGTTGAATATAGAAAGAGACTAGTTAAATAGCTCCATGTGTTCTTACTTGTATCAAATTGCAACATGCATTTCTCAATTCATATTTAGCTACTGTTTGCACCTTTTAAAATGAATGGTCACCTTGGAAACAGTTCCTATTTCTGTCAACCCAGTTAAAAATACAGAAACAAAAGAGGTGAGTAAGTTGCAGTCTGTACTCACTCGTTTAAAAACACTGATGCTCAAATTAAATAAATATCGGAACAGTCCAGTCCACCAATGTAATGGTAAGAAAGTGTGAATAAAGAGTACACCACCGTCCGAGGTAACTACATTTCCCACAACCCCTTGCAAATCACTGCTATTACAGTATCGTCCCGACCGCCTTTTAGTTAATCCCTGCAATAGATTATACAATATTGAACACTTATTATTGCCTTTTGACCAGTTTCTCTTAAAGACTAGCTCATTACACCGCTAAATCATTTCCGGCCATCGCAATTTCGCGACTAACTGTTTATATACTTGTTCCCCATAATTTCACAAGTCTAAGTAAATCATATGGAGAACAAAAAAATGGGTCGCAAGAGTATACTGAGAACGAGCAGCAGCTGAAATAGCCTGCCCTTCAGTGGGTCCCCGCTCAGCTCTCAAGCTGGTTTTTGCTCATCTTGTGCCATTACAGAGAGAACATATCTGAAGCACATCAGACTGGTCCCACCCATACGGGCAGTCCAGATCCGAAATGCCAGCAAGTTCTCTCTGCACGAGAGATACAGCAACACAGACGATCATTTCAGCCTTGTTAGGCATCATCAGTGAGGCATAGCTGATATCTCCCTAGGCACTGTGAGCAAGGGGTCCACGTCTGGATTATCCCTTTAAACTTGTGGAGAACAAAAAAAAATGGGTCGCAAGAGTATACTGAGAACGAGCAGCAGCTGAAATAGGGGTCTGGGGTTGCTGTATCACTCGTGATAGAACGTGCTGGCATTTCGGATCTGGACTGCCCGTATGGGTGGGACCAATCTGATATGCTTCAGATATGTTCTCTCTGTAATGGCACAAGATGAGCAAAAATCAGCTTGAGAACTGAGCGGGGACCGACCGAAGGGCAGGCTATTTCAGCTGCTGCCCGTTCTCAGTATTCTCTTGCGACCCATTTTTGACTAAGTAAATCATATCTTATATTTTAAATAAAATAAAAAAACAGCATTATTTTTAAAATTGTATGAATAATCAATGTGTATTGTATTAAAGTTAAGGCATGTGATTGCGGTCACGACGATGACATTTTGGCGCCAAAATTCAAATTGCTGTCATTTAGATGCATATATAAATGTAAGCTGCCAGCTATTTGTTTTATTCTACTTGCAGCCTCAATGCGCGTTGTGTTTTTATACTCTGTTTAATAAAAGTAATCCTTTTTGACTACCTATATATTTTGTTCAGTCATACTTTTATTATTTTAATCAATTTATACCTGGCATATTCTATCATCTGAAGTACTAGATTCATTTTCAAAGAATCCTAGGTAGGGATTGTTCCAGCTATGCCTGGCACATAGAGGTTTGTCTGCTCTTTATACTGTAAGTATATTTCTTATTACTACTTGTACTTCCATATAAAGAGCGCTATGTGCCTTTTCCTTTTATTGTATATGACCTACACTACATCTACCATCAGAGGAATATTCTACAAGTGGGGAGTTTAAATACCACTGCACGCTGTTTTACCTGGAGCTGGATATAGCTCTCTAATATGTGAGTTGGCACCTAATCTCAGTGTTGTCTGTAGCAGAATATTGCACTATTGGTTCCCTCTGATTTTTGCTCTCTTCCATTTGCTGTTGATGATTTGAGCTACATCAAAGACGTCACATGAACATTTGAAGAAAAATGTGAGACTTTATTGCTTACTTCTGGTACCTTTCTATTGTATTCTTATTGTTATATTAGCCATTTACTAGTTTTATTTAGCACATCCTGTATGTCTTGTTCTGTTTCTCCGGCAATAAAGAGTAGTTGCCAGGTTTTAAAGAGACTCTCCAGTGAAACTGCAGTGCCCCTTCTCCCTCCAAGCCCCAATCCCATGTTGCTGAAGGGGTTAAAATCCCTTCAGTGACTTACCTGAATCCAGCACCGATGTCCCCGGGGCTGGGTCAGGCTTCACCCACGCTGACGTCAGCCGGCGGGGGAGACCTAATGCACATGCGCGGCAATCGCGCACGCATTAGACCTCCCCATAGGAAAGCATTACACAATGCTTTCCTATGGGGATTCCGGCGACACTGGAGGTCCTCATGCATAGCGTGAGGACGTTCAGCATTGTTTAAAAACACTTAGAACCAAGAACACGGAAGTCCCTCTAGTTGCTGTCTGGTAGACAGGCACTACAGGAGGACTTTACCCTGCAAGGTAATCATTGCAGTTTTTATACTTGCAAAGTTAAGGGTGGTGGGAGTTGGCACCCAGACCACTCCAATGAGCAGAAGTGGTCTGGGTGCCTGGAGTGTCCCATTAAGGTCATAACAGGAGAAGGTAGGGGGCTATATTTTTACAAGTTCCCATTGTGAATAGTTCAGCAGCAGCATGCTGAAGGCAACTATCCAGTGGAGAGTATTGCTGGTGGTATAGTTCAGGACAGTGACAGCTCACTGCCCCTCTTCTATATAACAGTTTCCTTCGAGTAAGAGATTGGCTTGTAGTGCAGTTGTGCCCATAAGGTAGATCCCCAGATGTTGCAGAACTACATGATGCTTTGCATGCCTTTCAAATGTATTTAGAATGACAAAGCATCATGGAAGCTGTAGCTTTAAAATATCTGGCGATCGTGTCAGAGCCCATAAAGGCGCGTGGGCTGAAATGGTCTCCTGGGAAACGGAGTCTGTGCACTGAAGTGATTCCCCTGACGGAAGGGGAGGGAAATAACCCGGCAGGCCGCTTCTGTGTGAAGAAAGAAACGGCCCGGCGGAAAACAGTGTTTTAAACAATTTAAAGGTGTTAAGCACTGAAAATGGAAAAGGTAAAAATATATAACTACAGGTGAAATTAAACTTCCTGAAAAAGGAAGTTACCCTGAGAATAACATTAACCGGTCATTAGGGTTACCCAGTACAGGATTAACATATAGAAAATCAAATAATCTATGACAATTTAAAAATTCAAGTAATGAGGTTAGGCAACGTAATTAGAATAGACTCACCTGGGAGGCAAGCAGCAAAGAAAGGAAGTGGGAGGAGTCTGATGGCACTATATTATTCTATGTGTTATGATTGGTTGAATTTTTTACAACCTTGTTAACTACTTCTTTGCTGCTGGGAGTTACAGTAAAGATAGATAAGCAAATATGAAGCCTCCTGTCTTGCCATAAAATTGCTGTGCAAATGCTTAGAGACCAGGGCGCATGTGTGGAATGCCTACAAGTAGCTAATACATGTAGTGATAACTAATAGCTTGCTAACTGGTTACAATCTGTTGCAATAAGGGTGTAATTTTTTATACGTATGGAGTACGTCATTTATGATAAATAATCTTTGTTCTGTTGTAATGGGTGCTCAGTTCTCATAAAATGAAGGTCTGGCAGTCATTTGCAGCTGCAAATATATAATGTTTGCTTCCAGGAATCTGTGTCCAGTCTCTTACGTGCTTCTTAGCCTGGTATTTCCACTTCAACATCACTTCCTCTTCCCCATAGGCCCCTCTCACTAGGAGATACAGCAGCCAGAACACAGCTCTGTTTCCTGTACCATGTAGGGCTAAAATCTCCAATGACTCCACACTCCATTCCTTTCTTCCCATCTTAACATCACTCCCTTCCATCCCTATGCATCCATCTTCCCCCATCGCTACCATCTTTCTGTATGATTCCATAATGCCAATCTTTCCCTTTCTATCCTCCATCCCTCCCTATCTTTCCGTTACGCCCAACCAACAATCTCTTGCATCTCTTCCTGTAACATACAACCCCCAAAACAATCACTGTAAATAAACCTCACAATCACATTACAAAGACCAGGGTTCTAGGAGGGAACCCCAATATGGCATCTTGCCTAGGTTCCTAGTTAATATTAATCTGCCTCTGGATGCATTGGTAAGAGTCATGCTATGGATTTAGGATTTAGATTTAGCTACTGGAGAGCAAGTAACGTAAATCTTTGGCAGGTTTACTGTATGAATCTGTGTATATCTACTCTAACATTCTGGCACACCAAAATCACTGAATTGTGAAATTCCTAAACAAAAAAAACAAACAAAAAAAAAATTTGGTATAAATCAGGAATATATATAATTACCATCCAAAATAGTAGATAAGATCTGGGTTACCACTGGAATATTTATGTACAAAGCCGACTAAACCGTTTTCAAGAAACGTGATCAACTACACTTTAAATGTTAAATTTCATCATGCCCCATCAATCTATCCTTCTAACTTGTTTAATGTGGTTTATGTGGCTAACAGGTGTTCGTTCAGCTTTCACCTCCAGTACAAGGAAGATGTACCTAAAGAGCTCTTACAGTGCAAATTTTAATTCTACAGGAGAATAAGGAGGCCGTTAAACACAATACAAGATCCCTCAAATGAAAGAGGTACTTCTATGATGCAGTTTCATGCCGCTGTAAAGAGAAATTTAAACCATTAATGACATTATGACAGGGCTTGACAAAATTTATTTGGAATCTAGGAGCCAGCTAAAAAAAAAGTTATGAGCCAGTCAATGAGAAAATGCAATTCTTAAAGGGACACTATAGTCAACAGAACAACTACAGCTTGATGTAGTTGTTCTGGTGTCTATAGCCTGTACCTGCAGGCTTTTCAGTGTAAATACTGCCTTTTCAGCAAAAAGACAGTGAAGGCGGTGTTTACATTGTTGCTTAGTAACACCTCAAGTGACAGTCACTCAGACGACCACTAGAGTGTCCTGGGTCACTGCAGCACCCATGTTCAGTGTCTCCAAGCTCTGCAGGGAAGCACTGAATGTTCCTAATAGAGATTCATTAATTTAATGCATCTCTATGAGGAGATGCGGATTGGCACATTTGCTGCGCATGCACAAAATCCTCGCAATGAATTCTTGAGGGAAAGCGTTGGTTTAGCGGAGATCAAAAAGATTGATAATCTCAGCCATGGAGGTGGGACCAGCCACTGGCGAAACTGGCACATTGTGGGGAAACAAAAGGTGAGTAAAAACACCTTCCTCATGCTATCAGAGGGGACACGTACCTAAACACGCACACACTGACAGGCTCACATACACACTCACGCTGATAAGGCTTGGGCACACATACCTTTGGAAGGCTGAGTGGAGGCAGGTACCTAAATGCGCGCGCGCACACACACACACACACACACACACTTTTGTTTTACCTTAGGGAGAGCCGAGTGGGTCTTTCCCTGGGGTCCAGGGGGGCTGCTATATTCCGGCGTGTGAAGAAGCAGTACTCTGCCTGTAGCTCCTTTGCTCCCTCTAATGATGCCGGGGCAACGTCATATTCAGGCTCCCGGCATCATTAGACAGGCAGAGTAGTGCTCCCTCGCACTTACCTACAATGCTCCAGTGGGCGGCTTGCTCCATGCTGCCTCAGCTGCCCGCCTCCATGCTCCTCGGGACAGCTCCAATATTACCCCCACGACGGCCGCCTTCAAAGGTCCGGCGGCCACATTAACTAAATCGCTGACAAATCCCAGGCGCCAGGGCGGAATTTCTAGTCGCCATGGCGACCTGGCACCTGGGATTTGTCGAGCCCTGGATTAGGATGTTCCATGCCATCCTTAACAAAACAGTGGACTTTAAAGGGATCCTATCGTGCCAGGAAAACAAAGCAAGGATGCGCATAGTTTAATACTGAAAGTTAAAATGATAACTTTTGAGACAATTTTCATCGTACCAAGGGGAAAAAAAAACAAATCAAATGCATTTTCAATTAATAGAAGTATCCAAGCCTATAAGTGTTACTGTAGCTTTACTGATCCAATCTGAAGTGGTAGCTGTAGTGGATGATACAGTGAGGCAAAAAAGTATTTAATCCCCTGCTGATTTTGAATGTATGTCCACTAAAAGAAACGATCAGTCTATAATTTTATTTATTATTATAGGCTCCTTGGTTTTGCACCCCTCCCTGTCACAGTTGTCTCATCTCAGGACCCTATTTAGCCTTGTACTGCAGAGATGGAAGGATTTCCCCAAGTGAGTAGCTCATTTAGTAGACAGTTGGCTGTTAGTGTAGGACCTGCCAAAGATGGCGTACATTGACGTTGTGGCAGGCTTATGCAATGTATGATCATATAAATGTAACTAAACCATTATTTTTTGCCTAGATTAGGTGTTAATAAAACTAGCCAAATCTGTCAGCACCAAAGTAGCTGTTTAGTAGATAAGGGAGTGTGCTGGATTTTCATTTTTACTGCACATTTTAAGTTAACCTTTACTAAACCTTTGAATAAAATAATCAAATTTTCCTAAAGTTTAGCAACATTTATTAAAGTTTAAGACACACTGTGAGGAACACTTTTTTGATTGAGTATTTGAATTATTACGGCTTGCAACTTGAATGTTATTGACACTTCATCTCCTAGTATCAAGTCAGTCAGTAGAATATGAGGAATCATAATAAACATTGTTAGAAGGGTGTTCGTCTTGAAACTGAATTTCTTCATCTTCATTTTTACTATCATCTTTATCACTCTCATTTTGGCTTTGCAGCTCATCCTCCCCAGATTCACCCCAAATCCACTTTAGGCTTTTTCTTGCATAAGTTTTGGTTCATGTATTTGAACATAAATGTCAGCTTGCTTGCTTTGATATTTCCCAGTCGATTTTATAGTTTTGATTGAACGATGGTAGGTGTCTAATAGTGGTTATAGTGCCGACAACAATCCATCCCAGTAGTGCTATTTTCTTCATAGTGGGACTAGACTGGTCCGTGTTGCCACATATTCACTAAGGTATTTAGATGAATTTATTTTGACCTTTTTAGAGGTTCATATTATCTACTCACCTGAACTTTACATTCAGCTATGTGGCTTTGTAGGACTAGTTTGCCCAGGTTTTTATTATAGGTGTTTGTGATCATTCTATCACTGTTTATACACAATTTTGGTGTATTTAGTATAATCAGTATTATTTTTTAGCATTTTTTCTAATAAAGGTTGTTTACCCTATTTATGTGACTCTTTATGTTAGGAGGTATTATTGAATGGGTTAGGTGTTCCACCTACTTTGTGTGAGTGGATTCTCTACCCCATTTTCTCTGCTCTTATCATTGCTTTCCAAATAGATAAGCAGGAAAGGGTAGACTAGAAGTTGTTAGAGCCATAACAATAGGAACAAAATTGGGGTTCAGTTATGTTAAGTACTCAAATGCCGACTGTTTTTGTCTTTCAGTTAGATTGACTCCATGGAATCTGTGATCACACATTTGCTAGGTAGTGAACTGGTCCTAATACCATGTTTCTACGCTTCACAAACGGTTTCTTTACACTCTGAGGTTGGCTTGTTAGATTTTTTTTCCAGCTTACACCAAACTTCAACAGCAACAGAAATAATTGTGTGATCCTGTTGGACTTGGTCCAATGCCACATCTATATTATTGTAAGATTTTAATAAATATTAACTAAAAATACTAACATTTTAACAAATCAAATTTTAAAAAGGTTAATTAATTAATATGTAAAAAAGACTAAAAGTACAGCAATACTAGAAGAAACAGATTTAAGGAACCCCTCTAATACATTTGACAGGGTCGGGTGGGGTTTCATGTTAGCTACTTTAAAACAATATGGAATTACAGGATCAATACTACAAGCTATATCTGCCCTCTACAGTTCTCCTTCAGCCAAAGTAATAGGGTCAGGATTCACATCACAAAATTTCAGAGTCAAAAATGGGACTAGACAAGGCTGCCCTCTTTCCCCTCTATTGTATATAATGGTGCTAGAACCTACTGCGATTCTAATAAGACAAAATAAAAAAATTAAAGGATTTACAAATGCCTTGGGACAAGAGAAATCAATATTTAGAAAAAAAAAACTGAATAAAACGTTAACCAACTATCTTGTACAAAACCTTGGGCTACCAGAAAACTAGGATAGATTAAAATATTAAGGCATAACATTAACCCCCAGAATTAAAAGATATACTAGAAGCCAATTTTCTACCTTTATTAATTCAGACTAACAAAAATCTAAAGGACTGGAAATGCATGGGATTTTCATGGTCCGGTAGAATTAATATCCTAAAAGCATACATCTTACCAAAAATAGCTGTATTTACGGCGAATGATCTCACTCAATATCCCAGAAAATTGGCTATCATTACAACACTATAAATTCATATGGGGTGGTAAGAAAGCAAGAGTCAAAATGAAAGTTTTGGCTAGATCAAGGCAGGATAGAGGTTTGGAGTGACCAGAAATAACACATTGCTATCAGGCCAGTAGACTTTTCCACATTATATTATCGCAAAATATTGCTGCAACCCAAGAAACATGGTATAAAATGGAAAAAGACAAGACTGGGGTAGAAAATGTAATGTTACTAATTTGGATACTAGATATAAATAGAAAATCTATCAGAGGCACAAACTAAATTCCAGATACTCAAAGAATGAACAAGTTGGTGGGTACAGAACTCACTTACTTTCTTTATTATTACAGGCATGTTGGACAACATAAAAATAGATACCTGGAAAACCAGGGGGATAAGGGAATTTAAAAACATAATGGAACAAAAAAAAAAAACAAAAAAAAAAAAAACCTTTAACCAAATTGTGGAGGAATTCAAAATTACCAAGATATTATCTATCGGCAAATTAAGTGTTTCTTAAAGTATCTCCTCCAAAATGAAGGGGGAAGAAAATTACAATTCTCAAACATCTATTTGAATTAAAGAACTATAGAAACCTAATGGCAAAATGCGCCACCGTGATGTACACATGGAGACATGATAAACCGATAGAAGTAATTAACAAATGGGAAAAAGAACTACAAATATATATCGAAGAAGAAGAGTGGATAAGCTCTCTCAATAGACTAAACATACACGTACATTGCCTAAATCTTACAGAAACCCAATTTAAGCTTTCAAACAGATGGTATTCAAACACCGAAACAATTAAAGAAAATCTTCCCAGAGTAATTAGATAGATGCTGTAATTGTAACATAAATGAAGGCAATTTAATCCATAGTCGGTGGAAGTCTAAACCCATAAATACATTTTGGAAAGATGTCATTGAGGCTACATGAAATAGCAAATACAAAATTAGCTTTCAAACCAGAAGTGGTTCTGCTAAACTTGCACTGGCCAAAAATGACCATTACTACACATAATTACAGCAGCTAAATTACTCTTAGCAAGAAACTGGAAAGCAGAGATACTCCCACACATCCATGAATTAACAACAAGTCATTTGGCAAACAAGAATGGAAAGGGGTATCTTGGTGAATTTAGGTAACAGATATACCCAAATAGAAGACTGGGACATCTGGATAGATAAAATGGAAAGGATAATTTAAAAGAAGGCATAGATCTTATCCCAAAAACGGGCAGAAAAAATAAATTTAAAAAAATTAAATAAAAAAATAAGGATGATACATTAAATATCAGTGACTCTCACGCTCTCCAAAAAATTATAATGATAAAGTAAACTAGACAAATAAGTACACAAATAAATAAAACTAGGGTTGGGGGGAGGGGAGGAGGGAAAATCAAGAAAATGCGAAATATTGAAGACAAAAATACCACGGCCTGAAATATAGAAGCACTAGCATACTATACAAGGCAGGTACATGTCTGAAATGGAAAAATTAAAAAAAAAAAAAAAAGTACAGCAAGGCCCTATTTAAATTAAAATCTGGTTATTCGGATGATAAACATGAGAGATCTATACATACACATACATCATCCAACCCTGGTTGCTTCACCTACAATTTAGACTCAATGTCATCACACATAGCATGAGGTTGCTGAACACCACTTATGGTTCTCATAGGACTGCAATGCTCCTCTATGAGGACCACTGGATTGTGTCAGATACCATGAATCCTGATTTACTTATGAGAAAAGACCAGCACAGCACTTGATTACAAGCAAATGTAAAGGAACACTTAAAGGACTACTATAGTGCCAGGAAAACAAACTCGTTTTCCTGGCACTATAGTGCCCTGAGGGTGCCCCCACCCTCAGGGTCTTACTCCCGTGGCGCTGCAGGGGGAGGAAGGGCTTAATCCCTTACCTTTTCTCCAGCGACGGCCTCCCTCGGCGCTGGGACTTTCCTCCCTCTTCTGACGTCACCGGCTGAATGCGCGCGCGGCATTAAGCCAGTCTCATAGGAAAGCAATGCTTTCCTATGGAAGCTGGCGTCTTCTCACTGAAAATCACAGTGAGAAGTGCAGAAGCGCCTCTAGCGACTGTCAACGAGACAGACACTAGAGGCTGGATTAACCCATGGGTAAACATAGCAGTTTCTCTGAAACTGCTATGTTTACAGCAAAAAGGGTTAAACCTTGATAGACCTGGCATCCAGACCACTTCATTTAAAGCACTCAGACAACTTCACCTCAGCCATTAGAGGCACTTCTGTAAAAGAGCGGTATTTTAATGAGAGTCTCATCTGATGCACACAGTGCCATGTTTTGCAGCACGTGTGCACAAGCCTCCCAATTGCTTTCCTGGGAAAGCATTGAATTATCGCAGATAATCAGTCTTGATTATCTCAGCCAAAGAGGTAGAGCTTGAGCTAGGAGTCCATCAAAGGAAAAAAGGTAAGTAAAATGCATTAAACCCTAGGGCACTACACTGTTAGGCATACACATTTGTATTAAGAATGCTATAGTGTTACTTTAAAGTTGCTGTTTTTTGTTTTTTTTTTCCATTTATGGATGGTGGGGGTACAGATTACCAAGTGCACAGGTAATAAACTTATTATTCCGGAGTTGCAAAGAGAACAAAAACACTGCTTAAAATGAAAGCATCACAAAATAATAATAATAATAATAATAAACCCTACAATGTAGATATCAATTATAAGTGATTAGCATAAGAAAAGCTATCCACTAACTGACAAGGAAATTGCAACTTTTAAGCAAAAACACCCAGGCTGGAATCATTTTTCATCTGTTATTTTTACAACTTGGCTCTTTTTGTCGGCAATTTGAATTTCCCCTGTCAATTCTCCAAAAGGCTCATTTTTCGGAACACTGAAGGTGGTCATAAACAGAGACAGCAATTATAGAAGTAAAGCTAGCAAACACTTAAAACGATACTCATTCTATAAACGGATTTAAGTAGTCAGTAAGTTTAATAATATTGTTTTTGTAAATGTTGGGTTTGTACAATGATCAAACTGTGCATATTATCTCCACATCACAAAATTATCTGATCCTATTGAGATCTCTCTGCTACAACTCTGTATTAAGACACTTGAACCAATGAACAAACACGTTCTCAGAGTTCTAATTAATGCAATGTTTTTTGGAAACTTTTCCAAAAGTTCGGTTCAACATGCCAGCAATTTCTGTAAGTACACCTTCCTGTAGAGAATTTATGTAAGAGAGCTTTGTATTGTTCTACAGTAAAATACGAACCTTTGGGCAAAACCACAAGAAGAGTGAGAACATTACTTGTAATGCACAACCGCAAAGGAATATCACAGAACATTAACACAAATTGTATTTGTGAAAGTGTCAGGTAAATTTAATGGGTCTTGTTCAGGGATTGATTATGTATAAATATAAAAAAAAAAAAAAAAATTAAATCTAGGAAATTCCTCTACATGATTAATTGAACATTTACAATTAAAATTACAAACCCAGAAAAAAAAATGCCTAATTAAATTACTGTAAAGCAAATTGAAGTTGCTGTCCATAACAGCTTTAAGATCTTTATTAAAAGGGACACTATAGGCACCCAGACCACTTCAGCTCATTGAAGCGGTCTGGGTGCTGTGTCCATGTCTCCCATAGTCCGGCAATGTAAAACATTGCCGTTCCAAAAACTTAGACAGCCTCTACTGTCAACCAGACAGCAACTAGAAGCGCTTTTTTTTTTTTTTTTTTTTAAGTTTACCAGACACTAAGTCCCCAAAATGAAACTGGATGTCCTCACGCTGTGCATGAGGACATTCAGAGTCAATGAAAACTCCATATGAAATAATTGATTCAATGCTTTTCTAGGAGAAGGGCCTAATGCTCGCCGTGCTTGCGCATTAGATCCCCTTGACGGAGGAGCGGGACATCAGTGCTGGAATTGGGTGAGTAAATAAAGGGTTTTGAACACTTTCTAAGTCCTAGGGGGGCTGCTCTGAGCAGGAGGGGGGAGGTGGGCAGAGGACACTATAGCGTTTGGAATACAAATTTGTATTTTTAACATTATAGAATACCCGTAATTTTATTTTAAAAAGTTAAGTTAAAAAGACTGTCACAATATAAATGTCAGAGTGAAATGTATAAGGAAGATTATGTAATCCATAGTTACCGATGGCTAGCAAATAAGACAAACAAATGAAAGGTAACTGAAACTGAAAACAGAAGTGTCTCTCAAAAATTAAGACTATATGGAAAGGGTAGCACAGACCCTGTGCTTGTTGCATGTTACATGACTATAAAAAAATTTTAAACCTCAAAAAAGAGTATTACGGTGATAGGAATACAAAGTTGCCAAACTTGGTTCCAGCTTGTAAACTAACACCATTCCCTTCATCAGCAGCTCCATAAGCAAAGTGAACACTACGAAGAAAAAGGTGGATAGAGAGAGCAACCTCCTTTCCCCATCGTTATTACAACTAAACTATGTCTAGCAATATGTCCAACATGCTCAAGAATTTCCTTAGGACTATGTTTAGAGTGGACAAATCCACAATTTAGTTGATATGCACCACTGAATGCAACTAGAAGCAGAAATTGGGATTATTCTGAGTGGACAAATTCACAGTATGCCCAAAATAGAGAAAGTTTCATTATCAGTACAATGTATACTCTGACAAATTTGCTTTGAATCTAAGCCAGCTAAAAATGTTAGTTTGTGTTTGTTTTTTTACACTAACAAAGCTTTATTTTCAAACTACAAAAATGTAATTCTTAAACGGACCACTACAGCTTAATATAGTATTTTTGGTGTCTATAGCCTGCCCCTCCTGGCTTTTAAATGTAAACCCTACTCACTTCCTTCAAGTTAACCTGTCCAAAACAGATCTTCTCGTCTTTCCTCTCTCACGTTTTGCTACTCCCATGTCGGTCTGTCTCCAAGTCAATGGCATTACCATCAGCTCTACCTTGCAGTGTTCTTTGAGTCCAACATCTCCTTTATCTCATGTCCCATCGATCACCAAATCCTGCTGCTTCAATCTCAAAAACATAGCTCGTCCGCCCCTGTTTAATGCCGGACGTGGCTAAGGTGCAGGTCCAAGCAGCTATCCTCTTTTGCCTTTACTATTGCAATTCTTCCCAACTGTAAATAAGATCTGGTCGTACGTATTCCCAACTTGCCCCGTTACAGTCTATAATAAATGTGGTGGCAAGGCTCATCTTCCAGTCCACCAGAATCTGGTGCCCCGCTCTGTCAGTCCCTACATTGGCTTCCCATAAGATCTAGAGCTCAATTTATAACAATTCTGGTACTTGCTTACAATTCTCTACATAATGCTGCTCCAACATACCTATCCTCCCTAATGCACAAGTATGTCTGGTATAGATCCCTGCGCTCTGCCGAAGACCTACAGGAGACTTATTGCTCCTTTCCTTTGGAACAGCCTGCCTACCCTTGTCAGGCTTTCCCCTAGTATTCAATCCTTTACCAAGTCTCTCAAAACCCATCTTTTCAGGAATGCTTATGGCCTCCCAGAGTAACTTCTATCTCACAAACCTGACTCTCTCTCTCTCTCAAAGTGCCACACTCCATTCTCACCTCCAGTTCTGCAACTTTCCAACTAGGTTTATTAGGGATCACCAATATTTTTTTTTAGAGCAGATACTAATAATCTGAAAATTTCAGGCCGATAGCTTGCCATTATTATGTACATTTACAGTTTAAAAAAGAACTTTGCCAATTTTTTTTTTATTAAGTGGTAAATGCACAAAATATACATGCCAGTCAGATTTTTTTTTTTTTATATGTTTTCAAGAATATTTGTGTGTGTAGTGTCAATATGTGCGGTAGGAACCTCCCCCTCCCATTCCCCTTAATGTTCATCTCCCATAGTGTTTCTTTCCCTCCTCCCCCTCCCGTCCCATAGTGTTTCTTTCCCTCCTCCCCCTCCCTTCCCATTGTGTTCCTTTCCCTCCTCCCCCTCCCTTCCCATAGGGTTCCTTTCCCTCCTCCCCCTCCCGTCCCATAGGGTTCCTTTCCCTCCTCCCCCTCCCGTCCCATAGGGTTCCTTTCCCTCCTCCCCCTCCCGTCCCATAGGGTTCCTTTCCCTCCTCCCCCTCCCGTCCCATAGGGTTCCTTTCCCTCCTCCCCCTCCCGTCCCATAGGGTTTCTTTCCCTCCTCCCCAGGTCCCATGAGTGCTTTCTTTCCTCCTCCCCTCAAATGTTTCCCCCTCTCCCCAATTCCCCCTTCCCCTCTGTTTTCCCCTTCCCTTCTGTGTTTGGCACCCATTCTAATGTTTCTTCCCCCCCCTCCTCTAATGTTTCTTTGCCCCATGGTGTTTCTCTCCCGTCCCATAGTGGTCCTCCCCCCCTTAAAAAAAACAAAAAAAAGCGCTTCTAGTTGATGTCTGTTTCACAGCCAGTAGAGGCTGTCACAGTGTTTTTTCCTCCTCCTCCTCCCCCCTCCACTGTCCCACAGTGTTTCTTTTTCCCCACCCCTCCCCCATAGTGGTCTTTCCTCCCTCCCCTCCCCCATAGTGGTCTTCCCTCTCCCAAAGCGTAACTTTACACTCTCGTCTCCCACAGTAAAAAGAGATTCAGTCTCCTGTACCCAGCCAGACTGAACGGAAGTGCTCAAGGTGAGCACTTCCTTTCAGTCCGGCCGGGTACAGGAATCATAAGCTCCTGTACTGCGGTCACTCCAATCTAGTTCGCCCCAGCCATTGTGTCCATGTGTTTAGGTATGATTGGTGTGTGCCCGCTGCGGTGGTGTGAAGGTCTTCCATTGATCTAAGCATTTCCATTTGAGAGAACCATGACCTCAGCGGAGGGGTTACCCGTTTCCAGTGTTGTGGGATTACTAATTTGACTATGTTCAGAATACGGATCATGAGAGATTTCTTATAACTGGTTCTAAGGGTCTTGGTGTGATGTAGAAGCATTTCTGCGGGTTTGTGTTTTGCTAAAGCTGGAGCAATTGGATGTGAGATAACATTGTTTCCCACTCTTTTGTGGTAAAAGTGCGGTCTAGAGCTGCCTCCCAATTCCCCTGAAAGCTTGGTTGTACAGTAGGGGTATGTGCCAATAGAGTATATGAAAGACCGTATGAGCCAGTGGTTCCGGGTCTAGGCAAGTGCTTTCGAATAAGGTGGGGGCCATGATATTGCTGTCCCTTGGGGAAGTGTGACAAAGCTCTGTAATTGTTTATGCTTTAGTCGCATGAGAAAAGTTATGTTCGTGTCGTCTCATGTCTTTTAGGGTCGTCTGTCCCTCTGTGGAGTATACATGTGTAAGTCGGGATAGGGGGTCGTCTATGAGTGTTTTAAAGGAGTTTGGGTCTAGCCCCGGAGGAAGGTCTGTAGTGTACATTAAGTGGAGTAGGGAAAATATTGAAATTGCATGCTTTCCCATTGGACGATGCCACACCTGTAAGGTGGCTAGTGTATGAGTAGCAGTTTCCCACCTCCCCCATGGCAGCAAAGCAATGGGCATGCCCGCTGCATTCTCCTCCGCTTATTTCCATAGTTTGTGTACCTTTTGTTTGGACCATTCCATGATTTGCAGGAGATGGCAGGCCTTATAGTAAAGGTAAAAGTTGGGCATTGCCAGGCCACCCTTATTTTTTTTGGTTGTGTTAACAGGGTATGTTTTAATCTGGGCCTTTTCCCCATTCCAGATATATAGTGATCGAGAGCCGTGCGCAGGGTTCCTATTGTGTTTTACCTGACCTCCTCTAGACTGTAAGCTCGTTTGAGCAGGGTCCTCCTCTATCTATTGGTCCTGTAACATTTCATTATAGTCTCATTTGTTAGATTCCCATTTTATTGTAATAAGCTGGTGCTATATGTAAAAACCAATAATAATAAGGTTATAAAAAACAAATAATCACCCCCACCTCCTCTAGCATGTAAACACATTAAGCAGGGCCCTCAACCTCTCTGTTCCTGTGCATCCAACTCGTCTGGTTAAAAATAAGTGTGTTAGTGCACCTATAGTACAGCACGACAGAATTTGTTAGACCTTTATAACTAATAATTTAAATCTAGTCTCATTGATTAGTGATTTTTATCAAATTCACCATCTGGGGGGGTGGGGGGGGAAATTGTCAGTAAAGGGACAGCATCACTTCATCAAAACAACTACATTAGAGTGTTCCTTTAAAAGAACCAAACGTGCAGTTATTAAATACATAAGAGAGAAAATGAAATACAAAGAAAGAAAATGTTCATGCAGATTAAGTAACTGACATAATAGGTCTATGACAAAAAAAAAAAAAAAATTAAAATAAAACACAACACAAATACACAGAGGAATTCCAGATGAACTACCGATCAAGAGCAATTCAGAATGGAAGAAGAGATCAGGGAGATAATTCTAGACATGAATCTAGGAGTATTTGTAGACAGGAATGTAATTAATGCAAAAAATAACAATGCTTGGAGGCAAAATTCATGCCAACCATTTGTTTTTAGAGGTGGCAAAATGCAATATAAGCATTCAGAGACTGCCAATCACACGTTTCACAATTTTTTTTATAATATTGCTTTACATGAGACGCTCTAAAGGTATTTGCATATCCAAACAAGTTATGGTATGTGCAGAGGAATGGATTAAACCAAGTAGATGCTTGGTTAAGTTTTTTTGTTTTTGTTTTGTTTTTTTCAAAGTCATGGAATCATTTTTATGGTTTATTTTTGTTTTGTTATAGTCAAAGACAAAACTAGATTAATATTCACAGCTAAAGCTGTATATATATGGCACATGCCAAAATTTCTGAGCCCTGGCAACTTTAATTTGTTATATACCCATTTCAGAAATCTTTACCAATGCAACGGATACATGGGTTTGCAAGATACCTTGGCTTTCTAGAACATCTTTAGTAAATAAGATTACTACTCAGAAGGAAAGAATTAAATAAAATCAAAAGACCGTTTTATAGTTACACATTTGGTATATTATACTATTGATCAACTCTAAGACACAGGAGGCAATTTGGGATTGTGATCAAGTCATCGCCATAACTACATAGCTTACCAATGAGATCTTTTGTCATAAAAACTCTAAATTCTTCCCAATTGTAAAAAAGATCTGGTACTATTGGGAGGAGGAATGGGTAGTCCTATAGCAGGCAACTCTGCAAATATCCAAAATGCATGAATTATTTTGCAAAAAAAATAATTAAAAAAAATAAAAAAACTCTGCATGAGCTGGTAGGAAGAGGAACAACTCAAACAAGGTAGGGATGCTGAAATGACTCTGCGCTTGCAACCTATTAAGTCTGCCCAAAGCTGGATGTGCCAGTAAACAA
>OW240920.1:83630122-83649937 GCA_933207985.1 Pelobates cultripes | reverse complement strand
CCTAAAATGCATCCAAACATTCAGTGTCTCCACCCTCTGCATGCAGACACTGAACTTTCCTCATAGAGATTCATTGATTTAATTCATCTCTATGAGGAGATGCTGATTGGCCAGGACTGTGTTTGAATTGTGCTGGCTCCGCCCCTGATCTGCCTCTTTGTCAGTCTCAGCCAATCCTATAGGGAAGCACTGTTATTGGATCAGGCTACCACTTCTGCTTATGTCAGGCACAATGCAAGCAGCGCCAGACTTGAATACAAGTAAGATTTACTATATTTAGGGGACTAGGGTGGCTAGATGGTGGGGTTAACTCTATAGGGTCAGGAATACAGGTTTGTGTTCCTGACCCTATAGTGCTCCTTTAATTGAGATCCTGCCTGCTGCGCTTATAATCTCTGTACCTCCAAGATTCCCTAGTCATTAAAAAGAAACAAAAAGACTACTATATAATTGAATCCATACAAAAAAGGAGGAGGGAAAGGCAGTACTACCACTATACTAAGGAAAAAGGAATTTATGGTAAGTAAAATTACTGTTTTTCCTCATGTATAGTGGCAGTACTGCAAACAAGTGGTATATAGCAAGATCACTGCAACAAAATAGGGTGGGAATTCAGTAGGCTGCCTGAAGCACCTTTCGCCCAAAAGCAGCTTCAGAGGAAGAGAATAATATGTCCAGCCTATAATGCTTTACGAAGGTTTGGAATGAAGACCAAGTAGCCGCCTTTACAGAGGTCTTCAGGAAAAGCTGCAGATCTTTCTGCCCAGGAAGTAGCGATCGCCCTGGTGGAGTGTACTTTTAAAGGAAATTTGAAGGGAACACCATGTGTTTCATAAGCCAGCTGGCGATTGTAGGTCTGGAGGCTTCTCTACCTTTACAACAGATTCTAAAGTCCTGTGATCTCCAAAGATAGATTTCCAAAGCTCTTAACATCTAGAAGATGCCACTTTCCTTCCACCTCCGAAGATTGAGACTGGCAGAAAGGTAAAACAATAGGCTGGCCCATAGATTTCCTTGAAATAACTTTAGGTAAAAAGGAAGGCCTGGGACGCAAGACCACTTTGTTTTGATGAAAAATGGTAAACTCAGAAGTTGAACAAAGAGCCTGTAGTTCTATCCTCTTTGCGGAAGTGATAGCCACTAAGAAGACCGTCTTGAGTGAAATCATCTTTAAAGGAACATCCTGTAATGGTTCAAATGGAGGTTCACAAAGAGCCTGAAGGACGAACGACAAATCCCAGGTAGGAAAAGTTGAAAGCTTAGGAGGTCATTTCAGGAAGATTGACTTAAAATATCTGCGGATAAGAAGGTTGGAAGCAAGATCATGCACAAGGAAGTGACAACGCTGAAATCTGGACTTTAAGTGTTGATACACCCAGACCAGCTAGAAACACAGAATATCAGGGATCAGAATAGAGGGATCATCTGGACAGCAGCCTTTCAGAACACAGAATTTATCCAAATCTTAGACGTTGATGAACGGACAGATGACAGAATAACCTCACTCAAATTGTCTGAAAGCCCATGCTCACGAAGGATCGTCCTTGCAGCAACCATGACATCAGTTTGAAAATTTCCAGGGTCTCTTTTGGAAGTTCCACATTCTCTATGAAGTTGTCTGAAATTGAAAGACCCCAGCGTGAAATTGTCATGCTCTATTTCGAAAAACCAGCTTCAGTTTGGCCAAAAGGAACAATGGCTAGAACCCTTGCTTTGTCCAATCTGATCTTTTAAATTATCCTTGGTATCAAGGCTACCGGACGGAAAACATGTCCCATTGTGGTGGAATCTCGGTAAAAATAAATTTAGTAGGCCGAGATTACCACGTGGCATGTGTACGTGCATATGCTGACGTATCGATCAGTTGGTTGCACGAGGCAAGATACGATCAGTAGTGTACGGAGCATGTGCAAGAATACAGGATGTAGTATTCCCCTCCTCCATTGTGCTGGACAAGCCATGCGGTCAAGCAGGAAGTTAATTCTTATTTGTAATGATTGGTCAAGAGAATGTGCGGGTGGAGCTTAATATGGGAGGAGTTATGTGCCTATATAGGGAGCCTGCACTATTGTTCAGGGCTCAGAACTTGCTGTATTTTTGGTGACATTAGTCCCTCTGAGTCCCGATCGGTGATCCAATAAAGAATCTCTTCCTTCCTGAAGAAACCTGTGTCCATCCCTCTGTGCTTTGCTTCCGTCAGTTTCTCCGGTATCATTTGGTGCATTGGCCGGGAAGCTCATCGTTCAACGGTAGCTGAGAGGCAGAGGCGTGAGACGGTCTATCTTTGCCCACGTTCTCTACGGCTGCACCCCTGAACTTCTGCGTGGACCTCCCTTCGTCTCGGCGCCACTGGTCTGTTGTCCAGGAGATCATCGGCCTCTACGTAAGAAGTGCTGGGGTGTCCCCGTCGATGAGTGTGAACTCAGGTTCAGGAACGAGGAGGTAAGACAACTGCTGTTTTAGACGGCAGACCCACTAGGGGTATACCGATTGTGCGGTAGGCCCAAAAGGGGTTTAAATCTGTGTATGGAATCTGCCCCCTCTGTCGGAGGGAAGGAGCGAAGGCGCACCGCTCGATCGAACGCTCTTTAGTAAGACCGTTTGATCTGGTTAGTCAGGCGGGGTCCTGTGTAAATAGCCCTAGCCGGACACCGGTGTCTTGTCTAGACTAGCGTTCTAGGGTGTATATTACGTTCGCTAGGTCGGAGGGACCGGGAGACTAAGCGGCGCCTGTGTAAATTCGGTTCGCTAGCTCTCAACCTATCTTGGCTAAGTGGGAAGGCGTGTAAATTTGGAACCCACTAGACTTTTGATAGAGTAAATAGACTAGAAGGGCAATTTTGTAAATTTCGCCCTCTAGTTCGCTATATGTGGTGTTTGGGCAGTGTGGCTAACCAAAACGGGTGTATATAGTTTTAGGTAGTCCATTCAAGGTACTGGCCAATAGTTTAGTTGGGATTGTAAATGTGTTAAAGATTGTTAGTAAAGTGTATATCTTGTTAGATAGCGCGAGCTCAGCCGTCTAGCGAGAGTGTTAATAGTGTGTTGCTGTATCATAGTGCACGGTACCATAACCCTGTATATTTACTGACACTGTATATAAGTACTAATCATTGTCGTCTATTGCATGTTTAACACCGTAACCACTAATAATTGTATTGTGACCTTAAATTGTGCTTTGACCTATGCTAACCGTACTGTAACCGATACTAGTAAAAGACGATGTTACTGGGGTGTGTTATAGACGGGTAATTCATATATAGAGAATTATAGCGTGGGTGACTGTATAGTTTCGCCAAAGGGCATAATATTGATTATTTAGTGACTGGTGTAACAGCTGTGTGTGTACGGGAATTCCCTGAGTGATTATTGTGTTATTGTGTACGTTTCACTCGGTAACTGTACCACGTGGTGCTGTTGCCAGAGGAAACGGGTGTGACTGTTGAATAAGAACGCGTGCATAGTATTCGTTGTCAACGACGTTCCATTGATAAGTATGGGCGCGTCAGAGTCAACGATTTCGGATCCCTTAGGTTGTATGGTAAAGAATTTTAAAAAGGGATTCAAAACATGTGATTTTGGGGTTAAAATGTCTCCTGTACGTTTGGTCACTTTGTGCACTAGGGAGTGGCCTATTTTGGTTGCGGCATGGCCGCCGCGTGGCAGTTTGGATCCAACCCTGGTACAGCGTGTACACGTGGCTGTGTCAGGTAGGCCTGAACTTTACGGACAGTTTCCATACATTGATTGTTGGGGGCAGGCCGTAAACGACTCGCCAAAATGGATCCGGATATGCCACGAGGAGCAATGTCGCCTCATGGTGGCCAGGACTTGTTTGTCCACTAGGACTGGTGTTAGGCCCATTTTGGACACGCCCCCTGAGTCCGAGATCCCTTTGCCGCCCCCTTACTTTCCTTTAAGAGGAAGTGACGCGAATGCAGGAAGCTCTGCACCCCTTCCCCTATTGCCCCCATCCACTTCCGCTTCCTCCTCCAGTACAGAATCCACCCCCCCTCGTATTAAAACTCCCCTTCCGGAACCAGGACCAACCCCCATTAGATTTGAATATCCTGATTTGGCGCCACTTCAAACTTCCGGTCAAGCTTCTTCTAGCTCGGCTCGGAGTATACTATTCACTAACTTTTCCCAAAATCAAGTTCCCACATCCTCATGCCCTATTACCTCTCGACCGGAACCTTTAACTGACGCCCCTCCACGTAGCCCCATACTAACCCGACAACTGACCGGTACCCAACAATTAAAACATTATCAGATGCCTCTTCGTCTGAATCCTGGGTCAGCCTATATCGATGCCGCAGGTCAAATGGCACATGCTGACCCAGTCTTCGTATATGTCCCGTTCACGACTACCGATCTCTTGAATTGGAAGACCCACAATTCCTCGTACACTGAGAAACCACAAGCTATGACCGATCTGTTCACCTCGATAGTTCAGACACATAACCCGACATGGGCTGATTGCCAGCAGTTATTAATGACATTGTTCAATAATGAGGAAAGGACAAGGATTAACCAAGCGGCCATTAAGGCGCTAGAGGAGAGAGCCCGTGCTTTAAATCAAGCCAATCCGGCAGCATGGGCCGCAACACATTACCCTAACACCGATCCTGACTGGAATGTAAATGGCGCAGATATGGCTCAACTTAAAGCCTATAGAGATGCTATAATTGCTGGCATGAAAGCCGGAGGGAAGAAAGCTATTAACATGTCGAAGACAGTTGAGGTGATTCAGAAAAGTGATGAAGCGCCCAGTGTCTTTTATGACCGATTATTGGAGGCATACCGCTTGTATACCCCCTTTAATCCGGAAGACGCTGATAATTCCCGAATGGTAAACTCCGCCTTTGTCAGCCAAGCTTACGGAGATATTAAGCGCAAGCTACAGAAATTAGAAGGGTTTGCAGGTATGTCTATCACTCAACTAATGGAGGTAGCGAACAAAGTATATATGAATAGGGAAACAGAAAGTAAGAAAGAGGAAGAGCGCAAGATGCGTAGAAAGGCAGATATGCTAGCGGTAGCGATCGCAGGCGTAGATAGACGGGGCCCAGATAGAGGCGATGGTAGATGGAATAGGGAGCCTTTGAGTAGGAATCAGTGCGCGTACTGTAAGGAAGAAGGGCATTGGAGGAACGAGTGTCCGCAAAGAGAGCAGTATGAGAGAGACTTACCCAGGGCAGGTTACGGAAACTTTAGAGGCAGAGCGAGAGGTAGAGGAGGCCCCGGAGGGAGTAATGGTAATAGAGGGAGTAATGGGAACAGAGGAAGTGTAAGGGAAGATAGGTACTATCCAGCAGCGCAAAGGTCCCGCGATAGAGAAGGTAGGGACTTTGTGGGATTGGCTGACACGGTCATGGAGGACTATTGATACCGACCGGGCTCCATCCCCCTTGGTCGAGCGGAGCCTATGGTCGATGTATCAATAGGGGGAAAAAGGAGTGCGTTTATGATCGACACTGGTGCTGAACATTCGGTGGTGACTAATCAAGTTGCTCCTCCATCTGGAAGAACTATTACTGTAATAGGAGCAACTGGAAGAAGTGCTGAAAAACCGGTTCTTAAAAGTCGACTCTGTACATTGGGAGGCCACGTAGTAAAACATCAATTCCTTTATATGCCTGAGTGTCCAGTCCAATTGCTGGGACGTGATATGCTATCCAAATTACAAGCGCAGATTACGTTCCTACCAAATGGAACAACATCCTTAAAGTTTAATGGACCCTCAGGTATTATGACATTGTCCGTACCAAAGGAAGAAGAGTGGCGACTTTATACAGTGTTGACTAGCCAAAACCCGAGGAGTGATGAATCCTTATTTAACATACCAGGAGTTTGGGCAGAGAACAACCCACCAGGACTGGCCCGCAATATTCCACCTATTAAAATCGAACTAAAACTTGGGGTTTATCCAGTAAGCCTGAGACAATATCATATTCCGCAGAAGGCTAAGAAGAACATCCAATCTTATCTGGATAAGTTCATACGGTATGGTATCCTAAAATTCTGTACTTCCCCCTGGAACACCCCATTGCTGCCTGTTCAAAAGCCCGGTACAGATGAGTATCGACCTGTGCAGGACTTGAGAGCAGTCAATGATGCGGTTGTTAGTATACATCCAGTCGTGCCCAATCCATATAACCTGCTTGCTTTAATTCCGGGCGGGGCTACTTACTTTACAGTCTTAGATCTCAAAGATGCCTTCTTTTGCCTCCGAATTGCCGCAGAAAGCCAATGTATCTTCGCTTTCCAATGGGAAAATGCTGTAACGGGCTCGAAACGCCAAATGACCTGGACAAGATTGCCCCAGGGGTTTAAAAATTCACCTACCCTATTTGGTTCAGCTCTAAGTCAAGATCTACTAGATTTCGAGTCTATCCCAGGAGAGTGTGTATTATTACAATATGTAGATGACTTGTTGATAGCAGCAGTTACAAAGGAAGTATGTCAGCAAGCAACGCACGATCTACTACACATTCTCTGGAAGGCAGGATACAAGGTGTCAAGAAGGAAGGCTCAGTTGTGTTTGCCAACTGTCAAATATCTGGGATTCCATATCTCTGAAGGTCAAAGAATTATGGGGCCAGAGAGAAAAGAAGCTGTGTGCCAAATACCGATACCCAGGAATAGAAGACAAGTGCGAGAATTCTTGGGGGCAGCAGGCTTCTGTAGGATATGGATTCCCAGCTACGCGATACTGGCAAAACCTCTGTATGCAGCTATCAAAGGTACAGAGCACGACCCCTTCTTATGGACTCAAGAACAGCAAACGGCATTCGAAGATGTGAAGAGGGCTTTGATGAGTGCCCCAGCATTAGGTCTACCTGACCACACACGGCCATTCTACCTGTATGTACATGAGCAAAGAAGAATGGCTGTGGGAGTATTGACACAGTACTTGGGATCATGGCAAAGACCTGTTGCCTACATGTCTAAGCAACTGGATGCAGTGGCCAGCGGACTTCCACCTTGTCTAAGAGCTGTAGCTGCAGCCGCCCTGCTAGTAGCTGAAGCCGATAAACTCACTCTGGGTCAAGAACTTTATGTACGAGTTCCACATGCAGTACAGACGTTGTTGGATTACAAAGGAAATCATTGGTTTAGTAACAGCCGTATGACCAAGTATCAAGCAATGTTGTGTGAAAACCCAAGAGTGCATTTAGAGACTGTAAATACCTTAAATCCAGCTACCCTTTTGCCACAACCTACTGAAAGTCAACATGATTGTTTGGAAGTAATGGATGAAGTATTTTCAAGTAGACCAGATCTTCGTGATTTTCCCATCCAGAACCCTGATGTTCAATATTACACCGACGGCAGTAGTTATGTAAAAGAAGGGATCCGCTATGCAGGATATGCAGTAACAACGATAGACAAGGTGATAGAAGCTCGGCCACTGGCAAAAGGAACATCAGCACAAAAGGCAGAATTGATAGCACTGACACGAGCGTTACAATTGGCTGAAGGTTTAAGAGTGAACATCTACACGGACTCCAAGTATGCGTTTTTAACCACTCATGCCCACGGAGCTTTGTATAAAGAAAGAGGACTATTGAATTCAGAAGGCAAAGAAATCAAATACGCAGCTGAGATCCTACAACTATTGGAAGCAGTGTGGGAGCCGAAAGAAGTCGGTATTATACATTGTCGGGCGCATCTGAGAGGAGATGGTGATGTAACCAAAGGGAATCGGATGGCAGATAGTGCAGCTAAGCGTGCTGCTGAATCAGGAAGACAGGAATATGTGGGGCATATAGCTGCTCTTATACCAACTCCACTGTCTCAATGGACTCCAATTTATACAGCTCAAGAAGAGGAGTGGTTAAGGACTGAACCTGGAAAGTATTTGGAGAACAAATGGTATCAGTTAGAAGATGGAAGAATAGTTATTCCAGCATCACTAGCGGTAGAAATTGTCCAAAACTATCATAACGGGACACATTCTGGGAGAGACAGTACAGAAGAATCTCTCAGAAAACATTTCTACATACCAAGATTGTCCAACTTGACTCAGGCCATTGTACGTAGATGTGTAACGTGTGCTAAAAATAATGCAAGACAAGGACCAGTAAAGCCACCAGGAGTCCAGTTTATGGGGGGACTTCCCATGTCCGATTTACAAATTGACTATACAGTGATGCCTAAATCGGGTGGACATCGCTACCTGCTGGTAGTGGTGTGCACCTATTCAGGCTGGGTAGAAGCATGTCCTACTCGTACAGAGAAAGCAGGAGAAGTCGTGAGATTCCTGCTACGAGAAATAATACCCCGATATGGACTACCCTGCTCTATAGGATCGGACAATGGTCCAGCTTTTGTTCATCAGTGCCTACAACAATTGACTCATATGCTTGGTATAAAGTGGAGGCTTCATACGGCATATAGACCCCAGAGTTCTGGTAAGGTAGAGAGAATGAATAGAACTATTAAGAATCAGTTGGCTAAAATGTGTCAGGAAACCCAACTTAAGTGGAACGTTCTCTTGCCCATAGCTCTATTGCGAATCCGTAGTACACCTACCAGAAGGATGGGCCTCTCTCCTTTTGAAATCATGTACGGGCGACCACCTCCCGTGCTTGGTAACTTAAGGGGGGATTTGAGTCAGTTGGGAGAAGGAATTACCCGGCAGCAGGTTGTAGAGTTGGGTAAGACTATGGAGGAGGTACAGAAATGGGTACAAGATAGATTACCTGTGAATATTTATCCCCCAATTCATAGTTACCACCCAGGCGACCAAGTGTGGATTAAAGAGTGGAATAATGTGCCGTTAGGGCCCAAGTGGAGAGGTCCTTATGTTGTTCTTCTGTCTACCCCTACAGCGATAAAAGTAGCCGAAGTGGCTCCGTGGATACATCACTCCAGGGTTAAACCAGCAGCAGCCGATTCCTGGCAAGTTACAGCAAATCCAGAGAATCCCTGCAAGATCCGGTTAAAACGCACGACTCAGTCGGAGTGACGAGGAACCTTGTAGATTACAAATTTTATTGTTTCAGAGACTTGGTAAGTGAGTGAGAAGGCCATAATAAAGCCTGTCCACTCACCAACGAGTGTATAAGTCAGGGAAAGTCTTGAGGGGACCCCTGTGAAGACGAGCAGAACTCCATTCCCTGCAGTCCTTACATCCTGGAAGCTGAGGTGCCTTCACACGGACGAAGACTGAGGATGACGACGAAAGATGTATTTTTAATAATGTTTATTTATGTGTATTTTTATATTCAGGAAGGTAGAGGTACCAACACTCCTAGCTGTGAGGTATGCATTAAGACTACAAGAACAGGTAACCATATATCCCAGACCCTAATTTGGCATTCGCAATGTGAGTGTAAAGGAGATGTATCAAGATGTAGATACTTAAATATAGAATATAGTGTGTGTCATTTAGGAGTAGGAGAACCTAAGTGCTTCAGTCCTGAGTATCAACCCCGTACAATTTGGTTGACTCTCAGAAATGGAGATTCTCAGGGGACCCTAATTAATAAGACGGTATTAAAATCCGTATATTCTTCAGGTGCTCTGCTATTTGATGCGTGTAAAGCAATATCAAGTGGTAGAAAGCCGTGGAATGTATGTGGGGATCTTAGATGGGAGAGGACGTATGGGTCTAACGATAAATATATTTGTCCCAGTAGTAAAAATAAATATGTAAGTCCAAGATGCCCAAATAGAGATTATAACTTCTGCCCATATTGGTCTTGTGTGGGGTGGGCGACTTGGGGACAGACAGCAGACAAGGACATGATTGTGACTAAGTTGCCTACTGATCCATATTGTAAGTCTATGGAATGCAATCCAATCCATATACTTATAAATAACCCTGACAAGTTCTTAGATAAATATGGTAATTTATTTGGGTTTCAAATATATGGGACGGGTTTAGACCCTGGGACAATATTGTTTATAGGGATAGAGACTGATACGGTAACCTCCCAAACTCATCAAGTATACTATTCCTTTTATGAAGAGATGAGCATAGATAATAAGATCCCCCATAATGCTAAAAACTTGTTCATTGATTTAGCCGAGAGTATTGCCGGTAGTCTTAATGTTACCAACTGCTATGTGTGTGGAGGTACTAACATGGGAGACCAATGGCCTTGGGAGGCAAAGGAGGTAATGTCCGGTTCTGAGGCAGTTGACCAATTAATATCTACACAAGCCGACTATCATATGAGTGTTAGAGGTAAATCTGAGTGGAGATTGAAGACCTCCATCATAGGTTATGTTTGCATAGCGAGGAAAGGAATGATGTATAATACTTCTGTAGGAGAATTAACTTGTCTAGGGCAAAAAGCTTATGATGATGATACAAAGAATACAACTTGGTGGTCAGCTTCAAATGTCTCAGAACCATCTAACCCGTTTGCAAGATATGCCAATTTAAAGGACGTATGGTTTGATCTATCCATCACATCTAACTGGAGAGCCCCAGCGAATTTGTACTGGATCTGTGGTAAGAAGGCCTATTCGGAGTTACCACAGGACTGGGAAGGGGCATGTGTGTTGGGTATGTTAAAACCATCCTTCTTCTTGTTGCCTATTGAAACAGGTGAGACTTTAGGTGTTAAAGTGTATGATGTGAATCATAGGAAGAAAAGGGGACCCATAGAGATAGGTGCCTGGGAAGATAATGAATGGCCTCCCCAGCGTATTATAGATTATTATGGGCCAGCCACGTGGGCAGAGGATGGTACCTTTGGTTATAGAACCCCTATTTATATGCTCAACCGCATTATAAGGTTACAGGCGGTGGTTGAGATCATTACTAACGAGACATCACAAGCGCTCAATCTTCTAGCGAAGCATAATACCAGGATGAGGACAGCAGTTTACCAAAATAGATTAGCCTTGGATTATCTTTTGGCAGTAGAGGGAGGTGTATGTGGGAAGTTTAACCTGAGCAATTGCTGTCTTCAAATAGATGACGAGGGGCAAGCAATAGCTGAGCTTACTAGCCATATGGTTAAACTAGCGCATGTGCCTACTCAGGTATGGAAAGGGTACAATCCAAGTAGTTGGTTTGGTAGCTGGTATGAGTGGTTTGGAGGGCTTAAGGCAGTGGTAGGTGGAGTCCTACTGATTTTAATGTTGTGTCTACTCCTGCCGTGTCTTATACCCTTAGTAGTTAGGTCTGTGCAAAGCCTGATAGAAAATATAGCAGAGAGGAAGGCTGCTGCACAGATAATGGCAATTTATAAATATAAGGCTCTAGATCAGGGAGAACCAATGCAGGAAGACGAGTGTTGAAGATTCACATCGTAGGATAAGTCTGGTCTGGTTCAAAGGTAACTTGTGGTTTATGCAAACCAAGGTTAAGTGATGCCTCAAGTAATTGTAAAATATCAAGAGGCAACAAAGGGGGGAATGTGGTGGAATCTCGGTAAAAATAAATTTAGTAGGCCGAGATTACCACGTGGCATGTGTACGTGCATATGCTGACGTATCGATCAGTTGGTTGCACGAGGCAAGATACGATCAGTAGTGTACGGAGCATGTGCAAGAATACAGGATGTAGTATTCCCCTCCTCCATTGTGCTGGACAAGCCATGCGGTCAAGCAGGAAGTTAATTCTTATTTGTAATGATTGGTCAAGAGAATGTGCGGGTGGAGCTTAATATGGGAGGAGTTATGTGCCTATATAGGGAGCCTGCACTATTGTTCAGGGCTCAGAACTTGCTGTATTTTTGGTGACATTAGTCCCTCTGAGTCCCGATCGGTGATCCAATAAAGAATCTCTTCCTTCCTGAAGAAACCTGTGTCCATCCCTCTGTGCTTTGCTTCCGTCAGTTTCTCCGGTATCACCATGTTTGAGGGACAAGCAGTCTAGGAAGTCTGGAAAAGCCAGTGCCTGCATAGAAGCAAAACGTGGGACTTTTCTGTTTTTTCTTGTGGCCATTAGATCTATGTCTATTAAGCCGAATCAGAATACCAGTCTCGAGAACATCTGGGGTTTTAGAGACCAACGTTGTCTGCTGAGGTTGTCTGCGATGAAGTTCTGAGTACCTCTGATACAAGTTGCTGAGAGGGACTTTTCTTTTGACTGTGCCTAAGAATATGGTAGCACAGATCCTGTAGAGATTTTACTTTTGTGCCTCCTTGACGGTTTAAGCAAGCAACCGTAGTGGCCTTGTCAGACTGAATCCTTACGGCTTTGTCTGCAATGACAGGATTGAAAGCTACCAGAGCATTCACAACTGCTTTCAGCTCTCTGAAGTTTGAGGACTCTTGCTTCTTTCGAAGTCCATTTCCACTGAATGAACTGTGAATCTAGATGAGCGCCCCAACCAGTTTGGGAAGCATCCTGTTCGAATGAAAGGCCTCTGAAAAGGTTGCTTGCATTTTTGTATTTTTGTTGTTTTCTTACTTCACTTGACAGGCAGATAACTGCATCCAAATCTTTCTTTTTTCTTGACCATTCCGCAAGAATGTTCCATTGTAAATGTCTGATTTCTGCTTTTGCCTATCCAAACGCTAAGATCGCAGAGGGTTAGAAGTCCCAGGACACTAATGGCCTGTCTGATGGTGCAAACTTCTTTGGCAAGTTGGAAACTGCCTTTATAATTATTTTTTGCTCTGACATAGGAAGAAAGAGATAGAGACCTTGAATCCACCAAAAGTCCCAAGAATGCCTCCTTGTCGAAGGAATCATCTGAGATTTTTGTAGGTTTAAAAGCCAACCGTGATCTCTTAAAAACCTCCTGGTGATCTTGAGGTCTAACCGCAGAAGATGTTCTGATTCTGCTTTCAAGAACCAGTCGTCCAGGTAAGGAACTATTGTCACACCTCTTATCCGTAAGGTTGTTGCTAGAAGAGCAAGGATCTTTGTAAAGATACAAGGGGCTGATGATAGACTGAACGGTAGGGTCTTGAACTGCAAGTGAAGAATCTCCTTTTCCTGCTAGTATTGCAAGCCTTAGGAACTTCCGAGAAAATACAGACAATGGAACATGGAGGTAGGCATCCTTCAAGTCTAAGTTTGCCATAAACTTCCCCTTCTGCAGGATGTGCGTGACTGACAAAATATTTTCAATACGGAACCTATGATAAGGGATGCATGTATTGACATCTTTGAGGTCTAGCATAGGACAATATGACTTGTCTGGCCTCTGAACTAAAAAGAGGCGAGAGTAAACCCTATGGAACTCTGGTGTATTCGGTTTGCGAAATCTCCAAAATATTTCTTGGTAGCAAAAGGAACGCTGTCCAGTGAACGGAGATCTTTTATTGGCTTGAGATCCTGAATATCTGGAATCCTGAGGCAATGCCTTTTTGGTTTCAAACACGTGTTTAATTATTTCTGCCACATAATATGTTCCTCTCGAAAGGTAGTTCACATAAACCAGATTTTGAAGCTGAATCTGCAGTCCATGTTCTGAGCCAAAAAGCTCTTCTGGCCACCAAGGATAAACCCATTATCAGAGCATCTCAGAGACATTCGATAGAAATTCATTAGAAAGTTTCAGAAGAAACAACAGCTGGGCTGTGTCTTTCTCAGATTTTCCCATAAGGGATTCTTCTAAGTTTTGTAACCACATGCCTTGGGCTTTTAGAACTGCTGAGCCAGATTCTGAATTTGCATTGAGAACCTGCAGCCTGAACTATTCTTCTGCTTGATGTTTCGGGCCGCTTGTCCATGGGATCTTTTAAACCAGAAACCTCACCAATTGAGATCGTTGGTTTCTTTGATAATTGTGCCACCTGGATATCGACTTTGAAAGTTCTTCCCACTTCTCCTCAGTCTGTAGTTTAAACAGTTGTTTGAAGTGCTTAGAAATGAAAGCACGTCTTTCCGGGTTTTTCCCACTCTCTCTGCAGTAGTTCCATAACCCTTGGGTGCATAAGAAAACCTTTTACCTTAGCCCTGGTAGGTATATTTTCCTGAACAACCGCCGATCTTTCCCTGATACATTTCTTCAATTCCACTGGTGGAAATCCCTCATCCACACTTGAGGCCAGACTGGAAACTTCCGAAAAGGAAGAAGATGAACATTCACCTGATAAGAGCTCAGATAGGGATGGGGATCTTTCCTTTGTTTCTTTATCTGCATGTCTTAAATATACTAACAGACCTGCTGTTTTTTTTTTTTTTTTGTTTTTTAAATGCATCTTTAAATGATAAATTCTCCTGAAACCAGCACAGGAATGAGGTCATTTCCTTTTGCTTGGATTTTTTCCAGCAATTCCGTCAAGCATTGACTACAGGTGTTTTTCCTACACCGGTCAGGTAGATGGACCGCATATTCTGAATTACACAAGTGGCCTTTTTAGGGATAGGAACCAACATCTTATCTTTCTCAGCTTTATTCGGTGAAGCAGGACTGGACATAGTCTATAGATAAATGAGAAGAAAAACAAATTTTCTAAAAATTAGGTATGCAGGACGTCCGTCCTGCATTGTGGGAGGCCAGCCCGGAACCTCCCAGAATCTGGCCACATAAGCTGGCTTCTAGTTGCGTTCCGTAATGCAACACAATCCTCTGCCGCTCAGCTCCCACCTGGGAGCTTTTGGGCACTCACCTCCCCAGCCAGCAGCCTGTGCTGAAGGCACCAATCTTTTCCCCATATGCCTGGAGGAGCCTATCCATCCAGTATGCCAGGACAAGAAGAACCGGGGAACCTTGGAGGTACAGGGATTATAAAGGCAGCAGGTGGGATGTCCATTAAATATTTAAATTGGGGGGGGAGGGGGGCTTCTTTACAGCAGAAGGTACAACCCACGTGTTTGCAGTACCGCCACTATATGTGAGGAAAATTATACTTACCCACCATCAACCCCAAAAAAGGCCAACGAAAAATCTGTCATCCTGGGATGCAACTAATCAGGGGGGGAGAGGAGGGGGAGCTGGTGTATACAGCTGAAGAATCTGGTAATCTACTCAAGGTAGGGATTTCATATACAGAGCCAATTCCCTGCAGCAGACTGGGGGGATTGACACTTCTAGATGCCAGTAGCTCCGCCCAGTGTCTAGAAGTGTCAGGCATAGGAAAAATATGGAGACTTTGTCTCAGTAGATCTGTAGACTGTGTTAGAATTTCAGTAAAAATTACCAACAAAGTCAATGAGTATTTCATAAAGATTTTATCTTCATGAAATACTCGTTTTACACTAGGGTGGGAGTGAGAGGGAGATTGGGTTTATACAAATGCTGGGCATTTACCTTTTGGTTACCTTAAGGCTAGGGAAATGTATTAGTGAATAACCTTATTTATATGTCAGCTGTCAAAATGGCCATGCAAAACCATAGTTCCATCTGAACATCAGTCAGATTTGGAAGACTGTTCAAAAAAAACAAATTGACAATTCAATACACTAGTCTGACAAGTATTTTGAAAAGCAAAACACGAACAAATTAAGTAAATGCAGTCTTGACATTTCTTGACATTAAGAAGTTTAGTTTTATTTATGAAAAGTGAGCGGAAAATCAAGTTAAAAGGGTGATATACTCTAAAGGTGGCCACCCAGCACTTATGCTCTATCCAGGTAAGGGGATAGCAACTGCAATGAAAAAAAAAAAAAAACCTTCTGAGAACTCATCTCTCCTGATGCAGAAATTGAAGAGTGTGTGTAGAATGGGGAATACAGTGAATAAAAGGTATTTATTGAAGAAAGACCCAAGAATGCTGGGTGCAGGATGAAGTTGACTTATTTAACTGTTCATTTTCCCTTGCCCCACCACAGTCAAAGGTCAATCATAAATAAAATGTTTAGCAAAGACATTTTACATGCACAGATTTTCAGAAAATGTATTTCTGAGTCAGTAAAGTTTCACTTCCAGCATCTTCGTAATTAGTGCCAGTAAATACGTTGGAATTCTGCCAAAATGAACCTACTAGAAGAGTGACTCTGGTTATTAGAATAGTTCAACACTGGAGCAACCACCAGAGAGTTAGCAAATACAGTCAAATGTAAAATGAAGGAATGTCAGCAATAGCTCAATGACAACGTGAATGGAGAGACTTGATCTTGATAAAAGAAATAACGGGATGCTTGGTACCTCCTACCATGCAAGAAATGACACTGCACTGTGGTACAAAACTCAATGACAAAATGAGGCTCAGACCTTTAAGTGTTCATCCTAAACTGGGAATAAACAGCTTCACTACTTGTTCTGACTAAAGAAGAAAGTTATACTACACAACCAAAGAATTATCGCAATCACAACATATCACTTCCTTCTGTCCTAGGAACTAATGAAGCCTTCTAGTAAAAACGATCTAAAGTAACTGATAAACTTGCAGAGGAAAAAAAATAAACCTAGAACTTACAGCATCACTTCGAGTAGAACAAGACATGGAACTCCAAACATGCACAGTAAATACATGGGGTGTAATTTATCAAAGTGTTCTGATTTTAAAAGTGGTTATTATGTTCTAAAAGTGGAACAATCACCATGGAAACCAAACGACTCAGCAGGAAAATTCCATTTGTGACTTCTCCACTTACACAACTTTGCAGAATATAGAACTTTAAGAAGTCTAAAAGTTGTAACAGTGGGGGGGGCTCATTTTCAACACTCCCAACTTTCATGGACTACAGTTCCCATGATGCTTAGGACTGCTGCCAACTTGAAGCCATCCCTGTGCATGAAGGGACTGGACAATACATGTAAAGCAGTGTAAATGGACAGACTAGCACATCCATCACAGCCAGTCCTGTGTGTGTTGGCTGAGCATGATGGGAGCCGTGTTTATGGCTGATAGGGCACGCACCTGGTTGCCGTCGATGAGCCCCGGCGGCTGCAGGTCCGAGATGTGCAGTGGGGTCCTCCGGAGCTGGGATAATTCCACCCCATCCTGGCTGGTCCCTGGGCCGGGGTCCCGGGCGAGCTTCCCTGACTCCCTCCGCAGCTCCGAGCGCAGCTCCAGGTAGCAGCACAGAGTCACCAGGTGCAGCGAGAGGGACAGGGCGAACAGTCCCAGGAAGAGCCGGCACCCCCCGCACTGCCCGGGGCAGCCGCATCCCGAGGGCGGCGGGGAGGAGGAGGAGGAGCCGGGCTCCGGGAGAAGGGAGGGGTCCTCGGACAGGCTCTGGGGTGCCATGCTCGCACTGCGGGGAAGGAGCTGCGAGGACACCGAGGAGGAGGAGGGGAGCGCGCGGCTGACACGGGCACGGCACCGGCTAGAGCGCCATGAGCGGCGCGGACTCTCAGAGCGGCCAATCCGGCTCGGCGGCAGCACCGCATGAACTGAACTCTCCGGAGCGGGGCACGGGGCAGGCACGGGGGCGGCGCGGGATAACCACGCCCATGGCAACCTGGCAAGTCACTTTCCCGGACTCTGGGGACGCCCACTCAGCCGCAAGCCCCGCCCACCGACAGACATTCTAGCCAACCACAACGCAGACCTCGAATAGTACACACGCATTTGGTAAACAAGGCTCCTCCCACAGATAAACAGTGCCAGTCTGCCACCTGCCGGTAACTTAGTGCACTGCACCCCCAGCACTGTAGCAGTGATTCCATGTGGAATTGGGAAGTGCCCAGATTGGGGGGCATTACACCTGCAAGCAGACAGTCTCTGACAAACCTTGGCTCTGAATAAACATCACTTTCCTTTCATGCTAACAGTAACTCCTGGAACCTATTAGGCTGACAGTAATTAAAGGACCACAATACGCACCCAGACAACTTCAGCTCAATAAAGTGGTCTGGGTGCCAGGTCCATCTAGGATTAACCCTGCCTGCTGTAAACATAGCAGTTTCAAAGAGTCTCAGTGACGCTAGAGGCGCTTCCGCTTCTCACTGTGATTTTCACAGTGAAAACACGCCAGCGTCCATAGGAAAGCATTAAAAGTGCTGAAAGCGCGCGCGGCTCTTACCGCACATGGGCATTCAGCCGATGATGGCAGAAGAAGGAGGAGATTCCCCTGCGCCGAGGGAACCCAGCGCTGGAAAAAGGTAGGACTTTAACCCCTTCCTCACCCTAGAGCCCAGCGGAAGGGTGGACCCAGAGGGTGAGGGGGACCCAAGGACCCTATCGAGCCAGGAAAACGAGTATGTTTTCCTGGCACTATAGTGGTCCTTTAAGTGTTGTACAAATTGCATTTGGCTTTTATTTTCCATCCTGGCACCTGTTAGCACTGTTGTAGTGGTTATTACATTTTAAATGACACCTCTCTAAAGTTGAACTGATTGTGATCACAGCAAGAGAAGGATTGTCAGGGATTTGTTCCATTTTGTAAAAAAAAAGCAATGTATGTTTACTTGCCTCCTGCAAGGCACAGATGTTTGGTGGGAGTGAGATATGATTGGAGACAGGCATGAGGTAACAGGTGAGGGATACAGGTTGTGGTACAGCAGTATGTGTAAGCCACATAACAGAGAAAGATAGTTTAAAAAAATCAGACGGTATATCCACACCGCCTTTATATGAGATGATTCAATGTGGAGGTGTTCTAATAGATATGGAATTAGCCTGGGATTGGGAATAAGTAAATGCTGAACTAAAGCAAGACAGAATTAGTGGAGAAGTACAATCTGTATTGGTACCTCAGGGAACCAAGATGACTCTTAAATGTCTGTATTTTGCAAGAGTCCTGTGTAGCAGCTAAGGATTCAGCTACGCAGTTGCTTAGAACTTGTTTTAGAGTCTATATTTAAAATGTATAATACAGTCACTTGTGTATATACTTTATATAAGAGACATAACACTTCCGGGATCCAAAACACATTTGAAACCCAGAAAACAGTGACTCTCTAATATCTAATCCTTCTTCTCATGAGGTGATAATGTAATTTTGGCCATTGCTGCGAAAAAAATAATTTTAACCAGGAATCCCCAACAATAACGGATGTTACATTTGCGCAGTTCTGAAGAAAAATTGATGGCATTCTTTTCTTTTTTTATGGTATGGAATGAGAAATCCTGAAACACTTTAATGTATTGCAATTTTGCAGGTAATTTATTATTTCTTAAATCTGTTAAAAATCCTTCCTTTAAGTGGTAGAAATGTACCCTAGCCATCACGTCATTAGGGACATCTTTTGGAATTGTATCCGGTTTTGGAAGTCTGTGGATTCTATCAATAGTTAACTCTGGGTCAAACTGATTTGGTTTTACTGATTTTATAATTCCTTTTAGATAATCTACTAACTTGTTTGACTGTATTGTATTAATTCTTATTTTATTTCTGCGACTCCTGTCATAGATGTTCGCCAATTTCTCACTCATGCTTTTACTTTGTTTTTCCATATACTGCATTCGATCAATTAAGTCAAATTGCACATTTGTGTAATTTGTCATTTTGTGTTCAATTTCACCCATACGAATTGAAACTGACGTAATGGTTTTACCCACGGCAACCTTAAATCCTCCCTCATTTCAATCCTGAGAGACTGGAGAAGCTCCCAAAGTCTTTGCTCGGTTGGTATTGAATCTAAGGATGATGTAGTGGAAGTTGATGGTTGATAAATGGGCCGAGGAAAATTAATATTTTTTTCTGATAGTATGCAGGGTCGTGCAATATTGATTAGGGTACCGGTTTTCTTTATTTCTGATATTTAAAGGTATATGTTTACTGCTGGATTTATTTCCTCCAACATCAATATTATCAGGTAAGTATAATTCAGTAATTATTTTTGGTGGCTGTAGTAGTTTTGCAGCAGTGGTTTGAAATGACAGTTGGGCCTCTGGGCCTTTCATAGCAACAGTACCTACTTTTACAGTTATTTTACTCTGGATGTTCATTTGTCCCACTATTTTTGTCACAACTAGTATACTGTTAATTTATAACAACTATAAGAGGCAATTTGTAGAACTTTGTAGATCACTTTTATTTTTCAATATCACAGGAACTCTTTT
>OW240920.1:83617295-83629785 GCA_933207985.1 Pelobates cultripes | reverse complement strand
CTCACCAGAACAAATTCAATAAGCTGTAGTTGTTCTGGTGACTTTAGTGTCCCTTTTAAGTATTTAAATTTTGGGGGGAGCTTCTTGTCCACAGCAGAAGGTACAACCCACTTGTTTGCAGTACTGCCACTATACTAAGGAAAAATTACTGTTTTTTTTTTTTATTTTATTTTTTTTATAATTTTCTTTATTTTATAGGTTTTAGTTTTATGGACCCTTTATTTTTATTAGGGTTAGCATGGTAGGTAGGCTCATTAATTTGTGGGGGAGGAGAGTTGAAGAAGACATGCCACTATTTTGGGGGAGTGAACATGTCATCATATTTTACTTATTAGAGCCCTCACCGCTGTCTTTGGATATAGAGGCACTTGGTCCTCCCCCTTAAATATTATTCAAGCCCCTACCCACCACCAATGTGGGGGGGTTGGGCACTATTGCCTTTCCTCTGGATAAAACCATGGATTGGGCAGGTTGGGACATAAGGATGTTTCCCCTATTTTAAATCCTCCCATTCAGTGTTGGGGCTTCCAAATCGCTAGTTTTAAAAGTTTACTAGAATAAGGACCCACTTGCTTTATTTTATGTTCAACTATTTAATGTGGTTGTAAGTGCAGGTAAATGCCACATAACCCTTACACCATCAAGCTTTTTCAACTTTTTGCCACAAAGGCCGCTATTGCGGTCACCGGACAAATAATGTAAAATATTTTAATGAAATATTTTTTATTTATTTATTTATTTTTTTTACATTTCGGGGCCAGACTTGAAGCATTCGGTTCATATTTCAGCCATCTGGGTGTGTTCAGTTTGGTGGAAATCTGGACCAAATGCAGGCCCAAATAGTTTGAACAATGTCTGGAATTTTCAGTCCAAATGGCCCCATATGTAGCCAGATGGTTTTGCTCCATTTGGACTAGTGAATAACCCAATTAAGCTCTATAGTCTTCCCAGCTTATGTGCAGTTAGTGAAGCAGGGAAGACCACATAGACTAAACCGTAAATCTATTTCCTTTACAAACACGATGAAAGGATTATTTGAAAAAACAAAAAAAAAACCTTTTAAAGGGAAACTCCAGTGCCAGGAAAACTGATTGTTTTGTTTGCAGTGCCAGGAAAACAATCAGTTTTCATGGCACTGCAGGTCCCCTCTCCCTCTCACCCCATCCATGGCTTGGCATTAAAGGTTGGGATACAATATGTGATGGTGTTAAGCGGGGTTGCCGGTGATAGTGGGGTATGGGTTGTTAGCTTGTGTCGAATCTTGTCCCAAGCTTTTTTTGCTATTTTTATCTGTGGCATTTCTGGCCTAAACCGATTTGGGAGCCACAGTATGGTGGGTACGTCAAAGGGCTTAAAAGCTAGTTTTTCCAATTGCACCCATTGCGGTAGAGTCGTGTTTGTGAAGTGGGGAAGGAGTGCTGCTAATATCGCTGCTTGGTAGTATGTCTTAATGTCCGGTAAGGCGAGGCCACCCTGTCTCACCGGTGCTCGTAGTAGTGTTCCCTGTACCCGGGCCCTTTGGCCCCCCACACAAATCTGTTAATATCTTTGTGTTTCTCGGAGGTAGGATACGGGTACCTGGATCGGTAAGTTGCAAAATAAGTATTGGAGCCTAGGGAGTATGGACATTTTCATGGTTGCTACTCTCTCGGTCCAGGTCAGAAACAAGGTGCCCCATTTCTTCCTTAGTTGACAACAGTCTCCCCACACCTTAACATAGTTAGCAGAAAACGTCTCTGTAAGGGCCCTACCACTATGATGTATCTCCCTTTAGGATCTATGTAACAGCTTTGCAGAGTAAAGGCGACATCTTTATGCACTAAGATGGAAACCCCTTTCGTCTTTGCTTCCGATAGGGCATGATACTGTATAGGGTATAGTTTTGTAAAGAGTGATGGGGCTGTGGGGTGTTTAAAGTGCGTTTCTTGAAGGCATGCTATATAAACCGTTTTTGTTAAGGTCCTGTAAAAGGTCAAACTAAAAGAAATTGGTCTAGATGAATATTCTTATTCTTGGGTAGAACATTGGCTTAAGGATAGAGTACAACAATTTGTAATTAATGGTAAATGTTCAGGCTGGACAAAAGTGGTAAGTGGTGTCCCTCAGGGTTCTGTTTTGGGACCACTTCTATTTAACATATTTATAAATGATCTTGAAATAGGCATTGAAAGCCATGTATCAGTGTTTGCAGATGACACAAAACGTTGTAAAGTAATAAAATGTGAGCAGGATATTGCTTTGCTGCAGAGGTATTTGGATAGATTGGGGGACTGGGCACTAAAATGGCAGATTAAATTTAACATAGAGAAATGCAAAGTTATGCACAAGCAACTTACACACTAAATGGTAGTGAATTAGGGATAACCACACATGAGAAGGATTTGTGAATTGTTATAGACAGCAAATTAGGCAGCAATATGCAATGTCAATCTGCCGTTGCCAAGGCCAGTAAGGTTTTGTCATGTATAAATAGGGGCATAAATTCTAGAGATGAAAATATAATTTTGCCTCTTTATAAATTGCTGGTAAGTCCACACCTTGAATATGCTGTGCAATTTTGGGTGCCTGTTCTAAAGAAAGATATCATGGCACTAGAAAAAGTCCAGAGACGAGCTACAAAATTGATAAAAGAAATGGAGCATTTTAGTTATGAAGAAAGGTTAAAAAAAATCTGTTTAGTTTGGAAAAACGGCACCTGAGAGGGGATATAACTTTATACAAATATATTCGGGGCCAGTACAAACCTTTATCTGGAAATCTATTCATAAACAGGGCTATACATAGGACACTATGTCACACATTTAGGTTGGAAGAAAGGAGATTTCATCTAAGGCAAAAGGGTAAGAGCAATAAGGATATGGAATGCTCTGCCTGAAGAGGTGGTTTTGTCAGTCACTACAGATGTTTAAACTGCAATTGGCTACATACTTGCAAAAACATAACATACAGGGATATAATTTCTAATTAGTGGGGTAATAGCTGCTTGATCCAAGGAGACATCTGACTATTTTGGGGTCAAGAAGGAATTTTTGGAATTGGAAGCGCTTCAGACTAGGTTTTTTGCCTTCTTTTGGATCAACAGCAACAACATGTGAGGAAGGTTGAACTTGATGGACGCAAGTCTCTTTTTTCAGCTATGTAACTAAATTTTCAATGAACCAGTGTGAAAAGTTATCTGTAAAAATACATTTTTTTTTTGTGGTTGTAACTTTGTCTTGGGTGTTATATTGGTCCTTTCTTCATTGAATCGCTTGATACTTGGCTTTATTAAGTATCCGCGGGTGGTAGTCACGTGTAAGAAAGCGATCATACATCTCTTGACGTTGCTGATCTCTAGAAATTACTTCACTATTATATCGCAGTACCCTAAGGAACTGGGATACAGGTTGGGCATCCTTAAGTGGACACTCCAGGCACCCAGACCACTTCTACCCATTGGAGTGGTCTGAGTGCCAACTCCCACTACTCTTAACCCTGCAACTGTAATTATTGCAGTTTTTTTATAAACTCCAATAATTAAATTTTTTAGGGTTAACTCCACCTCTAGTGGCTGTCTACTAGACAGCCACTAGAGGGCACTTCCTGATTCATAGCAAAGATTTTCTTTGCTAGAGCATCGCTGGATGTCCTCGTGCTGTGTGAGGACCACAAGCGTCGCTCAATTCCCCATAGGAAAGCATTGAAAATCTTTTTCAATGCTTTCCTATGGGGAGACCTAATGCGCGTGCACGGCATTGACGCGCATGCGCATTAGGTTTCCTCAGCCGGCGGACGGGATCAGTCTTGCCCACCAGCTGACGTAATAATTACTGGGAGGAGCGACGCCGACCCGAATCCACCGCCGAAGGACATCAGCGATGTCTCAGGTAAGTGACCCGGAGGGGTTTTCACCCCTACAGCTACCTGGGATGGGAGGGAGAGGGTACCTGCAGTGCCAGGAAGAAGGATTGTTTTCCTGGCACTGGAGTTTCCCTTTAAGGTGTTGGGGATGAAAGCTGGTCGCCAGAAGAAGTGTATTTCGGTCGGTCTGTTTCCTGTATAAAGTGTAACATAATGTTTGCTTATCCTCATGTTTATATACCTGGACATCCAAAACTGGCATTTTGCCCACTGTTCTATGTAATTTTTGAGTAATCTTTGTGGTGTTTATACATGTATACACTCCTCCATCTAGACACTCTTGTGTCTGTTTTCTTTCTATATTATATATCCCGGAACCTGGGATTCTGCTTATTTTCACTTCTATCACGGCGGCATCTGGTCGCTTAGTAACCACGTTTTTCTGCAGCGGTACGTCACAACTTCCGGGTTAGTCGCGGTTTGCAGGTGATGGGTTCACACGATCTCCTCTCACATCATTGGTAAGTTGTTTTATTGTCATATGTATATATTGCCACTTGTTTGTATATGCTGTGATCTTGAAAAAGACCCTTAGGGGTCGAAACGTCGATTTTGTTCACGGATGTATTGAAGATTTTTTTTTTCACTTGAATAAACCAGTTTACACTTTATCCAAGACCTGTGAGTGCACCCCTGACTTTATGTAGTTATATTTTGAACGCGGGTAGCATCTAGGCAAGATACCTTTTTTTTTTTTGCAACAGTAAGGAGAATCCTTTTGTCACAATTGTCAGACAAGGAAGAATAGTCCCTACTTTGTCTTGTGTTTTTAAAGATAAATAGATCAGAAAAGAACAACACTTGGAAAAAGGTAAGTTTGCGGTGACCGAGCCTCTTTAAAGATTTGAAAATATCATCTTTACATTCTTCTAGCTGTAAACCCCCCCACCCCCCAAAAAAAAATATTGGTTCATATAATGCTAGGAATACATCTTTATTTTCCTAACACGATAGTGCTCCCTTAAGTGAACATGCCATTACATGATCACTTTACATTAAATATGGAAATTGCTGCATGATGTTTGGTATTTTAACCTGTTAAAGTCCAGTGACGGTCTGTGTGACATCATTTTCTTTAAAGGAACACTCCCATATCATACATACATCTTCTTCGTCATTATGGGCCAGGCGTTCTGGTTGCCCTCTTAACTTCAGAGCTTAAACCGTTAAACGTTGTAACATTGTTGTCGTTATCTTCACCGCTGTGTCAAGACTACCTGTTCAAACCTTCTCCAACTGATTCAGTTGTCAGGAAAGTGTTGCTTTGGTGGCTGTTGGTCTGACCGTGTCAACTCTCCCACTCAGCTTTTCCCTGGCCACCAAGGCAACAGTTCAAAAACGGTTTAACCCCTAAATGTAAGACTGTGTCTAGTGACTCCAGCCCCCATAACAAGGGTACATTTGTGACGGCAGCATAGTTGTATTTGGTTCTTAAGCCAGTGCTCGGCAAATCCATAGCGACTAGAAGTTTAGTCCTGGCGCCTGGAATTTCAGTCCTTCAGCAGAGCTGGCTGCCTCAGGTAGTAAGGAGGCAGCCTCCCTTGGGAGTATTGGAGCTGGCCGGATGAGGTTGCAAATAGGCGACGAGGGAGCATTAATCTTCGCGCACTAAGTGATGCCGGGAGCCAGAATATGTCACACTGGCCCGGGCATCAGAGTGCGCAGGGGAGCAGAGAGAAACTTCAGGAAGATGATCAGAGCAGCTCCACTGGACCTCAATAAAAAATCCAATCCGCTCTCCCAAAGGTAGGGTGGCTGGGTGGATTAAAATGTAAATAAATATATAACAATAATTTGTGAGTGTGTGAGAGTTTGTGTGTCTGTATAACTGTGTGTTGAGGTTACCGGTCCCCCTCTGATCGTACAGGAAAGGTGTTTTTCCTCACCCTTCTTTCCCCACGCAGTGCCAGTCTCGCCGGGGCTGGACCCATCTCCATGGCTGAGATAATCAGTCTTGATGTTGTCCGCTCAGCCAATGCCAATTGAATCAATGTATCTCTATGGGGAACATTCAGTGCCTCCATGCAGAGCGTGAAGACGCTGAAAGTAGGTGGTGCACACAGTGCAACACTTGACTTAGGTATTCCCTTCTGTGGCCGTCTGAGTGATTGTCACTAGAGGTGTTACTAGGCCGCAATTTGAGCACTGCCCTTTTCTTACATTAAAAACTACAGTGTTCTTTGAAGAATTGTGTTGGAACTAACTCCTAACTTTTTTAGCTGGCTACTAGATTCCAAGCAAATTTGGCAAGCCCTGACATAAGAGGGTAAATAGAACAGACTATGTGGACAACATCTACCATTGTTTTAGTCAAAAGTGCCCCCACCCCCTCATTACTCTGTGAAAGGCAGGAAAGAGGGAGATTACTAGAGAAAGAAAGCAATAAAAGTTCTAAGAAAGAGGATAGATACTTTGAGATGCATAAATAAAGTTCAGCAGCTTTGGGATGTATGGAATAGCTCTTTCAAAGATATTGATGTTTTGGTTGCAGCAGTGTCATCAAGCATTGGTCTATGACACCACTGTCGTGTTCTGTGACTGCATATTTCTACTAATTTGAAAATGAATGTCAAAACTAACAGATTGTTTGAATTGTTCATCAAACAATGTGTAATGTTGTAAGAAATCTTTCTGGAAGGGCTATTAAAGGAATGCTTGTTTTGACATAACATGCCACCATCTACGTAACATTTATGGCCTTTTTTCCAAAGTCTGTATAACAGACTGTAATTTCATTCAAATTAGCAAGAGTGGGAAGATACTAAAGATTCTAGGTTGGACTGGGAGATGCAGTTTTTATACAATCCCATATACATGACTCCTCTGATTTAAAAAAATAAATAAAAAAAAAATAAAAAATAAAAAAATACATAAAATAAATGTAACCCTCCAGGTGGGGTTTTATTTAAGTGGCATTCAAATTACAGTGTATCAAAATTGTATAAAACATTTTAATCCATTGTGAAGCCCAGCGTCCAGTGATGGCTTCACACCATAGTAGTTTCAGTCAATAATTGGCTATGAAAAAGCTATCCATTGCCTTCAAATGATGGTCTACATTTAGTACGTTCATATAGAGTTAGGATGTACTTGGAAACCAGAGTAATAGGAATGTACCTTTCCTGGTTAAATACTTTATTATAAAGATTTATGTAAATCAAGCTGAAAAAAAGTTTTTTCCTTATCTATCACTTACAATAGGGATGCAAAGTTAGTATTCAGCTTTCTGTTTATTATGCCTACTAGGGTTGAACTTGATTATTTATTTATTTATTTATTTATAAAATATTTTACCAGGAAAGATACATTGAGATTTCTCTCGTTTTCAAGTATGTCCTGGGTCCACAAATCATTGCATTGTTACATTAGGTACAACAAAATACAAAACAATATTAATACACAATATATACAAAATTTAACATAGAACAGGCAGGAAATATATAATCAACCATGACACGTGCATTCTGTTTTGAGGTATGTAGAGAGGGATCTCTTAAATGACTTTAGGCTTAGGGAAGATTTTAAATTGTGCGGGAGGTCGTTCCACAATTGCGGCGCTCTGTAGGAGAAGGAGGATCGGGCCGCTTTCTTTTTGTATTGAGGTAGACTAAGTAAAGTGCTTGTACTGGATCGGAGCTTATAGAAAGTGGGAACAGCTAAGGAAAGCATTTTGTTCAGGTAGGGTGGGAGTTTCCCAGAGAAGCTCTTAAAAACAAGGCTGGAAAGATGAAGGGTGCGTCTGGATTCCAGCGACAGCCAGTTTAGTTCCTTTAGCATGTCACAATGATGGGTCCTGTAATTACATTGTAGCACAAATCGGCAGAACGAGTTATACAATGTGTTGAGTTTATTAATGTGGGATTGCGATGCAGATGCATATACTACATTCCCATAATCAATGATTGGCATCAGCATTTGCTGTACAATCTTTTCCTTTACTGTAGGGCTTAGGCAGGCTTTGTTTCTGTACAGGGCACCTAATTTTGGATAAAGTTTAGATGCAAGCTTTTCTATGTGCAGGCCAAAAGATAAATTGGGGTCTAATATCATACCCAAGTATTTGAAAGAGTGGACTGCGGTCAGTGTGCCATTTGAATTTGTTTTGATGGATAGGTGGGGATTGTGTAATTTGTGCAATTTAGGTACTGTTCCAAAGATCATTGTGACAGTTTTGTCAGTGTTCAGGAAGAGTTTGTTTTTTGCGATCCACTTTTCTACCTCTGTAAACTGGTCTTGGAGCAAAGCCTCAAGTTGCGGTAGATTGGGTTTGCTCGCATAGATTACCGTGTCATCTGCGTACATGTGTACATTTGAGGATTGGCAGGCATAAGGCAGATCATTTATAAATAATGTAAATAGTAGGGGGCCGAGAATGGAACCCTGGGGAACACCACACGTGACCGGGAGAGGGAGGGAGTCACTGTCAGAAATGGACACATATTGCGAGCGATCCGATACATATGATCGAAACCAGTTTAAAGAATGATCACCAATACCTGAGTTTTCGAGTTTGTGCAGTAGAATGTCGTGGTCTACTGTGTCAAAGGCCTTAGCAAAATCAAGGAAAATAGCTCCAGTTAGGGCTCCTTGTTCCATGCCAGTTTGGATGTCATTGCAAACTTTTAGGAGGGCAGTTGTAGTGGAGTGATTCTGGCAAAAGCCCGATTGATCAGGGGTCAGATAGTTTAATTGTTGGTAGTACTCACAAAGTTGCGTATGGACACATTTTTCTAAGATTTTTGACAATACCGAGAGCAATGATATTGGGCGATAGTTAGAAACCAAAGTAGTGTCACCACTTTTATGGATAGGCACTACTCTCGCAGTCTTCCAAAGTTTGGGTATGTATCCAGACACCAAGGATTCGTTAATTAGAGTTGAGACGGGTTTAGCAATTGCCGGCGCACTGAGCTTCAACAGCATTGCTGGGATTTGATCAGGTCCGGACTGGTTTTTCATTTTTAGATTATTAAGATGTTTTTTAATGACACTAACAGGTACAGGTCTAAAATTAAACTTATCTATATTGGGCCTTTGCAAATTTAGTGGGGCCTGATCCACATTTGTAGTTTCAGGATGCGTGTCATTTATTAGCTTGTCAATCAGGGCAGTAGAGCATCCGACAAAATAATTGTTAAAGGCATTTGCAACATCTAAAGGAAGTTGCAGGGTTTGGTTACCCACTTTGACAGTGGAGGGTTGGGAGTGGATTGGGGAGTTTGTAGTTTATTTATGACTTTCCAAAAGTTTCTAGGGTTTGAGATGTTACTGTTCAGATTTTCATAGAAATATTGGGCCTTGGCCAGTTTTGTCTGTTTTGTGCATATATTTCGCCATTGTCTATATGCACCGTGATCATTCATAGAGCCAGTACGCTTAAACTTTGACCACAAAGAATCCCGAAACTGGTACATTTGGATGAGGTCAGCTGTGATCCAGTTCATATGCGCTCCTTTTACCCTCACCTTACGCAGCGGGGCATGCAAATTCCAGATTTGAAGGAGTTCAGACTGAAAGTATTCAACAGCACAGTCTAGATCTGGGATAATGTTTAATCTGTGCCATGAGAGATTCTTGATGTCATTTAAAAAGGATTCAAGATTAAATTTTTTGAAGGACCTAGTTATTTTAACCTTGGGAGAGGATTTAATAGCCTTTATTTTGCGCACGCAGTACACTAAACAGTGATCACTGAACGTGTTGGGGAGAACACCAACCTCCTGGATTCTATCAGGAGAAGTGCAGAGAATCCAATCTAGCAGGGTATGTTTATGGCTTTTAATGTTTATGCGAGTTGGGGAGGAGATTAATTGCGTTAGCTGCAAAGTCTTAAACAGCGTGCAAGAACTATTATTTTTAGGGTTCAGCCAATCAATATTAAAATCTCCAAAGACCAACAGTTCACTTTTTGGGTTTTGAGCTATGGTTTCACTAAGGAGATGGGCTATGTCAGAAAGGGAATGCACAGGAGAGCTAGGTGGGCGGTAGATTCCTGCAACAATGATGGATTTACTGCACGGGATCTCAATTGTGCCAGAAAGGAAATCAAAGATGGCAGGAGGACTAAGGTTTTGTAAAAGGGTAAACTTTATGGAATTGTCAACATAAATAACAATGCCTCCTCCTCTCTTTGCTCTGTCATTTCTAAAACATGAATAACCCTGTATTGCAATGGCGGTGTCTGGTATTTTAGCCGTTAACCATGATTCTGAGAGCACAATGATTTTTGGTTTGTAATGGGAACACCAGGCTTGCAGTGCATCCAGTTTAGGGAGTAAACTACGGATGTTGCAGTGCACAAAAGAGAGGCCTTTTTTAGTGGGGAGATTAGGACTAGAATTAGCTGGGGGACCAGGGTTAGACTCCACATCATTTGCAAGGGCAAGTAACATAAGGAGTAGGAATTTGGACATCATCTTTGTTTGGCCATATAGTGAATGGGATAATTTATAATTTTGTGTGTTTGTGGTAGGAGGGCTACTTTTTATAACTCTCCACCAGCACTCAGCAGATAAGTTAAAGGAACAGAGCAGGCCATGGTGTATTATAATTTGTGTTCCAGTTTGAGGTGTGTGCTTATGCTGGTAGTGGTGTGAACAAAATTGGATTGAGAAAAGGGTTATTAAGAATAACAGTATGGTTATATTAGGATTCATGTTAGTGGTATAAGGTGTGTAGTTGAAAATGAAACAGAAATTGTGAGGAAAATTTTTTTTTTTAAATAGAAGTATATGGTTTTGGTGTGTGATATCTATTTGTAGTGAGAGAGGGTATGTGTTCTATAGGGTTAAGAGATTGAAAGGGTGTGCTGATCAGTGGTTGCACCTGTCATTTCAATAGATTGAAAGTTGTGTGGGAGACTATCTATAAATGAGAAAATGACCATGGGGTGGGTGGGAGGGAAAAGTCAGTCTTCCAGAAGGCTACCTGTTTCAAATGGCCATGGAACAGCTGATGGAGCTCTGAGTTCTATGCTGGACTGGGTATGTTTAAAAATCAGACTGTGGGAGAGAGATGTATATTAGGGTCAGATGGGCTAAGAGATGGGGGGGTGCATAGATGGACATTTGATTTAAGGTCATTTAAGGAAAAACAAAAGCAAAGATTGAGAATTACAGAGATAAGACAGAGGTATTTAAGTAGGGAAATAAAACCATTAAACAAGGAACAGGAAAGATATATGGGCCTGAGCTGGTTAAACTAACTTTTAACATGATGGACAAAGACAAAGGTGATAAAATACTTTGCATGATTAGCACAGGCTATAGTTACAAAGACATGAAAATGTATACATTGAAAAGAATAAAACAAATAATATATACTAAATATAAAAACATACACATACAACAAAATTAACAGGGTACGTAGAAATATAATGAAAAGTCAGTCTTCCAGAAGGCTACCTGTTTCAAACGGCCATGGAACAGCTGATGGAGCTCTGAGTTCTATGCTGGACTGATGTTTTAAAATCCCACTGAGCAAATGGCCATGAACAGCCATGGTTCTGAGTTCCATGCTGGACTGGGTATGTTTAAAAAATCAGACTGTTTCAAATGGCCATGGAACAGCTGATGGAGCTCTGAGTTCTATGCTGGACTGGGTATGTTTAAAAATCAGACTGTTTCAAATGGCCATGGAACAGCTGATGGAGCTCTGAGTTCTATGCTGGACTGGGTATGTTTAAAAATCAGACTGTTTCAAATGGCCATGGAACAGCTGATGGAGCTCTGAGTTCTATGCTGGACTGGGCATGTTTAAAAATTCAGGGACTGTTTCAAATGGCCATGTTTACGAAGCTCAGTTCTATGCTGGACTGGGTATGTTTAAAAATCAGACTGTTTCAAATGGCCATGGAACAGCTGATGGAGTTCTGAGTTCTATGCTGGACTGGGTATGTTTAAAAATCAGACTGTTTCAAATGGCCATGGAACAGCTGATGGAGCTCTGAGTTCTATGCTGGACTGGGTATGTTTAAAAATCAGACTGTCTCAAATGGCCATGGAACAGCTGATGGAGCTCTGAGCTCTATGCTGGACTGGGTATGTTTAAAAATCAGACTGTTTCAAAGGCCAAGTGGAACAGCTGATGGAGCCTGAGTTCTATGCTGGACTGGCATGTTTAAAAATCAGACTGTTTCAAATGGCCAGCGGAACAGCTGGGATGGAGCTCCGGCTCTATGCTGGACTGGGCATGTCAGCACCGTGACTGTTTCAAATGGCCAGCGGAACAGCTGATGGAGCTCTGAGTTCTATGCTGGACTGGGTATGTTTAAAATCAGACTGTTTCAAATGTCCATGGAACAGCTGATGGAGCTCTGAGTTCTATGCTGGACTGGGTATGTTTAAAAATCAGACTGTTCCAAATGGCCATGGAACAGCTGATGGAGCTCTGAGTTCTATGCTGGACTGGGTATGTTTAAAAATCAGACTGTTTCAAATGGCCATGGAACAGCTGATGGAGCTCTGAGTTCTATGCTGGACTGGGTATCTTTAAAAATCAGACTGTTTCAAATGGCCATGGAACAGCTGATGGAGCTCTGAGTTCTATGCTGGACTTGGTATGTTTAAAAATCAGACTGTTTCAAATGGCC
>OW240920.1:83579741-83617195 GCA_933207985.1 Pelobates cultripes | reverse complement strand
ACTGGAGACCGTATCTCCAGAAGGATATTGATACCTTAGAGAGAGTTCAGAGAAGGGCCACTAAACTGGTTGATGGATTGCAGGATAAAACCTACAAGGAAAGGTTAAAGGAACTTACTTAACATGTATAGCTTGGAGGAAAGACGCGATAGGGGGGATATGATAGAAATATTTAAATACACAAAGGGAATCAACACAGTAAAGGAGGAGACTATATGTAAAAGAAGAAAAACAACCACAACAAGAGGACATAGTCTTAAATTCTTAAATTATAGGGACAAAGGTTTAAAAATAATATCAGGAAGTATTACTTTACTGAGAGGGTAGTGGATACATGGAATAGTCTATGTTTGCAGCACTTTCCTAATTAAGATTTACTATTTCTAAATTAAGTAAGCTAATATATCTGGATAATTGCCTGGTATTCTATTTTTAAAGTTAAAAGTGATATAGAGTTCATTGGTCAACCTGCAGGAATGGAATTACAAATTCTATATATTATTAACGAATCATGACTCCTTAATGTTGGAATCACCAGCTTTTATCCAAGTATATTCTGCCTTTTAGTAAAATCAATTATTTAATTTAATTAAATAAAACCAGCATTATTACCAGATGTTTGGTAGAATTTTTTTCAAACTTAAGGATATTCCGTAAAGGTGTATGAATGAGAATTGTGGGAGATAGGAAAGTTTTCAGAGGTTTGAATTTTAAAGAATTTCAAAGTTAAGTGTTAGTTGGAAAAGATACAAAGAATTAGATGTGTCCAGCTTTGGCTCCAGATGTCAAATCTTAGATGTTAGGTGTGAGTCCATCCTCAAAGTGAGAGTGTTCCTAGTTGATAGTGACCAATAGAGTCAGGTGGGCGTGTCTTCCCTACAGACTATCATCTAGATTTTGGTCAGTAGATGGTGCAATTATGTCACAAAAATTCTTGTCAGGGTGGTCCATTTACCTTTTTGTGTAATGAGTTAATGGAATTTCATAATGACCATTCGTCAAAAACATGTCAATCTTCAAAGCGTTTTCTTTAATTTTTACTAGACAGAGCGTCTACTTTTTTACCATTTAATCAGATTTTGACACGTCTTAGCCTTGGTTTCACCCTCTTAATACAATGGAACTTTGTAAGATTCCGTTAGTTTTTAAAAAGTAAAATTAATTACTTAGTGTTATCTGTCATTCTGTGTCTGGTTTTCTTGTGTGATGCTACATAGTTCGTAATGTGACAGCATGTCATATGTACATCTCTCTTACACATTCAACTATATTATTTTAATATGACATTTCTTAATTGATATTCTATCCATGAATATTCTATATTATTAACATAGTACTATTTATATATGATTAATATAAGAATAGTAAGTTATATGTGGATATTATATATATATAAAAAAAACAAATGACGTAGAGATAGCACTCCCAGGACTCCAAAAGGTTTAAAAAAAAAAATTTTTTTTTAAATTTACAATTTTTATTTTCAAAAAGTAAAAGGTAAAAATGGGTACAGAACAAAGAGGGGGAAGGGTAGGGAAAGGGTGGGGGAGCATGGGAGGCGACAAGCCAATATCATGTTCCTTTTGCAGAAGGAGAGACGTAAGTGACACATCTGTTTACTTATATCACAATATATCAAAATATAACAAAATGCCAAAATGTATCGAAGTGTCAAAAAGTCCAATGAAACATGTAAGCGTTGGGTAGTATCTGTGAACAAGTAGGTTCTGTGAACAAGTAGGTTATCTCCGTCCTCCACCTGTATCTTATTTTGGTTGGCAATCTATTATCCTAATTCTCTATGCTATCCAAGTTATAGTTTTCGAATGGGGATATGGTGTAGTCGAGCCTTGGAGTGGATTGGTGTAGAGTTTTTAAATCATGGGTCTAGGTTTACTATCTACCATATTAAGTCATGGTGTCCGTATTTGCTCTACTTCTCTCCTTTTTACGTAAGAATCTGCAGAGAGTATCTCATATTTATAGTATTGCTGTATTTTGTTTAGTAATTCTTTACGCGAGGGGCATTTAATGCTTTTCCAGCATTGGGCTAGTAAGTTCTCTGCTGCTAAGATAACCAGAGAGGCTATTTTTTATGTTTTTTATCCCATTGGTTCAGGAAGATCAGTAGTAGTGCTAGTTTTGGTGCAATAGGAGATGTGTAATCCAGAGCCTGGTGTAGTATTTGCTGTGCATGTTTCCATAGGGGTTTTATCACAGTGCATTCCCACCATATGTGGGTCATATTGCCCTCCTGCGACTCGCATCTCCAGCATTTCGAGTTTGTGGCGGGGTAAATTTGGTGTAGTCGTTGTGGAGTGAGATACCATCTATATATGATTTTTTTTGTGTGATTATGCACTGTATGAGGAGGTATCGTCCTTTTTTGTCGCTCACTTGTTTTATTAGTTGGAAGGAAACAGCATTACTTATCAGTATCGTGACACCTCTTTTCTTTTTCTTATATGTGCTGTGGTAGCCTATTGGATATAATCTGGAGGAGAATTTTGGGTGATTTGAGGTCTGAAAAGGAGTTTCTTGAAAGAAGGCTATATGGGCTTTGTGGTTTTTTGCTTCTTGTAGGGCCATACGACGTATGTGAGGGGAGTTGAGTCCCTTAGCGTGTATTGATAAAATATTTAGTGTCATTTGTGTTTGGTAATGAGGGCACTAAATGTGTGCTGGAGTCGAAGTTTATCACTGCCAAGATAGTGTGGCGTAGTATGCCCCTTGGTTTCTAGTCGAGGTGTAGTGTTTTTATATAACGGGGGTGTATGGTGTTGGGCCCGCGATAAGTGCCAATGAGTTCTACTTTGTGCTTGTGAGATGTGCGTTGATGTGTCCTGGTGGCATTGTGTCACCTTGGGAGGGAGGAAAGGGAGGGGCAACTGGGGTGTAACAAACTATATACAAAGAAAAGGTCTTCAACTTGAGACCTAATTGTCCTAGTGTTTGTTGGGCATCGAAGCCCTCTTGTGGGGTGGAGAGTCCCTTTTCCTTAGGGAGAGGTCTACCGACTTAGGAAGTGTGTTGATTTCGGTGTGGTCTTTTGATGTGGGCTAATGTATGTACGAGTCTTTCCAAGATATTGTTAATACCCTTTTTTTTTTTTCTTACACAGCATATGGTTCCTGTTGGGTTCCATCGTGCTCCTGAACCATGAGCCGTGTATGTATATATTGTGACTGAAAACAATGTAGTGTGTAACAAAAGTGAAAACATATTATTATTCTTGCTACAGCCTAATAAAGGTCTGGGAGCGTTAGTGACCTTATTTTCCAGATGAGGGCTAGTGTTGGGTGTTGCTCCCAACTTTTGACTGAAAACAAAGGGGAACAGGAGGAGAGATGTGCTTCCCATGACCTTAATGTAACTGTTATTCTCATTTTGGTTTGTTTTCGGTAGGTTTACAATTGTCCATTAATGGCAGCAATGTCTATCAATTATGTCTCGCCATTGAGTATTTTTTTTTTATGGGTATTTAAAGTCAGTGAGTAGGACTACATTTGATCTTAAGTCGGTGGCCGTTGATAGGCATAGTTTCGTGATATCTGTCGGGTCAAGTGATGGTGGTATATGACCCATGTCGGGTTTCTATATGTTAATGTGTAGGTAGTCATTTAGCTGTCTGATGTTTCTATCCTCATAATATTGTGTTGGGAAGTTCCCTTGTACTGATCAGTATTTATTCAGTATTAGTTAGGGGGTATTATACCATAAACTTGCATATAACGTTTAAATAGAAAAGATAAAAGAACAAAAAAGAGAGCAAACATTCAAAACCGTGTGGGTCAAAAGTTCACCACTTTTGCGTTCCACTGTTTTGATCACAGGGTATACGCGGATTTGATATGGGCCCAAAAGACCCTGTTTGCGAAAGTCACTTATCTCTAGCTTGCGTTTCCCAGTCGGGGGTTACTTTCATCGGTACCGCCGCTGGCGATCTTGCATTGTCCGTTGTGTCTGTCATCGGTAAGTTCTATTCCGCCAAGGCCTTTTTTCCGTCTTCCGGGTTGAGAAGATGCTTTTCGATGCCGTTTCTTCTAATTATGAGACTTGTCGGGAAACCCCACTTGTCTGCTGCTCTCAGAGCTTTGGTTATAGGTATAAAGCTTCTCCGTGCATTGATCGTGGTTGCGGAGAGATCGGTATACAGCTGGATTTTGCTATATGCCTCTGGCAGGTTAGGATGTTTCCTTGAGGCAGACATTATAGCGTCCTTAGTAGTATAGTAGTGGATTCTTGTTATGGTGTCTCTTGGTGATGATGTTGGGAGATGTCTGGGTCTTGGTAGTCTGTGAGTTCTGTCTAGTAGCAATGCCGAGTCTGGGAGATCAGGTACCAGAAGATGGAAAAGTGTTGTGACATATTTTCCCAGGTCGTTGGGGCCGACATCTTCCGGGATTCCGCGTAGGTGTACGTTATTTCGCCGGTCTCTATCCTCGTGGTCGGCAAGTTTAGTAACAATAGAGGATAGTTTGGCTTCTATATTTTCATAGGCCGCAGCCACATTGTTATGTGCAGTAATGAGCTCTTCAGTTTTGTTTTCGAGGTAATCCGTTCTGTCCCCCAGCGCTTTAACATCTGCTCTTATTTCTCTAGCCAATTTGGCAAAGTCCGCCTGTAGGGATGTCTGTAAGCCATTCAGCATTTTTTGTATTGCTGATTCAGTGGCTGGAATTTCTCTATTTGAGATGGAGGTGAAATCACTCCTTTCGGAGTTTGAAGCTGGTGAGACGGTTCAGTCGGCGCCATCTTGTGTGTGGCGTGGTGGCGAGGCCATAACTGCAACCTGCAGTGAAGGTGTTTTTCTCGCCTTTTTTTTTTGTGGAGCGTTGTGTCATGGCGTCCTGACAGTATCCCGGTGTGGTTGGCCAGCAGGCTATGGGTAGTCTTCTCTATAAACGCTATTATAATCGCTGTTTTAGGGTACTCTCTCCCGGAGCCGATCGCTCACACGTCCGTCCTCATGAGCGGTCAGGCCACGCCCCCCTTATTTTCAAATTTTAAAAGATCAACGTTTCAGTTTGTCACCCAAACTTTCGTCAGGATAAAATAACATCTTAAAAGACAATCATATATACCCACCACCAATGTACACTTTCCCAATAAGTGAAGAGATACTGTCTCAGACAGACTTGGAGCCAGAATGCATAATTGAGTGACCCCAATAGCGTCATCACGCCACTTCCGGCGTTATGACGTCATCAGAGGTCGTTGCTATGGAAACCGGACGCCCAGTCCGATCTAAATGTGCCAGCTTACATAAACTAAGATACACCTGGCTACAACCAGTGCAGAACAGAGAAATACTCCTACTGTACAACAAGTCCCGCAGAGAGTATACCATCAAAATGTAAAAACAACTGAGTGGACAGAGCCAGCAGAGACTGGAGAGAACATAAAGATAAATGTATAAGACATTAATGACAACTATATGCAATTGCATACAGTGGTGCAAATGATGGCATCAAATACACCATAAAGAAAATTACAATTGCAGCATCCAAAATTATAGAGCTGCTAAGAGTGAAATCTAAAAGTAAAAGACCCTATGGCAAAATATATGAGAATAAATGCCCATTCATGATGCACAACTAAGGCAATCTAAAGTAAACTGCTAAACCCAAATAAATATACATTTAAGGCTATACATACTAGGCAAACATAGAATATTTAAAACAATTTCATATATGCTTTACCTGAGCTACAGAGTAGACCAGGACAGGCTATTGCCAGCTAACATAAAGAGACAAGATGCTAAAGATCGATTGCCTGCTGAGTCTGGCGCCAGTAGTAGGCGCCTATATTGCCAAAAAAACAGCTTACAACAATACATTAGGTGTCCTCAAAAATGAAATAACAAATGAAAATTACCATACATCGGGTAATCTTATTACCTATTAGATTCTGAGTCCAGCACCGGTAGTGGGCGCATATTGTTTTGGATGCTGCAATTGTAATTTTCTTTATGGTGTATTTGATGCCATTATTTGCACCATCGTATGCAATTACATATAGTTGTCATTAATGTCTTATCAATTTATCTGTGTGTTCTCTCCAGGTCTCTGATGGCTCTGTCCACTCAGCTGTTTTTACATTTTTATGGTATACTCTCTGGGGGCTTGTTGTACAGTAGGAGTATTTCTCTGTTCTGCACTGGTTGTAGCCAGGTGTATCTTAGTTTATGTAAGCTGGCACTTTTTAATGGGACTGGGCGTCCGGTTTCCATAGCAACAACCTCCGATTACGTCATGACGCCGTAAGTGGCGTGTTGACGCAATTGGGGTCACTCAATTATGCATTTTGGCTCCAAGTCTTTCCCAGAGGGTATCTCTTCACTTATTGGGTAAGTGTACATTGGTGGTGGGTATGTATGATTGTCTTTTAAGATGTTATTTTATCCTGATGAAAGTTTGGGTGGCAAACTGAAACGTTGATCTTTTAAACTTTGAAAATAAAAGTTACATTTTATTTTTATACCTTTGGAGTCCTAGGAGTGCTATCATTATGTCATTTGATTATACTATGCCGATAAGCACTGGGCAAAGACACCAGTAACTTGGAGTGCAAGACTATTTTTTGTTGTGTGTATATTATATATATATATAATTATAATTTTTTTATTTTTTTTTAAGGGACAAATAGCCGTATATGGAGTAAGGTTCCAGTATGAGCGTAGGATAGTATAAAAGAGCAAAGTCGGTTGTGGTGTGCCGAGACCGACGATACAGTAGGGCTGTAAATAAAGAGGGCAAAAATTAATAAACAAAAAGGATTTAATACAGTCAACAATATATACAAATTAACCAGACATTTATTTAAAAGCATTTCTTAATTGCTGTGTTGGTTTGGGTATGTAAGTCGTGTAAGTGATTTCCAACGCCCCGGTGATTTGATGATGTGCACTGGTATATTAGCGCTGGAGGCTGTAGAGGCCGCCCCTATCCGGAAGGAATGACCTGAGTAGGTAGCAGGGTTAAAACCTAGCATGGTTAATAGGGATCTGATGTATCTCATGAAAGTAGTGGTAGTGAGTACAGAGCCTTGTAGTGCGAATAAAGGTTGAGATGATGGTGATGTAATGTGTAGAAGGTAGGAATCTAGAGCCGCCACCGGACACCATTTGTTGTGGGTAGGGTAATAAGGGATTTCCACTGTGCGCGTTTGCTTGTTTTGGACTGTGATAGTGCCAGTATGTAATAGTCCATGTGTTTGCGTAGCTGTGTGTGTAGAAGACATCTGTCTGAGTGGTGGTGATAGTAGTGAATTCCCTTGGCCTGAGGAATCTTTAGAAGGCGATGTACATTGCAGCTTTGATGACTGAGTTGGTGGTAGAGAGGAAAGGTTTGGAGTCTAATAGGTCTGATAATGACTGGAAAAGTGTATTGTCTGTAGGTAATCTCTGCGGGGGACGTGGAGGAGCGGATTTCTGAATACCCCTGAATATGTTCTTAATCTGATAAGAAGACATGAAGCTATGTGTATTAGGCCAGAGGGTTAGCATGTGATGTTGAATGCCTATAAGATATAATTTAATGGTGTTGTAAGATAAGTGTAATTTAAGGTGGCAAAGAGAAGCAAAGGCTATGATAGATGTCATGACAAAAGGTTGGGAGATGTTGTGGTCCGATAGAAATCTTGTACACATTGTGAAGGCTCTGTTGTATGTTTTGCGAGTGTTGGATGATAGTGCTATTTTGGACAGATCCCTGCTATGTTGCACGATTAATTGTAGTCCATGGTTAGCTGTTGGAACTGAGGGGTGGCAGTGGCTGCTTGAGCGGCTGACAGGAGTGCTTGATGAAAAGCCTGAAAATTGAAACGAGAAAGACTGTCAGCTGCTATGTTACGAATACCTGGAACATGAAAACAAATCAAGAAGAAATTGTGACATGCTGCCAACCAAGTGAGTTTCCTGAGAAACCTCATGATAGTTAAGGATTATGAACGGCCTTTGTTAATGATGTGACATGGCCTGATTGAGTAGCAACGAGCTGACAAGCCTGACCATAAATGCTCCATGCCACAGCATCTGCTACAATGGGGTAGATCTCAAAAAGAGCTGAGGTTGTAAAAAAGCCTTCTAAGTCAGACTTCTTCAGGCCACCTACCCCAAAGCCATTCGTTCCCGAATATTGCTGAGAAACCCGTATGGTTGGTGACATGTCAGACAATCCTGAGAGGAACAAGATTTTACCATTCCAGGTAGTTAAGAATTCTTTCCACATGTGCAGGTCTGCTGTGGCCTGGATATCCATGGACAGTCTATGGTCATCGTGTTGGAAATGTGGGAAAAGACAAAGCAGTCTGGATATAAAAGCCCGCCCTTGTGGAATGATGTGCATGGCAAAGTTCAAGGAACCTATGAGAGATTGAAGTTCCATGCGGTTGCAAGTACACAGTAAGATGTAGTGATTGATACTGCTGATGATGTTAGTAATTTTCTCTTGTGGTAAGCTAGATAGCATGGAGGCTGAGTCAAGTTGTATACTCGGTCTTCTTTGGGGATACTGGGACACCCAAGTGGTCAAACAGACTAATGGCTTCTTTGAGGCTTCTGGGGGGAAAGGAGTTTTCTTTGACCAGCAGAAAGTCATCTAAATGATGGATGACTATGGGGCATTTGGAGATGTTGTGCAATAACCAGCAAAGTGATTCTGCAAGTGTGTCGAAGATTTTGGGGCTTCTTTTTGACCCAAAGGTTAGGCGGGAGAAAAAAAAAAAAAATAGTAGTTGTCTGCCCACTTGATGCCATGTAAGTGCCAGAGTGTAGGGTGAATTGGTAGCAGTTTGAAGGCATTTTTTAGGTCTGTCTTACTTAACCAGGCTTCCGACCCCTGCTTGGGTGATGGCTGTAATGGCATGATCTGTAGTGGCATATTGTAGGGAAAACTCTTCGTAATGAATGAGGGAGTTGAGACTTGGGGTACTAAAAGGTATGAGGGGCTGAAAGATCTATGATAAGTTTCTGTTTAAGGGACGATTTCCCTGTGACAATCCCAATGGGATTTGTGCGCCATGTAGTAAATGGTGGGGTTTTAAAAGGCCCAAGCAAAAATAGCCCCTCTTGGGCTATAAGTGTGATAACGGCCGTTGGGGTTCTGTTGTGCTGATTGTAAATTAGGGCATTCTAGATGGCCTGTGGGCATGTGTATGATGCCAGTATGGAACCCTTCTGAAAATCCAGAAATGAGAAAATCTACCAAATGTCTGGAGGGGTGGTTAGTCAGTAGTGCTGAGAAGACATGAATGTTAACAGACGTTAGGTACGGTTTAGGGTACATTTTATTTGGACACATGGTTTTTGCATGTGCCCTGAAACATTTTGAACAAATATGCAATAATCTACATGCGCTAAAGCTACATGTGCCCACATTGAAATTATTGCAAATCTGTGACTTGCCAGAGAAAATGATGGGACGACCCAATTTGTCTCTGGTGGTTTTCTCAGTACTACCTGGATATTTGGGTTGGGATCTATTAATCTTCATTCTGGACCAACTACATGTCTTGAATTGGGTTTTCCTATCCTGCCCGTTCTGTAATCCTGTGCTGTTATGTCAGTGATTTTATCTGGTCAAGTAACCTCCTGGTGTGATCCATCTTCAAATCCAATATATTAAAGGACAATTGTCAGCAGATTTTCCCTTTTCTGTTTTTAAAAGTTTATTTAATTTAATGAAACACTCCATGCACCTAGATAACTAATGCATTTGATTGATTTTGGCCACATATAGTTTTTTTTTTTGAATTTGACAATTTTTATTGTTTTAGGTAACTTAGGGTACAGAAAGGAAAGGGGATAGGGGAAAAACATATTTCAATTCCACCATTCTTGAGTTTCAGGAGGGGTACAGAAGAAAAAAAGGTGGGGGGGGGAGGGAGGGGGCAGGGAAGCCCTGTGTTAGGGTATGGAACAGGTCGCCACTTTGTCCATCATTTGCCGGCTGTGTGCATAGTGTTGGTTCAGTTTTTTTTGTTTAGCCAATTAATCGGGTTCTAATTCGGGGGGGAGTTTTGACCTCTGTGCAGAGAGGTGTAGATCTATGTTGCGCAGTTTTGTCTGTGCTTTTTATGGGGTTGGTTTGGTTTTGTCCCACATTTCCCATGCTTCGAGCCAGTATGGAGGGTGTCTTTGTGTGTTCCTGGCCATAATTTCGTACGCTTTGTTGCTGTTTATAAGTGTGGTAGATTTTTTCCAATTTCTACTTATGCTGGTGAGCGCGGCTACTATGATGTGGTAAATTAGGTATTTCTGCTGTTTGTGTGGTGTTTGTGGCAGTAGGAGAAGTAGGTATGTTTCTGGTTTTTGTGGTAGTTTGAGGCCTGTGTGTTTAGTGATTAGGTTTGCTATTTGTTGCCAGAATTGCCGGATCTCTTCGCATTGCCACCATATATGTAGCATAGTGCCTCTGTCCTTTTGGCATCTCCAACATTCATCTGACATGGTGGGGAAACTATGTTTAAGGCGTGTGGGAACCAGATACCATCGATAAAGGATTTTGCGAGTCAGCTCTAAGTGGGTCGTGCAGAGGGTGAGCTGTTTGTGTGCTTTGAAGATGGTATGCCATTGTTCTTTGGTGATCTGATGTCCAATATCTTTTTCCCAGGCTGTTATGTAGGATGGGGGGCGTTGTTTGGGTCGGAGTCCTTCCGATGTGTATATTATGGAGATTAGTTTTTTGGTTTGTTTGGTTGCTGTGCAGATTTGTTCTATGGTTTGCCAGCTTGTGGCTTTTCTCTCAGTAGACTTTTGTTTTGATTGTAGGGTATGCCAGGATAGTAGCTGCCTGTACGAGAACAGCGCTGTGTTCGGTAGTTTATATTCTGTTTGGAGGTCCGAGAACGGTTTCAGGTGGGAGTCCCTTGTCAGCTGTGACAGAGTTTTTATTCCATGTCTGTGCCAGAGTTTGTAGTTGAAGTCTGGTATAAGGGCTTTCATTGATTCCAATGGGAGGGCGGGGGAGCCCAGGGCTGTATCGCCCATGCTTTTCCGGTAGTTGTCCCATATTGAGATAGTAAGCTTGGTCATGGGTAGCATCCCGGTAGTTTTGGGTCTTTGGGGTCTTGGTAGCCAGGCTAGCGCTGGTATGGAAAGACCGTTCGTGTAGTTCTTTTCTATTTCGACCCACGCTGGGGGATCATATTGGTGTGACGCTGCTAGTAGGGGGGCTATGTGGGCTGCCTTGTATCTCAGAATATCCGGTAGGCCCATCCCTCCTTTGATGAATGAGTTATGCATTGTGGTTTTTGCTACCCGTGGTTTTTATTCTCCCAGATGTAGTCGTTGATGATGTTCTGTAGGTCTCGAATGTATTTGTGCGATAGTTGTATTGGTAGGGTTCTGAATAAGTATTGGATTTTCGGTATGGCTACCATTTTTACAGATGCTGTTCTGCCTGCCCAGGAGATGAATTTCCCCTTCCAGCTTTGTAGAAGTGTTTTGACTTCACCTTGTAGTTTGAGGTAGTTCGCCTTGAAAAGTGAGTTTGGTGTGGGGGTAAAGTTCACTCCCAGAAAGGTTACATGATCTTGTCTCCAGTTATATGTGTAGTTGGCTTTTAGTTTCATCATGTCTTGAGCTGGAACATTGATTCCTAGGGCTAGCGTTTTTGCTATATTTAGCTTGTAGTAGGAGCAGCGGCTGTATTGGGTAAGAAGGTGGTGGAAATTTGGAAGGGATATGTGGGGTTGTTCTAGGGTGAGAAGGATGTCATCAGCGAACAGGAATAGTTTGTATTCCTGGCCTTTGAGCGTGACTCCATGGATGTTTGGGTTTTCCCTAATTAGTTGGTTATGGGGTTCTAGTGCTAGTATGTATAGCAGGGGGGAGAGTGGGCAGCCTTGTCTAGAGCCGTTTGAGATGGTGAACGGTTTGGATACGAAGCCTCCATTTACCACTCGGGCTGTTGGGGCTGAGTATAGTGCCATGATCAGCGATAGGAATTGAGGTGGGAAGTTAAACCGTCGGAGAACCTCGAGGAGGAAGGGCCAGTGGAGCCTGTCAAAGGCTTTTTCGGCGTCTAAAGAGAGTAGTATTGTTGGTGCCCCTCCTCCCCTCAGTCCGTGCAGCATATTGAGGATTTTGCGTGTGCCGTCTGCCCCCTGTCCGCCCCCCACAAACCCCACCTGGTCTCTTCCGATCAGGGTCGGGATGATGGTTGCTAGTCTGTTTGAGAAGATTTTTGCGATGAGCTTCACATCTGTATTCAATAGGGATATTGGGCGCAGATTTTGGCTTCTATCTGGTGGCTTCCCTGGTTTTGGGAGGGTGGCGAAGTGTGCCATCAGCATTTCCTGTGGCATAGTACTTGTGGTGAGGACATGGGTGAATAGTTTTCACAAGTAGGGGGCCAGGAGCGGTGCAAATTGTTTATAGTATAGGTTGGTTAGCCCGTCAGGGCCTGGTGATTTCCCGGGTGGGAGGGCTTGTATGGCATCCAGGATTTCTTGTATGGTTATTTGGTCTTGTATGGATTGCGCTTGGGTCGGTGATAGTGTTGGCAGACGTGCCTGTTGCAGAAGTGTGTCTATGTCTTGTGAGGTGGGTTGGTGAGCTGTAATGTCATCCTTTAGGTTATAAAAAGTTTTGGTAGTATTCAGCCATTTTATCGTTGATGTCCTGTGGGTTTAGAAGCTTCTCTCCGGTTTTGGTTATTAGGTATGGTCTTTTGGAGTTTGCTTGTTTTTGCCTAAGCATCGTTGCCAGATATTTCCCTGCTTTATTGCCCTGTGTGTACGTTTTTATTTTTAGTTTGGAGAGCATGTAGGCTGTTTTGTCAAGGTTTAGTTGGTTGATTTGATTGGTAATGGTTTTGATGGATTCTTTGTGTGTGTCTGAGGGATTCAGGAGATGTGCTGAGGTTGTGTCCCTGAGTGTCTTCAGTAGGTTTATAAGTTCACTTTCTCGTTTGCGCTTCAGGTGGGCTGCCCTACTGACTAGTGTTCCTCTCATGACCGCTTTATGGGCTTGCCAAAGGGTCCCGGCGGATATTTCTGGTGTATCGTTTAGTGCAAAGTAGTCTTGTAGTTGGCGGGTAAGTTGCTGCACAAAGGTCTTGTCATTCAGGAGCGTGTCGTTGAGGCACCACGGGGGTTTGCCCCTATGTTGGTACTGGTCGCGTATCGTCATTATGATGGATGCGTGGTCCGACCATACTATGGTACCTATTGAGCAGTCGAGGATTTGTTGGAGTAGTGGTCCGGAAGCAAGTATGTAGTCGATTCTGGAGTGTGTTTTGTGGACCTGTGAATAGAAGGTGTATTCTCTTGCTGTTGGGTGAAGTGTTCTCCAGACGTCATATAGGCCGTGGTTGTGTAGTAGTTTTGTGAGAGCTTTGCTGTTACTTTTCAATGTGGTATGTCTGTTTGAGGTGTTAGCGAGTGTGGAGTCCATGGTGTGATTTAGATCTCCACAGATCAGTATTGGGGCATTGGTGTTGGTCGGTAGTTTTGCGAGTACTTTATGTAGGAAATTGTGTTGGTGGTTATTTGGGCTGTACAGTCCTACTAGTAGGAGAGGGCTGTTGTTAATTAGGCAATGAAGTATTATGAAGCGCCCCTGACTATCAATCTTGGTTTGAAGGGGTTCTATTGTAAGAGTGTTGTGGAAAAGCAGAGAGACTCCTCTTGATTTGGAAGTGTGGGTTGCGTGGAGTTGGAAGGGGTAATCTCTTACCGCAAAGGTAGGAGTTCGGTTTGATACAAAGTGTGTTTCCTGTATGCAGACTATGTCTGCTTTGTTATTTTTTAGGTCTTCAACAGTATGCGCCTTTTGTGGGGTGTGTTTAGTCCTTTGACATGGTGTGTGTATATTTTCATGGTGGTTGGTGTTGGGTATTTGGGTGATGCCTTGTAGGGTGGTGTTGATTTAGTTGTAGGTTCGGGTTTGTTCTCGTTGTAGGGAGGTGGTCGCAGGTATCTGAAGAGGGGGTGGGGTGGTAGTTTGGGGACGGGAGTTTGGACCTTATAGGGTCCGGTGTGTCTTTTACACCTGTGGGGGTGGGAGTTTAAAACTTCCAAGTGGTGGCGGCTTGGGTTCCCTCTTGGTAGATGGATAAAGTAGGAACCGAGCATTTTAAAGCATATTGTACATATAAACATATAAACAAATAAACAATCGATCCTTACATATGAGGTAATAAACCGTATGCTATGTGCAAGCATTCATATTTACAGATACATTTTTTTTTTGAGGTGGCGGGCTAAGGACCAAAGGACCCTGCTTCGCCCCGTCTGCATCCTGTTGGTATCTCACCTTAACGGTCAATTATTATGTTCAAAGTAGTATTGTGACAGTCAACTAATGGTTATCTAAGCAGTAACCCGCGGGGGTATCGCCCAGTCGTGCTTAGTCGGTGGAGGCGCTGCGCGAACCCCCCTGTGCTTGTTTGGGGGGGGGCGGGGGGGGGGGCGACATCAGCCCCATATTGACTGTTGACATTTTGATAACTTAACATTTTGGTTTGCATTTGGGAACTTTTTTTTCATTTATTTATTTTTTTTCTCTTCGTCTTTTGGTACAGTAATCACAGTAATCAGGTTTGACTAATGTCATTTGTGGGGATACTTATCGTGCAAGTCCATAGCATGGTGTCTGTCGCAGATCGTTCAAAAACGGGCATGGCCCTGTGCCATTCCGGTCGTCTAGTCCTCCTGGGTTCTGCGGGTTTGTCTAGTGGTGGGTTGCGGCCCTTTCCTTGTTGAGATAGGTATGCCCCAGGCCGTGAGTGCTTTTAGACCCTCTTCTGGGGTGGAGAGGAATTTTGTTTCTCCTTGGTGTGTGAGGATGATTTTTGTCAGGTAGCCCCATCTATATCTAATTCCCTGCTTTTGAAGTGCTGCAGTGACTTGCTGGAACTCCCGTCGTCGTCTAAGCATTGCCGCGGAGAGGTCCGCCATTATGTGCACCATGGGATAATTCTTGTGCAGAGTTGGTTTGCTACGGTGTGTTTTGAGGACCACTTTTATGTGGAAGTTGTGTGCCCGGAGAAGGACGTCTCGGGGAGTGGTGTCAGGTAGGTACTTGGGCTTTGGCACCCTGTGCACTCTGTCGACAAGGAGCATATCTGCCGGTATGCCCGGGGTGTAGGTGTTGAGGAGGCCTCTCACATAAACTTGTAGGTCTTCTGGAAGGACTGACTCTGGGACCCCATGCAGCCGCAGGTTGTTTCGTCTTGCCCGGTCTTCATAGTCTGCCATGCATACTTCCACCGCTTCCATTTGTTTTTGCAGGTTGTTTAGGATGTCTTGGTTGTTGTTTGCTGTGATGTTATGTGTTGGCACTGTTGTTCCACCCGTGAGGTTCTAGAGGAGAGATCCCTTACTTCTTGCTTAATTTGGTCCGCTGTGGATTGCCAGGTATGTATTAGCTTGTTTGCCATAACTTCCATAGCTTTTTCAAAGTAGACTCTTGTGAGGCTTTCTTGTGGGGAAGATGTTTCTGCCGCTTGGGGAGTACACTCCATGCTGTAGGTTTCGGCGCCATCTTGCATAGGCAGTCGCGCTGTGTCAGATGCCGTCAGCCCTTTCTGGCCGAAAAAGTTGTTTTTGTCCGCTTTTGTAGCGGATTTCTTAGGCTTGGGTTGTGACATCTTGTGCCCGCTGGTAAAGATCGTCGTTTTTGTGGTGCTGTTCCTATATTATGGTGATGTTGTGGCGCCCATGTGCCGGAGCAAAGATTCACGCGGCCATCTTGCTCGGCGGTTCGCCACGCCCCCCACATATAGTTTTTTTTAACAAAAACAAAATGTCTTGCAAAATGCTATACCATATGTCCGCCTCCTTAGAAATACCCCTCACTACTGAAAAATACTTCCTTATTAAATGTATGCACACAGCTCAGCCATTCGCAAGGGGGTAATGTCCTCTGAGCTCTTCATGCTGTGCTCCCTTGCACACCCTCCTGTGATGCCAGGAGTTTGAATATGATGTCACTCCAGCTCCTGGCATCACTCAGCGGCATGCAAGGGAGCTGAGAAAGAAGATGGCAGCTCCCTCGATGCCTCACAGGAAAGAGGAAACCCACTGAAGGTGGTCTTGAAAGATGTAAAAAAGAAAATCGTTAAAAACCCACTTCTTCATAAAAGCGTATCAATTCAACTGTTAAAAGCTCCCGACTGATTCCTCTTCTGCAACTGTCACTAGTCTAATACTATCCCTACCTTTTTGTGTGAGGTTACCCCACTCCCTCTAGCATGTAAGGTCACTGAGCAGGGCCCTCAACCACTCTGTTCCTGTGTGTCCAACCTGTCTGGTTACAACTACAAGTCTGTTCGTCCACCCATTGTAAAGTGCTGCGGAATTTGACGGCGCTCTATAAATATCATAATAATAATGTATTACCGAGCCTTACAATGGCTGGACAACAAGAAACAGGGTCAAGATAAATCAAGTACAGGATAACAGAAATATTTAGAGTCAAGACAAAACCGGGTCAAGATACCAGAAATCACAAGTCAAATGCGAAGCAGAGGTCAACCACAGGAAATCACAAGGGAATCTCTAGGAGCACTAAATGATAGAGCTATTAATGGGGGCTAAAACAAGCCTTAAATAGGGTTACCTATGTTCTGAAAGGTCCATGTCATCACTGTGATCCAAAACAGATTAGGAGAGCAATGATATCATGGTCACTTTAAGAGTGGGTGTAAAGTCACGTCCACATGTATTTATAGAAGTCCTGTCGCGGACGGGTGGTTTGGTCAGACCGCGCAACAGGAGGAGGTCTGCACGGATTGAGGGAGGTGAGTTTCCCTCAGTGTGCTGCGCGGTCACGTGGAATCTGTCAGGATACTAGTTGATCCAGCACGCAGAACTGTATCACACCTAGGACTAGAGGTAACGTCTTACCGGGCCTGAAAATGGCCATACTTAACGTACCAGAGAATAGTCAGAAAACTTGCCGAGGTCGGGGACACAGAATGAGACACAACGATGAGGGAAAGCCAAAATTCAAGGATACCAGAATGCAGGGAAGTCAAACAAAGCCAAAGTCAATAACCAGAAATAAACGCTCAGGAACACTCGATAATCCACTAAGGGAAAACACGACAATGAGAAAAAGGAGTTTAAATAAGCCTCATTCAGATCCGATTGGCCGTACCCGGCCTTTGACCCCAGAACGTGCGTGCGCGTCCTTTGCGTGATGTCACACGCATGCGGACATCTACAATACCGTGGGCGGATGTGAGGTTACAAATTGGAATGGATCCACAGCAGCCGGTATCCTTCAACATGCCACTAGAGTCACATCGAATTGCCTGGACAAAGCACCGGCTTTGGCATTACATGGTCCAGGTCTATAAGTGATTATAAAATTAAATCTGGACAAGAAGAGAGACCATTTAGCCGTTTAGCTTTTCCAAGATACAAGAAGTTCTTGTGATCCCAGTCTCCACTCCTTCAAGGCTATGATAATGGCCAATAGTCCTCTATTGCCAATATCATAGTTCCGTTCTGCCCACAAGAGATTAATAGAAAACAAACCACACGGGTGCAAAGGCTGGTCAGGGTACAAGCGCTGGGAAAGCTCCTACTTCTATCTCAGAAGGATCTACTTCTAATACAAAAGGAAGTGAAGGGTCAGGATGTTGGAGGATAAGAGTGAAAAAAAAAAAAACAACAACAAAAAAAAAAAACTTTTTTTCAGGCTCTCAAAAGGTTTCCCTTGCCTCGGGGGGCAAAACATAGTGGTTTGCAGCCTTCTTAGTGAGATTCGTGATAGGGGCATTAATGGTAGAGAAATTCTTTATAAACCTCCTATAATAGTTGGTGAATTCTATGAACCTTTGGATAGGTTTTAATCCCTGAGAAAAAAGCCAGTCAACAACGGCTGACAACTTCTTGGGATCCATACTGAATCCAGAGGCAGAGATGACATAACCCAAAAAAATGGATTTCTGTTTGATCAATCAAACACTTCTCTAGTTTACAATATAAACCATTGTCAAGAAGTGTTTGTAAGACCTTGGAGACGTGTATGTGATATGCACTTAGGTCAGGGGAATATATCAGAATACTGGCACAGGATTGCGGAGTAACATCTCCATTAATGCCAGAGAGGCATTTGTTATTACAGACACCACAAGGTGAGGATGAACATGTGACAGAACAGTCGAACCGCACAACAGTAGAAGGTCTGCGCGGCTCAGCGGAGGTTAGTAATGTTACATTACTCCCTCCACCCCGGACGATACACCCACCGTGAAGGACCAGGCTTGTCCAGGTGACGGCGATGAAAGGAACGGACCAACCGAAGAGCATGCATATCAGCCCGAGGGACCCAGAAACAATCCTCAGGACCATGGCCCTTCCAATGGACAAGATACTGGAAACTACCCCTGAAGAACCTAGAGTCAAGGACAGCAGTAACCGCATATTCCTCCACTCCTTCAACCGATACAGGAGGTGGATAAGTGTGAGGTCCAGTAAACCGATTACAGATCAGAGGTTTCAACAGGGAGGTATGGAAAACATTATGTATATGCATGGAACGAAGCAAGTCCAGAGCATACGATACAGGGTTCACCTTGCGCAGGATGCAGAAAGGACCAACAAAACGAGGAGCTAACTTCATGGTGGGCACACAGAGACAGATGTTTCGGGTAGAAAGCCAAACCCTTTCCCCCACCACATAGGAAGGAGCTGCACGATAATGCCTATCCGCCTGTACCTTCTGTCTCTGAGAAGCCTTAGACAATAATTGTTGAACCTGCTCCCAAGTACTACGGAAACCAGCCATGTGTTCATGCAGAGCTGGCATTCCCTATGAGCAGAATGCAGTCAGAAGAACAACATGATGCCAGCCATAGACTATGTATTTGAACCCAGAGGATTCGTGAGCTGTGTTATTGTGAGCAACCTCAGCCCAAGGAAGCAGGTCAACCCAATCATCTTGGTGATGAGAGATAAAACAACGCATATATTGCTCAAAAGACTGGTTGGCACGTTCAGCAGCTCCATTAGTCTGAGGATTGTAAGCGGAGGAAAAGGACAATTTAATACCCATCTCTGAGCAAAAGGCCCTCCAGAGCAAGAAACAAATTGATTACCCCTGTCAGATACAATTTGTTCCGTTTCCGGTATGCCGTGTAAACGGAATACCTCCCTTGTGAAAATCCTAGCTAATTCTCCAGAGGAGGGGAGTTTCCTCAGGGCTATGAGATGAGCCATCTTTGAAAACTTGAGTATGACACTATGTCAACTGGAAGGGGGTAGTTCTACAATAAAGTATAGACAAGTTGGACCTTGGTTTAGTGGATATGGGTAAAGGTTGGAGCAATCTACATGGTGTACAGTGAATGGTCTTGTTGGCTGCACAATTGTCACAAGCAAGCACATAGGCATTTATATCCTTCTTTAGGGAATGCCACCAGAAGTCACGAGTTACAAGGTTGGTGGTCTTTGTTATACCTGGATGTCCAGTGGGTTTGCGGTCATGACATAAAGACATAACTTCCTGTCTGACAATAGGGTTAACAAACAGTTTATCACTAGGCTTGTCTTCAGGGGACTCAGGTTGAGTAGCTATGATGCGACACAATGAAGAGGATACGGAAAGAACCATTGTGGCTACGATTCTTTCCGGGGAAATGATAAAACACTCCTCCGGCTTCTCCTCTTTACTCACATCGAAGGAGTTTAAATAAGCCTCATTCAGATCCGATTGGCCATACCCGGCCTTTGACCCCAGAACGTGCGTGCGCGTCCTTTGCGTGATGTCACACGCATGCGGACATCTACAATACCGTGGGCGGATGTGAGGTTACAAATTGGAATGGATCCACAGCAGCCGGTATCCTTCAACATGCCACTAGAGTCACATCGAATTGCCTGGACAAAGCACCGGCTTTGGCATTACGTGGTCCAGGTCTATAAGTGATTATAAAATTAAATCTGGACAAGAAGAGAGACCATTTAGCCATTTAGCTTCTCCAAGGTACAAGAAGTTCTTGTGATCCCAGTCTCCACTCCTTCAAGGCTATGATAATGGCCAATAGTCCTCTATTGCCAATATCATAGTTCCGTTCTGCCCACATGGGTGCAAAGGCTGGTCAGGGTATAAGCGCAGGGAAAGCTCCTACTTCTATCTCAGAAGGATCTACTTCTAATACAAAAGAAAGTGAAGGGTCAGGATGTTGGAGGATAAGAGTGGAAAAAAAACTTTTTTTCAGGCTCTCAAAAGGTTTCCCTTGCCTCGGGGGGCAAAACATAGTGGTTCGCAGCCTTCTTAGTGAGATTCATGATAGGGGCAGTAATGGTAGAGAAATTCTTTATAAACCTCCTATAATAGTTGGTGAATTCTATGAACCTTTGGATAGGTTTTAATCCCTGAGAAAAAGGCCAGTCAACAACGGCTGACAACTTCTTGGGATCCATACTGAATCCAGAGGCCGAGATGACATAACCCAAAAAATGGATTTCTGTTTGATCAAACACTTCTCTAGTTTACAATATAAACCATTGTCAAGAAGTGTTTGTAAGACCTTGGAGACGTGTATGTGATATGCACTTAGGTCAGGGGAATATATCAGAATACAGTCTAAGTACACTATCACAAATGAATGTATGAAGTCTCTGAGGACACCATTGATAAAATCTTAGAGAACAGCTGGAGCATTACATAGGCCAAAAGGCATGACTGCATATTCATAATGCACACTTCTGGTGTTAAAGGTAGTTTTCCATTCACGCCCCCCTTTTTTGTGTACCAAGTTGTATGCACCCTCAGATCTTGCCTGGTAAAGATAGAGGCCCCTTTTAACCTGTCAAAAAACTCCATAATAAGGGGAATTGGATAGGCATTTTTGATTGTGATCCTTTTCAACCCTCTATAGTCTATGCAGGGGCGTAGATCCCCCTCTTTTTTGGATACAAAAAAGAAACCAGCCCCAATCGGAGAGGAAGATCTACAAATAAAATTCTTTGCTAATGAATCTCCAATATACTCCTCCATGATGGTACTCTTCTGTGAAGACAAACCCTTCCTGTGAAGGATAAACCCTTCCTTTAGGTGGCATAGTACCAGGTAGGAGATCTATGGCACAATCATAAGGCCCATGAGGTGGTAATCTGTCTGCCTCCTTATCAAACAATGCTTTCAGGTATACATAAGGGCATCGATGGTAAGTCTGTAGACAGTGGTGGGGCAGTAGGAACATTAATGAGATGAACAAGAGTGACCTTTTTTTATACACTTCTCCTGACATGTATCACTCCTTGAGATGATTTCACTGTCTCCAATCAATAGTGGGGTTGTACAGACTTTTTTTCCCCTTTAAGTTAAGAGTACTGCACCATTTTTTTATATTTTGTCATGAAAAACAATGCGTTTTAGCACAAGACTGAATAGAAAACAAGATTGTAAGCAAAGATACATATTAAATTTGATACGACAAGAGAAACTAATGTGAGTTAGTTCAGGAAGTCTTATGGATTGTAGTAGAGAATATCGGACTACACAAGGGGCACATATTGGGGTAGTACCACCACTAAGCTCATTAGCTTGACTCAAAATCCAGAGAAACAGATAAAATAAAATAGATGAGTGAGGGAGCACAGGAGAGAACCCATGCAAAAAAGAACATTAATCATCTGCTGAATAGTGGTATAAACAGTGGTATAAACATGAGCAATAAGTACTGTGCCTTAGCAAATGACTCCGCATGAGCTGCTTACTCAGCCTAACCCTATTTCAACAATGCAGAGTCCAGTCCTGTGTAAGTGATAGAAGTGATAGAACGAGTGATGACAGCGGCAGCATTCCTGAAAAAGTGAGTATGAATAACTCCTGGTATGCGCTTTCAGAACAGAAGTCACAGGTACCCTATGCACTCCGGGCAACCAACACAGGTCAGCGTAGTGGTGATACACAATCGGGGTACCAGCCCAAGTAGAGTGGAGGTTTCTGCTCTGGAGATGTGCGATAGACAGCACTTAAGCAACTGGATCAGTGGTGTTGGCAAGTGCTGCATCCGTGTCCAGCCTGTGCAGGGACATCGCCCACACTCAAGCTGTTTGATTGGGCCTTGGCTCCCGGCCTGCCTTGGTAGTCGAAATCGCGGCACCCTTCGCTTCTTCCGCATAGTGATTTTCTGGATGGATGTCCTCTTGTGGGTACCCCCAGACCGGGCATAATGTGTGGGTCACCGAGTGGATGGAGGCAAAATAGGAGTCAGTGGCCTCGCCTCTGCAGTGCCCTAACGAGTAGTTATTTTGGACCAGAAGTCAAACATAGCGTCCAGTTTATCCAGCATGGAGGGTGGTTGGACATATGGTGTGGGTCTGCACATAGCGTCCGCCATTGTGCAGGTGACAGGATTGCTGTTACTGGTGGTGGGCAGCTGGGATACTGCCACTTCAGCACTGATGTAGAGTACTGGGATATCCCTCACTGGCGGGGGGTTCCGATTTTCAGTGAGACCACTGCAGGAAGATGAAGTTGTATGAGGAGGGATCGGCTGCCTCCCCCCCCCCACCAACATTAAGTAGGCCACAGGTCCGCTCCCGTGAAAAGCCGCAGATCTCAGTTAAGTCCAGAATCGATCAGACACCATGATCCTGTCTCATCACAGGAGTGCTTCAGCAGTCAAATTGTGGGTTGTAAGTGGTCTATTTTGCTGGTTTAGAACATTTCTGTGAGGAGCTCTTGTGGTGCGTGAACGGTCCGTGCGGCAGTCAGGCTCGCCCCGGGTTGTGTAGTCTTAACCAAAGGTAACCCAGTACGATTGATGAACAAGGGGAGGTGATCACCGAAAAACACAAATCCTCCTTGTGTAACAGACCAGAATGCATAGTCAACTGTCTCACGAGTGATTAACTGTGAATATAAAGATCTACCATCTATGGCCTCAACAGTCAAGGGTGTCTCCTTCTTTCTAAAGGGTGGTAAGTGGGTCCTGACAAAACCCAGTCTATAAAATTATCAGCAGCTTCAGAATTTACAAGCTCTAAAACGTCTATAGACTTCTCACCCAAAGTTAAGGTGATGGGGAGAGGTAATCTTTTATGAGGCAGTAAAAGGGGATTCTGGATAATCAATAAGGTCTTCGAGAAGGACCGGAAGATCTTTGGCTGCCGCCTCATCCAAGATGTTATAATTAACCCTCTCCATGAACGCAGCAGTCAATCCACTATTGATCCAATCCATCTCAGAGGCAAGAGTGCGGAAACTAATCTCATAATCCACTATGGATCGGGTTAATCCTGATAAGAGATCTAGCTGCACTTTTCTCTCTGCCAGATGGATCAAACACTTTATGGATGGTTCTTACAAAGGTCTTGTAATCATAAACCAAGTCCTTGTTTGCCTCCCATAAAGGATTAGCCCATTCCAAGACCTTTGCGGTTAACTGGTGCATAAAGAATCCAACCTTGGACCTTTCAGCGGGAAAAGACCTGGGAGACGTTTCAAAGTGAAACTCTATCTTATTTATGAACCCTCGACAGGTCTTAGGTTTGCCACCATATCTAGGAGGTGGTGTCAGACTGGTGGCACTGACTGGGTAGGCATAGGTGGAAGGCTTCCAGGAGAGAGGTGGTCGGTTCTGGCTAACAAGGTCTGGAAGGCCTGAGCGAATTGGTCCATTCTATGGTCCATTTCCTCAAATCTAGCCTGGCAAGGATTCTGTGGAGCTCCTATTTCTGCAGGGTCCATGGCCCTATCATAATGTCACGGGAGCTGTACCCCAACATGCAGGAAAGAGGAAACCCACAAAAGGCGGATTCGAAAGACATATTACCGAGCCGGACTTAACGTATAATACAACAAGAAATAGGGTCAAAACAAAATCAAGGACAAGATAACAAATACTCAGAATCAAGACAAAACCAGGTCAGGATACCAGAAATCTCGGGTCAAATACGAAGCCAAGTTCAGGATACCAGAAATCACAAGTCAAATATGAAGTCGAGGTCAAACACAGGAAATCACAAGGTAATCTCTAGGAGCACTAAACAAGGATCTAACAGAAACCATGATAGGGCAATGAATGGGGGCTAAAACAAGCCTTAAATAGGGTTACCTATGTTCTGAAAGGTCCATGTTATCACTGCGATCCAAAACAGATTAGGATTGCAATGATGACGTAGTCACTTTAAGAGTGGGCATGACATCACATCCACATCTATTTATAGACATCCTGCCACGCAGCCGCATGGTTCGGCCAGACCACACGGTTGGAGGAGGTCTGCATGGATCGATGAAGGTTAGTAATGCCACACACCCCCCAAGCACACAAGCACCCACTGGAGCTCCCTCAGTGTGCCACACGGTTGAGTGGTGTGCCGCGCGGCAGGAGGAGGTCTGTGTGGCTCGGCGAAGGTTAGTAATGCCACACACCCCCCAAGCACACAAGCACCCACTGGAGCCCCCAGCAACCACAGGAGCCCCCAGCACCCCGGCACACCAGCAGCCACAGGAGCCCCCAGCACACCAGCAGGTCTCAGGGACTCCAGCAGCCACATGAGCCACCCAGTACACCAGAAGCCCCAAGGAAGACAGCATCCATGGGAGCCCCCAGCACATTGGCAGCTACAGGAGTCCAGGAACATGATCCACTCCAGGTCTCCCAAAGGTTAAAATAAAAAATAATGTGTGTGCCTGTCTGTCAGTAATTGCGTGTATGTCTGTCAATGAATGCGTGTCTGTCAGTGTCTCTTACTTAAGTGACAATTCAAAGTGCTCCCCAATGTAACGGATTCATCCACACATCCACAGAAATGTTTATGATGGTATTTACCGTCCTGACAGGAATAGTTGTGCCCATCTGCAACCACGCGCCCGGATACCTGATAAACCCAGCCTGTCTAGAGACGCAGGCCGCTGAGTATCTATGTCACTTTATAGCCCCATGGCCGCCAACGTTGATGACGATGTTGGTGTGCGTGTGACGTCACGCGCGCGCACTTTTTGGGGTCAAAGGTCGGTTACAACCAATCGGATAAACAAGAGGGTTATTTAAACTAATTTTCAAATTTTTTCATTGCACTGTTGTGGTTTCTGCATGCTGTTAATCCGAGAGTGCGTTCCTGATCTTGATGTTTTGGTATTTGACTTTGGCTTTGTTCTGACTTGCCTGATTTCTGGTATCCTTGACTTTAGTTTTTTTAGTTTTTTTCTCATTGTTGTGTCCGATTCTGTATCTCTGACCTTGGCAAGTATTCTAACTATTCTTGGATACGTCCAGCCATCCTAAGGTCCGGTTAGACGTTATCCTTAGTCCTAGGTGTGATACAATTCTGCGTGCTGGATCAATTAGTAATCCTGACATTACGACATGGCCATAGATCCTACAGAATTGTGTCAGCACATAGCAGCTTGTGAGAGAAAGCCAGAGGAGAATGATCATCGTATGGATCAATTTGCCCAGGCTTTTAGTATGCTCCTTACTAGGCTCATTTACGGCCTGAGGCTTCTCCGACTATGTCACCACTGCCTATTGTATACAAGGCACCTATCTCCTCCCCTGCATTTTGATGGTAGTATTTTGGAATGCATGGGATTCCTCAATCAAATGGAGTACCACTTTGAGGCCTCACCTGGTTCATTTCCCATGGATAGAGCTAAGATTGGGTATTTGATGAACCAACTTAAGGGTAAGGCCTTAACATGGGCCAGTCCATTATGGGAGAGTAATAGGAGTATTTCTTATAATTACCAGGAATTCTATGTGGAATTCAAATTAACGTTTGAACCATTAGGCAGGGAGGATGATGCCTCCACTGCCTTAATGCATATCAAACAAGGAAACCAGCCTATCTCAGATTATGCAATCGAATTTCACACCTTGGCTTCTGAGGTAGACTGGACTAACAACGGATTAATCGCTGCTTTTAAAAAAGGATTATGCGAGAATATGCGGCCAAAAATCTACCGAAAAGATTAAACAAAAGTGTTACCTTTGTGATGCAGATTGATAATAGATTTAGGACCAGAGAAATTACTAGAAGCAGAACCAAACGTATGACCTTGTCACTAGCACCTCGATTCTCCAAACCTGCTGTCCCTGACCTCCGATGCGATCTGAATCCGAACCTAGGCAACTAGGGGTTACAAGAATGTCAGAGGCAGAGAAACAGTGTAGGAGAAGAGAGGGTCTATGCTTATATTGTGGAAAAAAAAGGAGATATGAGAGATACTTGTCCTATACACCTGTAAATCTTCTGCACCTAAGAACCTTAAGGGGACAGGTCCCTGGTAGACTCAGGTGCAGCAGGTAACTTTATTGACATGTATTTTGTTAAAAAACTCTATACCTGTCAAGGAGAAACCTTCACCTCTAGCTGTTGAGGCTATTGACGGGAAACCTCTCCCTCAACCACTGATTACCCACAAGACCTTGCCTATTTGTATCATTATAGGAGCATTGCATAAAGAATTCCTTACAGTTCAGATAACCGCTTCCCCTTCATGTCCCATCAAATTAGGATTCCCTTGACTCATCAAGCACAACCCTCATATTGACTGGGCAAAAGGGGAAATACTGGAATGGGGTACAGACTGTCAGGAGGGTTGTATGTCACCTATTACTAAAAGAGTGGGCATTGTTACTTTACCTACAATTACACCCACTACCCCCGAAATACCCATGCAGTATTGGGAGGTTAGGGAAGTGTTTAACTGATGTTCTACCTCCACATGGATCAAATGATTGTTCCATTGATCTGCTGCCCGGGGCTATGCCTCCTAAAGGGGCAGTATATGCTTTATCCCCACAAGAGAGTAAAATCATGGAGAAGTACATCAGAGATGCCTTAAGTAAGGGTCACATACGCAAATCACCCTCCCCTTCTTTTTCGTGTCAAAAAAAGGATGGAGAATTACTTTCCGAATTGTTTGACAGACTCCAGGGTGCTAAGGTCTTTACCAAACTTGACCTCAGGAGTGCATACAATTTGGTCAGGATTAAGAATGATCACGAGTGGAAAACGGCATTTAACACTAGAAATGGACACTATGAATATCTTGTTATGCCCTTCGGGTTATGCAATGCCCCAGACGTATTTTAGGACTTCAATAACAATGTGCTAAGGGATTTTATTTACTCTTTTGCACTTCTATACCTCGATGATATCCTTGTTTATTCCTCCGACCTCGAGACCCATCATGATCATGTTAAACAAGTATTACAAACTTTACTCAAAAATGGTCTTTATTGTAAACTTGAAAAATGCATGTTTTATCAACTTAAAGTAGTTTATGGGGTATAACATATCCGCAGGGCCAGATTAAGAGCCCAGTGGGCCTGGTGCTGACAATTATGATGGGCCTACTTACAGAATCATATCGACCAAAAACAGTAAAACACTCCCAAGCATCATGTATCTGATGGAGATGGTGCTGGAGAGAAAGAAAACAGCAGCTAAAAGAAAACACATACCCTAGGCTAATCTCTCTCTAATTTATGTTTTCATCTTTCAACTAAATCCATAACCCCTAACAGCAGTGTCCAGTCAAGCAGGAAGTCAATGGGCATGGTAAAAGGGTGTGCCACTGACACAAATCACATAACCTGCCAAAAGGGGCGAACATGCCCAAAAAGAGGACATGTCTGCTCAAAGAATTAGAAGGCCAGCCTGGCATGAATGCATGTCAGGCTGCCTGCCAATCATGCAGCTGGCCAACTAAGGGCATACTATGCAGACAGCACCCTGAGCTTGGCATAAATGCATCTAATGATGTGCTCACTCAACGCTTTCTAAGGACTGTCCCCTAGTCTCCTTACCTTCTTACTAGCAGGCAGAAGCTCCTGGTATATGGTCTGGGACAGAGAAAAGCTGTATGTAGTGAGTGTAGAAGAAAGGGAACATGCCACAGTGTTAGAGAGACCAAAGTCAGCATTACCACAAGCATGAATTCATGACCCTATAGTGTTAACACCACCATCTAGCCCCCATGGACCCCTCATGCCTCCATAAATATAGCAAAATCCTACTATATTCAAGCCTGAAGCTGTAACTCTGCAAGCTGTTAGACTCATAAAACCAAGCAGTCTGCTGACATCATTAGCAGTGGTGGCCTGATCCAATCACAGTGCTTCCCCATAGGATTGGCTAAGACTGACAAAGAGGCAGATCAGGGTCAGAGCCAGCACGATTCAAAACACAGCCCTGGCCAATCAGCATCTCCTTATATAGATGAATTTAATTAATGAATTCAGTGTCTGCATGCAGAGGGAGGAGACACTGAATGTTTGAATGCATTTTAGGCAGCCATGACCCAGGAAGGATCTCTAACAGTCATCTAAGGAGTGGCCAGTGAAGTTATCACTAGGATGTAATGTAAACACAGCATTTTCTCTGAAAAGACCATGCTTACAGCAAAAAGCCTGATGGTAATGATTCTACTCACCAGAACAAATTCAATAAGCTGTAGTTGTTCTGGTGACTATAGTGTCCCTTTAACTATATTCATTGTCAGCCAGTCCACACAAGTTTTGTTCCCATACATCCCTCTTAAGTTTCCATAATTAAGTAAGAGTATGTGAAAAGTAGTTAAGGTTGCCACCTTTCTTGGAAAAACATACCGGCCTTACTAATTTATGTGTGGGTGACATCACATGATGTAAATCACAAGGAGTGACATAAGAGAAAATGCTGTAATATCACCAAAAAACTACTTAGTTTAAATCTGCTGTAAAGATGGATTCCTCCCAGCGCCCCCATGTCTCCCAGTGCCCTCATGACTCAGTGCCCCCATGTATCGATTACTCCAGGTCTCAGTGTTCCTATGTATCAGTGTCTCAGTGCCCCATGTCTCCCAGTGTCCCTTAGTGTCATGTCCCCGGGTCTCCCAGTGATCCTATGTATCAGTTTCTCAATGCCCTAAGTCTCCCTGTGTCCCCATGTATCCCAGGGTCCCCATGTTACTAGGACACTAGGAAGACGGGGATACCTAGGGGCACGGGGAGACCTAGGGACACGGAGACACCAGTGACACTGGGAGACTAGGGGACTCTGGCTGGGACACATGGGGACAATGGGAAAATAGGGGACACTTGAAGACATGGGGACACAGACACCAGGGACAAAGACATTGGCTGGGGGACATGGGGACATTGAGACACGGGGGCACTGAGACACCAGGACCACAGACACTAGGGACACTAGCTTGGGGACATTGTGACACTTAAGGCACTGAGAGACATGGAGGCACTAGGAGACATGGGGACAGTGAGACACTGGCAGACTGGGGGCACTGGGAAACTAGGGGGCACTGAGACACCAGGGACACTGGCTGGGAGACATGGGGACACTGTGTCCCCATGTGTTTGTGTCATAATGTCTCCCAATGTCCCTTAGTGTCTCCCTGCTGCCTTTCCCCCATCCCTTACTTCCCTGAGCTGTAGGCTGTCTCTGCAGGGTGGGAATTGCTGTCTGGACTCTCTGTAGCTGCACCCCTGCAGATCAGTGAGTATAGATAGGCAGGGAGGGATATGCTGGAACTTCCTATTCCTGCCTGTCTCCACATACAGCGACCCCTACTGGCCAGTATTGCATAGTAATTTCCATTTATACTGAGAATAATACCAGCATTTATATTGCCAGTATCACTGCAATATTGGCACCAGCCAGGCAGCCTCAAATACTGGCTGTGCCAATAAAATAAAAGCCAGGTGGAATCCCTAAGAGTAGTGTGTAAAAAAAAATAAAAAAAAAATAAAAAAATTGTTTTTAAAAAAAAAAAAAAAAATCAATGGGCCTATTCCATGGGCCTGGGCCTGGAGCTGCAGCTCCATCAGCCCCTATGTTAATCCGGCCCTGCTGGCCCTGGCCGGGTGTCATGTGACTACCCGGTGCTCAGTCTGACACTGTGCCTGCCGGATGTCCAGAGGTCCCCCTGCTATGTCAGGTAAAAGGGGGGACAAAGGTAGAAAAATTGGAAGGGTTTAGGGGGGGCTACTAATATGGATGGCAGGAGGGGTATGTAGAAAAATAATTGGAAGGGTTTAGGGGGGCTACTAATATGGATGGGAGGAGGTAGAAAAATTATTGGAAGGGGTTAGGGGAGTACTAATATGCATGTTAATATGCATGGAAGGGGTAGGTGGGGTTCTTTTGTGCATGGAAGGGGAAGGGGTGGTTCTAATATAAATGGAAGGGGTAGAGACGGGTAGTAAAATGTATGGAATGCATTTCTGACAGTGTCACTGAATGACAGTTAGGAAATGTGGTCACCCTAATTCAGGGGCAGTATTACACAATCTGTATATGTAAAAAAAATATAAAAAGTAATCTGCAAAGTACAAAATGTTTGTGTCATATGTCGTGCTAAAAATTAAGCTAGGAATATGCATATTTTTAAAAAATAATTTTTAGAATAATGATACAGATATTTTATTTCTTTTCACCAGAACCACAACAGCTAAACGTAGTAGTTCTGGTGTCTATAGCATGTCTTTGCAGGCTTTTTAATGTAAGCACAGCCATTTTGTAAAAAGGCAGTATTTACATTACTGATGAGGAATACCTCTAGTGGACACTCAGATGGCCACTAGAGGTGCTTCCTAGTCGAGACATGAATGCCGCCCTATGAAGTATCTGTGCATGTGCGGCAAAGCTGCGCATGCGCACCAGAGAGCAATGACGCTTCTGAATAGAAGCGTTTTAATGCTCCCTGCTCGCACCCTCCTATTAAGTAATTTTGATGAAAAAGGGGGCGCGGCATCAGGAGGATCCCGGCGCTGTATCCGGGTAAGTAAAATCCCTTCCCTGTAGTGACCCTTTAAATGTTATTATTTAATCATTTATATAGCAACTGCAAATTCCGTAGCGCTGTACAATGGGATAAACAACTCCTAGTTTACGGAATAAGAATATAACCGGCAAGTAAAAATGCTATCCCCCCCAGATTTTTTGGGGTTCCTACACCCATGAATATCGCCTAAACGGTTTTTAACCTCGTGTGGGCAAAACGGTCTGTTACAATTGGTGGCAAGCAGAGGGATCGTTCCCACAGACCAGAAGGACAGCTACAAGACAACACCAGTTCCTGGATTACAAATAGAGGGATAGCGCTAGCTACCGTGCAGCGTCCCTATCTACAACAGCATGGAGCGAGCAAGACCCTGGATAGAACCCTGCGAAGAACACCTCAACCTGATACTTCCCTACGAGGGCAACGCTTACCTTGAGGAGGTAAAGAGGCGGTTGGTCTGGTATGGCCCAGACCCTTCGAACGAGGTGGTCTTCCAAGTAATGCACCAGTTGAGTGCTGAGAACCATGCGACAATGGTCTTTGAGCAAAAACTGTGGGGGTTTGAGGATATGGACACCCAATCCCCAGCGGCAGTGTGAGTCCCAGGGAGCCGAAGGTGTCGTCCTTCCTCCCCAGCGGCAGTGTGAGTTACAGTAAGCCAAAGGTTCCATCCTTCCTCCCCAGCAGCCGAGTGAGTTACAGGGAGCCAGAGGTGCCATCCTTCCTCCCCAGCGGCAGAGTGAGGTCCAGGGAGCCAAAGGAGTCGTCCTTCCTCCCAGCGGCAGGGGGTCCTGCAGGGAGCAGAGACCGTCGGTCTCGCACCCCAGCAGCAGGAGAAAATATTGAAAGGGGAGACGGTTGGTCCCCCTCTCCACCAGCAGAGAGAGTGTGTCAGGGAGAGGAGCCTGCTACCCACTCTCCCCCGTGGCTGGAAGGATATATGGGAGAGGAGCTGGTTACCCACTCTCCCCAGCGGCAGATTGACATACCCAGGGGAGACAGTAAGCCCCACAACCGTGCACTTACAACACAGGGGGTAGGGACGGTTGGTCCTGCCCCCCAGCATCTGGGCTGTTTAGCCAAAGGGGAGACAGTCGGTCTCCCCCTCCGGCAGCAGAGCTGTGTATCCAAAGGGGAGACAGTCGGTCTCCCCCTCCAGCAACCAGGCTACTTCCACGGTAGCGCTGTCACCAGGGCAGAGTGCCGCTGGTCTCTGCCCACTCAGCAACCCACCAAGGCAGCCCACCAGTCTCCCGCACAGCCATGGTGAGGCACCTGGACACGGACAAGCTTCTCCTCTACCCAGATGTTGTAACCATTTATTGTGGGTGGGCTGTACTACTGTTTCTGTTTTGTGGGTGGGCTGCTGGACTAACAAGGGCACTGACCAGCAGGAGGTCAGATACCCTGTTAGTCTGATTGGAAAAGGGGAGAAATGTGGCGGAACCAACCTCGCCACTATGCACTGGAGAAGCCTGGTTGCTCGCCTGCTCCTTTTAGACTAAGGCCCTGCAGTTCAGCCCTATTATTTCCCCTACTGAAAGGTTTATTCGTGCCTTTCTGCCGGGGTGTTCGGTAGATTCAATCTACCGAACAAACTACCGAACGATGGACCACCTGGGAACCGTCAATTGACCGCCCAGAAGCTGCTGTTAACCGCAGTTTAATTGATGAACGCTGGGTGGCCTTGGTTCGTCTGCCGAACACGTGGCAGCGGCCATTTTACCTCCCAAACGGCCAGCAGTGTTCAGCGCCCAAACTATGGAACTGAAAATGGACCCTTATTGGCGCGAACACCGCTGAGCCGCTAACCTCCTTACCTTCCCATTCGGTAGCGGAACCGAATGACTGTTCATTCGGTAGTTTAACCGGATCAACAGCATCACCCAGATAGCTAAGCCATGGATCCTATTCGTGTAACGAAAGACTATGTGAAAGACTTTGGCTCCATGGCGATTGAACTGTATGTATGTGATCTGAGCGCCAGTCGGTAGTAATGTGCGCTCAGATCTAAGCTATCTGGGGACAGGTAGGATGTATATGTTTTATGTAATAAATGTGACTGTGTGTAATTTTATGTCTTTTACTGAAAATGTGTGTAATGGAGTTTTGCCTCTGTCCTTGGAGATAATTGGATTACATCCCAATTATCTCCAGGACAGAGAGGAGGGATTGTGATGTAATTGTGGGAGTGTTTAAAGGTGTATGTATGTGTTACAGACGCTATACAGATCAGTACTGGGTCTCTTTATTTTATGTTACCGAATGCCGTTCCCTTCGGTACCCTTGTTGTATAAACTCAATTACACGAAGCATCAGGATCCTATATTCGCAGATACGAAGTAAAACCACCCAGGCCCTGGCATGTGCAGCCACTTAACCCTTTTCACCTTTCAAACAACCGAACGGCCGACCACCAGGAACTTGAGGTTTGCGGTTAACCACAAACGTAATTGATGGCCCCAGGGTGGCCTCGTTCGTATGCTACTCCTCCGCACTCAAACTCCCGAACGAGGACCTCCCTGTACTGCGGCGTGTGTCCCCAATTAGAACGTTGAGGTTAATTGCTTATTCACGGCGGTCTACATTCGGTCCACGAAGGGCTGAGACAACCATCCCTGGAGCGTTGTTCGTATCGCAGACTGCCCGTCCCTCGATCCAGGAGTTTTGGTACCAGGTCCCGCTCATCTATTCCCCGACAGAAAACATGACCACCATCTCGTGTTCGGGACAAAGAAACACAAACAGACTTTGTATACTAAGGACTGGCTATACCATTCGTGAGGTCTGAGCTCTATTCGCACATCTGATGCGCTCAGACCTGAGCTATCTAATGACTGGTAGAATATAGGAGATGCGTTAGACATTGTTATAAATATGTATTTGTATGCTGTTTTGTATGTGCAAATCACACGTGGGATTCTGGGCACTTGGAGATAATTGAATTGCACTAACCGTTGAAATCTGTATCTCCAAGTTGGGCGGTGACTATTTCAAATGATACAGTGTCCTGCTATTGGTCAATTGTCTGTACTGTCCCGGTATCCCATAAGGTCCAGAGGTGGCTGTCCCTGGACTTGAAGTTTTTGCATAAATAGCGATGCCCAGGTGCCATTAAAACCAGTTCTTGCTTGACCTTCAAATCGCAGCCTCAACTCGTTTTGTGGGGAAAAGGGTATCCTAGCTATATTAGAGCTAGTGGGATTGCTCTACACTTACAGGATTCGTATGGACTAACTGCCGAAGCGGCGCTTCTCTCTCTCTACACTGTGGATCCAGGCTATCCAAGCGGTCCAGCTTCCAGCTAGCCTGGGGGTAACCGTAACAGTATGTGATTGGCTAAGGGCCAATATGTTTCCCATCTGGTCCCCTAGGGGAGTGTCCACCAGGTGGGAGACCTGCATAAAAGGCGGGCAGTTAGCCCAAGTAAACCAGATTCTGCTTAACCCTCAAACGAAGTGTCGTCTCGTTATTGGGGGAATTGGATTGTATGCTGACTGCCAGGAGTCTAGAGGTGCTTCCTAGTCGAGACATGAATGCCGCCCTATGAAGTATCTGTGCATGTGCGGCAAAGCTGCGCATGCGCACCAGAGAGCAATGCCGCTTCTGAATAGAAGCGTTTTAATGCTCCCTGCTCGCACCCTCCTATTAAGTAATTTTGATTTCGTATGGTTTTTCCTGTTCAGCTGTTTCCAGTATTCATGAGTTTCCTGTTCGTGAGTTGGAGAATTCATGTAGTTTGCAGTTCGGGAGATTGGTGACTGCAGTAGCTGTCTGTGCATCTGAAAGGGGAATATCGCCTAAATGGTTTTTAACCTCTTGTGGGCAAAACCGTCTGTTACAACTAAAAGAACCCAGAATCAGAGCAGGACAGAAAGCAGAACCCAGAACACGTACACAAGACATGAGGGAAAACAAGAACAGGGCAGGACAGGACTGTACATGAACTGGGATTACAAAATAAAACAAGACAAGATATAATAGGCAAAACAAGAGGAGACATACCTAAGCACTATATATGAAAAATATGGGGATTTAGTTACATTATATGATCATACATTGCATAAGCCTGCCACAACACCAATGTACCCCATATTTGGCAGGTCCTACACTGCCTAATGTTCGCTAAAAAAACCATACTAAACCACAATAGCCCTTACCTGCAAGAAAGGGCAGAGACTTGAAACACTGCAGCAGGTCCAGACTGAAACAAAAGGAAAATGGAAAACAAACGGGTGTGGCAACATAAAACAAACATTTAAAGGAAACCTAGACACTGGGAATTCCAGGGACAGATTACAGGAACGAACCCAGAAAAACCCAGCATAAAGAAAACCAGACATAGAATAGAAAACCAAAAAACCAAGAAAAACTAAACAAGAATTGTAAAAAGAGTACTGGATACCAGAAGCCATCACCAGACTGATCCGCAGAACAAGGCATGATGTGACAGTACCCCTGGCAGCCGACAAGACGGTGGGCACTACCACTTGTCTCAGTTTGCTTGGAGGTTGATTCGGTGGCATGAGAATGTCGGCAGCCTAGGGATAAATTGATTGCACTTTGGGACCTCGTGGTGCCTGTTAGAGGGTCCAGAAAGGTTATGTTGACAGAGCTACAGTCTTTGATAGGCAGTCTGAATTTTGCGTGTAGGGTAATTCCCATGGAGAGAGTTTTTAGCCGTTTTCTGGCAAAGGCAACTTGTGGGCATGGGCGTAGGAACCCCAAAAAATCTGGGGGGATAACATTTTTACTCGCCGGGTATATTCTTATTCCGTAAACTAGGAGTTGTTTATCCCATTGTACAGCGCTACAGAATTTGCAGTCGCTATATAAATGATTAAATAATAACATTAAAGGGTCACTACAGGGAAGGGATTTTACTTACCCGGATACAGCGCCGGGATCCTCCTGATGCCGCGCCCCCTATTTCGTCAAAATTACTTAATAGGAGGGTGCGAGCAGGGAGCAATAAAACGCTTCTATTCAGAAGCGTCATTGCTCTCTGGTGCGCATGCGCAGCTTTGCCGCACATGCACAGATACTTCATAGGGCGGCATTCATGTCTCGACTAGGAAGCACCTCTAGTGGCCAACTGAGTGTCCACTAGAGGTATTCCTCATTAGTAATGTAAATACTGCCTTTTTACGAAATGGCTGTGCTTACATTGAAAAGCCTGCAAAGACATGCTATAGACACCAGAACTACTACGTTTAGCTGTTGTGGTTCTGGTGACTATAGTGTCCCTTGAATATAGAGAGGAAAAAAGAATCATCACAAATGTAAGAAATAAATGTCTGTATCATTATTCTAAAAATTATTTTAAAAAAATAAAAAAATATGCACATTCCTAGCTTAATTTTTAGCACGATATATGACACAAACATTTTGTACTTTGCAGATTACTTTTTATATTTTTTTATACATATACAGATTGTGTAATACTGCCCCTGACTTAGGGTGACCACATTTCCTAACTGCCATTCAGTGACACTGTCAAAAATGCATTCCATACATTTTACTACCCGTCTCTACCCCTTCCATTTATATTAGAACCCCACCTACCCCTTCCATGAATATTAGAACCACCTCTACCCCTCCCATGAATATTAGAACCACCCCTACCCCTTCCATGCACAAAAGAACCCCACCTACCCATGGGCGTAGGAACCTCAAAAAATCTGGGGGGGATAGCATTTTTACTCGCCGAGTATATACTTATTCCGTAAACTAGGAGTTGTTTATCCCATTGTACAGCGCTATGGAATTTGCAGTTGCTATATAAATGATTAAATAATAACTTTAAAGGGTCACTACAGTGAAGGGATTTTACTTACCTGGATACAGCGCCAGGATCCTCCTGATGCCGCGCCCCCTATTTCGTCAAAATTACTTAATAGGAGGGTGCGAGCAGGGAGCAATAAAACGCTTCTATTCAGAAGCGTCATTGCTCTCTGGTGCGCATGCACAGCTTTGCCGCACATGCACAGATACTTTTCTACCTACCCCTCTCCATATTAGTAGCACCCCTAAACCCTTCCAATTATTTTTCTACCTTTGTCCCCCCTTTTACCTGACATAGCAGGGGGACCTCCGGACGTCTGGCAGGCGCAGTGTCAGACTGAGCGCCGTGTAGTCACGTGACACTCGGCCAGGGCCAGTGCAAGGATTTTTGACGACCTAGGCAAAAGTAAAGTTTGCCACCCCCCCCCCATGTGACATCACAATGCCCCACCCATATGATCTGCCATGTTAACTAACGCCATTGCTGGAGTGCCGCCGTGTTTACATTAAAAGGCCTGCAGGGACAGGCTATAGACACCAGAACCACTACATTAAGCTGCAGTGGTTCTGGGGACTATAGTGTTTCTTTAATGTGAGGTAAGTTAGAGATTAGTGCCACGAATAATAAACTAAATTGCCTACTTACAACCAGATGAGGATGTTGATGGGCCCTAGCTGCAGTCTGGCTCCACTGGTCTGGTGTAGAACAGGCTCTCTGGAGGCTGTTTGTAACTGTGGTCACAAAAATCAATGTTCTGGGAGAACGGGAAGCAGCCCCATTTTTTGGGGGCCCTTTACACAGCTCAAGGTCTGGGTCCCAGGGTCCACCTTCATGTTCCACCAATGAGTTTGTTCACAGGAGGTGGAGTGTGTAGGGGATGTCCTGATATGTGTGTAAGGAATGCATTGTGTGAATCTGTGTTTGTATGTGTAAGGGCTGCAAGGTGTGTTTCTGTGTATGTACGGGATG
>OW240920.1:83556420-83578899 GCA_933207985.1 Pelobates cultripes | reverse complement strand
CTGTACCCGCGGACCATACAGGACTCGGCCACGCTATAACAGAGGGAGTGACAGGAGGGAGCGCTGAGCGCTTCCCTCCTGTCAGCCCCTCTCCTCAGGCTGCGCCCGGGCGGTGCGGTCCGCCCTCATGGACGCACCGCCTGGGCAAAGCTGCAGCCGCCTGAGGCTCTCTGCAGAGCGCTCGGGCGGCTGCAGCATGGGGGGGCCAGCGGAGCTGGGGGGGGATTTCCCCATAACCTGTCCCCCCCGCATGATTTGCTGGGGGGGATGCATCCCCCCCAATCCCCTCCGGTTCCTATGCCCAGGGTCATGGGTGCCATGAAGGTGGATTTGTGGGTCTGCGAATCATTTTTATGTGATTTCAATGGACGGGTCTTCTTTTATGAAGCGGCAGCTTCTTCGGAGGATATTGAGCTGTTCATGGATGCTTTGGGGAGCATAGGTTTTGGGGCATATTTGGCGGGCAGGTGGTGTGTGCTCAGTGGCCTGAACCCTGCAAAGCAAGTCCTCGTATCTGTAATTTGGCATTTCTTGAGCTATCCCCGTTGGTGGTGGCTTTGGCGTTGTGGGGGGAGGTGCTGCGGGACAGGAAAGTTATCTTTTTTACGGACAATATGTCGGTTGCTCATGCTGTTAACCGCTTATTCGTATCTTCGGTCCCGGTGGTACACTTATTATGGCGATTTGTGTTGTTTTGTATGTCGTTTAATATTGGTTTTTGGGCACGTCATGTTCCTTGTTTGTTAAATTTGGTGGCTGATTCCTTGTCTCATTCACAGAGGGAACGGTTTTGGAAGGTGGCTTCGGAGGAGATGTGGCGGCTCGGGACGTCATGCTTGGAGGATTCATAAGGAATTCTTTGGTGCCCGGCACGTTGGCTGCTTATGTAAAGGTTTGGGATGCCTGGGACGAGGTGGTAGGTCACACAGGGGTGTCCCAGTCAAGGGAGGGACGGTTGGATATTTTACTGTGGTTTCTATGCCGTTTGTTTGCACAGCGTTTGTCTCCGTCTGTGGTCGTCAGGAATATTACGAAACGTTACAAAACATTTTCTCATTCACCAAGCCTTACGGGGCTTTAGAAAAGGTAAGAAATCAGTGGATACTAGAAGACCGGTATCTTTTGAAGTCCTGTAGTGCTTAGTGGAAGTGCTGCCAGTGGTGTGTTCATCTCCTTTTGAGGTGGGGTTATTCTCGGTTGCCTTCTCGTGGGACTTCTTCTGGGCCTTTCAGATTGGTGAACTGGTGAGTACCTTTGGAGTGGGTGTTGGGGGGGTTCAACACCCAGACATTGAATTACGGACCAATAGGGTGGTAATTCAGTTGGGCTGTACAAAGATGAATGTATTTGGTAAAGGTTGTTTGGTAACACTATTTTCCCTGTCTGGGTCAGGGGTCTGCCCAGTTTCATGTGCATCGCACTACGTGGAGTTTCGCCCAGACGTCCTGGGTTGTTTTTTGGTATATGGGGATGGATCCGCTCTGTTGCGGTTCCAATTCTTTCATTTTTTTCAGATGGGCTTAACGGAGCTGGGTTTGGATCCCATGCAGTTTGGAACCCATTCCTTCTGGATAAGGGTGTCAACTGAGGCGTTCCGCTTGGGTCTAGGTGAGGAACTGGTGAAATGTATAGGTAAGAGGGAGTCGGTACGGTTTAATTCCTATTTATGGCCGAACACTTGGTTTAATGGGCATGGATTGGTGGGGTGGTGTTTGGTGTTATGCCTATGTCACTGATTCTGTTTTTGTTTTAGGTTGGGTGGCCTGGTTCGTGGGTCACTCTTACATCTACTCGGCGCAGAAGAGAGCCGCAGTTCGGAAACGAGGAGTGCAGCTGGGCTTTCATCTGGAGTTGTTGACACTGGAGTGGTTTGGTTTTCGGGGTTTTGGTTGGCAAGGCAGTGGTGAAATTTTCTGGAAGGTCTCTGATGTACTGTTAATCCACGTTGGAGGTAATGATCAAGGCATGGTCCCAAAATAGGAATTGGTCAAATGAATGAAGAGGGATGTGGACTGCCTACAGGAGCAGGCTCCAGGTGTGGTGGCGGTGTGGTCTGAGATGGTTCCTTGGTTGCGGCGGATCGGTTCCTCGCCCATCGTGGCTCAGTGTCGGGGACAAATCAATAAAATGGTGGCAGTCTATATTAGGTGTATAGGTGGAGTGGCAGTGAGGCACGGTGAATTGGAAGGCATGCTTCCTGGGTACTTCAGGAGGGATGGTGTACATCTTTCGGATGTGGGGTGTGACCTATTTATTTTGGGCCTTCAGGAGGGCCTTCTACTGGCCTTGTTTAGGTGTGGTGGGGGGCACTCAGGAGCTTTAGGTCAAGTTCTGAGCTGTGGCAGGGAATGGCCAGGTTAAATCGGGAGGTAGATGGAGGAGGAAGTGGGAATCCTGAGGTTTAGTGTGGATTAGGTAGTATTACACTTGGTTGGTAGGTTCGAGCCTGTCGGTGGCTCCAATCCTGAGGGTGTAGCAGTGTCTTGGTACACCCCTACAATTAAACTTGTGGGTGAAGCGGTGTCTTGGTACACCCCTACAACTGAACTTGTGGGTGAACTTGTGGGTGTCTAGGTACACCCCTACAATTTAATCTGGTGGAAATAAGGTCATATTGGATGGCCAGTTTATGTGTTAATATGTTAATTAGATTGTTATTTATTGTTATTATTGTGTGGTCATTGCCAGGGGTATGTAATGTATATGGAGCATGTTGGCTTTAATAATATTTGTTGGCAATGACCCTATTTGTTATTCCTTAATTAATTCATAACTAATAAAGCTGTGGACTAATATTTCCAACAGTATAACTTGTGTCCGTGTCTTAATGGGGTTCAGGGTAAGGTTAGCGCATATGCCAGTAAATCCGACTGTGCGCCTGTCATGCACAATATGCAGTCCTAGGGCTGTAGACAAAAATACCCCATGTTTCGGCCACTGCCTTGATCACGGGAGGATTTGGTGTTAAAAGGATTAAAAGATTGGGAGAGTTTTTCATTGTGGAATAAGGCATGTTTGGAATTATTGGGTTTAGAGGTAGAGTAGGGGATACATTCTGTAATTGGTTGTATTGTGAGTTTAATTTTTCAGAGGCGTTAGACCTAGGATTAGGTAAAAGGTTTTGTTTCAGGTTTAGGCTTTAAGTGATTAAATATAGGACTAAGGAAAAAGTTGCTCTGATGAAGTGCCGATAGGCATGAAACATGTCAGTGGTCGTCCTTTTGTTTTCGCTTTTATTTCTTAGCCTCATGTCCTTTTCATGGGAATAAAGGTAATTCCTCCTGATCTTTGGATTAAGGTTTCTTCCATCTCCCATATGGAGAAGATCCGGCAATTCAGATTTTGTTGTCTAAGAAAAAAGTTTGTTCAGTTTTTGGGAGGGATTACATTTTATGTTAGGCGAAAAGTGGTGTTTACGGTACATGAATATGGAGTTTACAGTATGCACCCTCCCGTGATTGATATTAAAGCTGCAGGAGCAATTATACAGTGAATCACTCAGTGCTGTCCCAACTCCTCTTGCTAGGCATTTCCTGTGTTGAGAGGCAGCCTGCTCTTATTACACGATGGGGTCTCACAGCCCCAGCATCTATTGCTTTATTAATTAACTTTCTCTTTCAATGTTGCTCTCCGCTGCCTTACTGAAATGATTAATACTGTGGAGTGTCTGTATTTACATAAAGCTTTTACTATTTATATTTGCAAACACTGACAAAGTGTTGCTGTTTGAAGCTATAAATGACAGGCTTATGCCTGTTATTTTCTCGTCTTTGTAAAAAACCTGTCTGTAATAAATCTGTTGACTGAGTTTAGTTGCACTCAGAAGCCAGCCTGCAAGCCATGATAGTAAATATAATGGATGTTTGCATTTACTTCGTAGTGTAACTGATTTCACCTAGGGCTGGCGTTACCATAAGGCGTCACAAAGGGCACACTGATTCATGGCGCAAATTACCAGATGACAGTCAAGAGGAAAGTTCTCCTCTCCTACTGGTTAGTGTAGCGTGGCCGAGTGCCAGCAACTCAGTCCAGCCCAGCCTTTCGTTTGCGTATATGTCACAGGTTGTGTAGATCTGGCAGGGATATGAATCATGTCATATCCTTATTAACTATAACTACCGCCGATGCTGGTGGTGCGGCAGCACCAGGGTCCGCACACTAAGGTGTCAGTTGGGGTCCATTTGAGCACTGTGGCCCTCTAACAGTGGGACCAGGCCCCTTACTATTGGCAGTTCGAAGGGTAGAGCCAGTCCCTAACTCCAAACTACCTCAGCCAGGGGCGTCACCCAAAAGATAGGAAATAGAAGGACAGCTATGAAAGTGTAAGTTTTGACCAGCATGTGTGTCTGTGTGTATGTCTGTGTGTACCAGTTTGTCTGCCAGTGTGTGTGTGTGTGTGTGTGTGTATCTGTATGTCTGTCGGTGTGTCTCTGTGTGTGTGTCAGTGTGCGTCTGTAACAGTAAGTGTGTCAGTGTGTGTATCTGTATGCTGTCAGTAAGTCTGTCTGTGTGTCTGTCTGCATGTGTGTCAGTGTGTGTACTATGTATCTACATGTGTGTCAGTGTGTGTATATGTTTGTAAGTTTGTCTGTATGTGTGTCAGTGACTGTATCTGTGTGTCTGTATCTGTACGTGTGTCAGTTTGTGTATCTTTGTGTCTGCATCTGTATTTGTGTCAATGTGTGTATATATGTTTCTGTGTATCTGCATGTGCATCAGTGTGTGCATCTGTGTATATGTGTACCACAGTGTGTGTGGCAGTGTATGTGTATATGTTCATACATATCAGCATTCAAACGCCAAAACTACACAGAAAGACACCCCTGCATTCAAACGTCAACACTACATACAAACACATCTCTGTATTAAACAAGAAAATGATATAAAAATACAATGCTGCATTCAAATGCTTGCATTCAAATGTCACTACTACATACAAACAGACTTAGCTGTCATAGCATTTCTGGGGTTGTATGACAGATATGGATCTACCTTTTGGTCACACTTGCGATAGGTGTAGTCCCAAAACATTTTTTCACCAAGGACCTCTCCACTTTAGTTCCTCCACTGATGCCCATTGATGGGGCTGAGCTGTTGAATTGGATCCACAGATCAGAGCTAGACAGCATGCTTCCCAGGAACCTGATTGAACAGGCCTGAGATGTAAGTATGTACTTGTGACTGCATGTGTGACAGCCCGTATGTCTGTGTGTCTCTGTATGACTGTATGTCTGTGTTTGTATAACAGTGTACCTGTATGTGTAGATTGTATTACTGTTTGCTTGTATGTCTCCGCCTGTGTGACTGTGTTTAATTGTGTGCCTTTTATAACTGTGTGTCTGTATATTTATGTGACTGCGTGCCTAAATAACTATGTAAGTATGCCTGTATGGTTGTGTGTCTGTATGTTTATGTCTTTGTGCATGTATGTATTTTTGAGTGTATATCTATGTCTATACGGGAGAAAGAGAGGGAAAAAGAGACACAAAGTCACTGGTGGGGAAGTAAGAGAAACACAAGGGGGGTTGTAAGAGCAGGACCGATGCAAGGATTTTTGCCACCCTAGGCAAAAACAATTTTGCCGCCCCAGGCGAAAACAATTTTGCTGCCCCATTCGTTCCACCCACTCATGTAGACTTACCTACATGACCCATACAGACTCACACTGACCTCGCTCCACACACTCACACTGACCCATGCAGACACACGCTGACCCATACATACACAGATCGATACATACACACACACAGATGCTGACCCATCCAGACACAAGTTGACTCATACACACAAGCAGAGACCCATACGAACATACACAGACCCATACATACACACACACACACACCTATACATACACAGACCCATACATACACACACACAGACCCATACATACATACACACACACAGAACCATACATACACACACAGACCCACACATAAACACACACACAGACCCATACATACACACACACAGACTCAAGCAGATTGACATACTGACTGAAACATACTGACACACATTCTATGAAACACACTGTGCATTCTCTCTTTCCTTCATTGCACTTTGCTCTTAGTTCCTATCACCTTTACTGTGCCCCATTTTCTGTTATTCTCCCGCTCACTTATCCCCACATAAAGGGCAAGGGACAGGAGCAAGTGAATGATGTGCCCTTGCGCTGCTTGGCTGGGAGAGGGATCCTGACTTTGCAGGCTGTGGTGAATGCCGGACCGATGTTCTACCAGTTCTACAACTAAGTACTCCCTAGAGCCCGGTAACGCGGCAGGCGGCCGCCACAGCCCTCTCTATTTGATCAATTCAACTTGATAGGGGGGCAGCCAGACAAATAATAAAGCCACTGACGACACCCCGACCTTAGCGGCCGCCTAATTAGCCTATAGGATGCGCCAGCCCTGAGACACACTAAAGGTGAACTAAAATACATTAAAGGGGTGTAAGACATTAAACAGAGGGAATATGAAAGACTAGGGGTAAGAATTTCAAAAGGGGGCTACGAGACACAGAGATGAAAATTAGTGATGTCCTGAACGGTTCGCCACGAACGGTTCGCCGCGGACTTATCATTGAGTAAACTTTGACCCTGTACCTCACAGTCAGCAGACACATTCCAGCCAATCAGCAGCAGACCCTCCCTCCCAGACCCTCCCACCTCTTGGACAGCTCACTAAGAATGCAGCTTCACAATGAATGTAAAATGGATGCTGTCCAGGAGGTGGGAGGATCTAGGAGGGAGGGTCTGCTGCTGATTGGCTGGAATGTGTCTGCTGACTGTGAGGTACAGGGTCAAAGTTTACTCAATGATGAGTCCGCGGCGAACCGTTCGCGAATCGTTCGGCGAACCGTTCGGGACATCACTAATGAAAATGCATTTTTTTGTGGTGGGGTGCTACAAAATGAACCATTACCTGTGTAGCCAAAATCCTTGTACTGGCTCTATTTACACCACTTAGCAAATGAAGCAGATGAGGGTTATATCTCATATATCTCACTGGCTGAGCATTATTAGAATTGTAGTTCACAAATATTGAGGTTAGCTCTTACTGAACTAAACTAATCAAGTACTGAATAAAACTGACTGAATGAAACTTTATTTTTATTGTTCTCTGTGAAAAGGATTTAACCCCTTAAGGACCAAACTTCTGGAATAAAAGGGAATCATGACATGTCACACATGTCATGTGTCCTTAAGGGGTTAAATGAAAAATAGCTGAATGGACAAGGTTATTTTTTTTAAATTCAAGGAAAAGAATGGCATGAGGATAATTCATGCTTTGCTATGGATACCAGAACATAAGAAACCATTCCGCCCAGATACTGATGGAATAAAAGCAGATGGCATGTGAACAAAGAACAAAACCAGAAATTAATATTTAAATATATTTCCATTTTTCCAAACACTTCGTTAAAGTATACATTCTATTTTTCTAAGTATACATTTGTGTAGATATGTCAGATAATAAAACAAAACTAAATGTGGGACATGAGAAAAATGGGTACAGTACGTTGTGAGTGTCCATGTGTCTCTGTATTCAGCTATAAATGCAGGCATACTATCTCACTGTTGTGTTTTGATTTTTTTAGCAGTTTTGCCAGATCCACTCGTTTAACTCAGTTATACTTGGAAGCCAGTCTGCGTGCCATGATAGTAAATATCATGGATTTTTTAAAATGACTTCTGAGTGTTCCTGAATTCTGCATGGGAGCATCTATGAATAACTTGGCCTATGCCTTTCATTATTTACTGAGCCACTAAGAGCAATGTGAGCTGTGCTTCATTTAGACAGGCTGCTATTGGACAAAGACATCTTCTCGCACATCATGCAATTTGGTCTTTGCAGGATCTCCATGGTCTTCAACAATTGTACATAGACCCTTTAGCTCACTCCCTCAGTCACTGCACACAAAGCATTTGCACAAAACATGCAAAGACCCCTGAAACTGAAGAACGGGCAGCAGGCCCATACCCCCTCCAATCAACAAATACTGTAAGGAACCACGAGAAAACTTGGAATCAATGATAGAGGAGACTTTGTACTCCTCCTGTCCAAAAACAACCAAAGGAGGAGGGGGAACAATCGGACTTGTGTATCGATTTCAAACAAGCGGTTTGAGCAAGGACACATGAAAAGTATTAGGTATATGTAAGGACCCTGGAAGGGCCAGAGAATAAGAAACAGGGTTGATTCTCCTAACCACATGAAAAGGACCAAGGATCCTGGGAGCAAATTTCATGCTGGGAACCTTCAACCTGATGTAGCGTGAGGATAACCAAACCTGATTACCCACCTGCTAAACTGGATTGGCACTCCGCCGTTTATCTGCATGAAACTTAAAGCGAGCAGCTGCAGTTTCAAGAGCGGATGAGAACCTTAGTGCAAGTATCAATAATAGAGGTAAGGTGATCATCCAGACTTGGGATAGCCGTATCAGAAAACACAGCATGGAGAACAGCAGGATGACGACTCGTATTGACAAAAAATGGACTATGCCCAGATGAGTCATTGGTAGCGTTATTCCTTGCAAATTCGGCCCAGGGCAATAATTCAGCCCAGTTAGACTATACTATGCACAAAGCAACGTAAATACAACTCAAGTGATTGATAAGCTCTTTCAGCCGTACCATTAGTTTGGGGATGGTAAGCAGAGGAAAAAAACAATTCAATGCCCAACTGTTTATTGAATGCCCTTCAGAACCGTGACACAAATTGGGAACCCCTGTCAGACACAATATTTTGAGGAATACCATGTAGCCTGACAATATCACGTATAAATATGTGCACCAGGTCCTGAGATGATGGCAATTTTTTAAGTGGAGTAAAGTGTGCCATTTTGGAAAAAGGGTCAACTACCATGAGGATGGTAGTATACCCATTGGAACTAGGCAGTTCAACAATGAAATCAATCGATAAATGAGACCATGGGATACTGGGTATAGGAAGTGGCTGTAACAATCCACAAGGAAGTTCCTGAGGAACCTCCCTCCTGGGTGACTCCCACCAAAATGACCTGGAAATGGCGGATCCAGTTTTATTAATACCCGGATGCCCATGAAGGTATTGTCATGGAATACCTTCAGCACCTCTTTACTGTCAGGCAATAGAATAAACTGACTGAATGAAACTGTGGCATCATTTTTATTGTTCTCTGTGAAAAGTATTTAAATGAAAAATGGCTGACTGGAGAAGGTTATTTTTTTAAATGCAAGGAAAGAGAATGGCATGGCATGCCTGGGGCTGAGCTGCCATGATAGCACAGAGCAAAGGGGACAATAAAGAAAGGACAGTGGGTGCAATAACACACTCAGGAGAAATAATAGGGGATGTCTCTTGTTCTAGATCCGATTCAACGTAAAATTGTCTAGACAAGGCCTCAGCTTTAACGTTCTTAGAACCGGGTCTGTAGCGAGACAAAAATTATGACCATCTAGCTTGTCTAGAAGACAGTAATTTGGCATCCCCAATATATGCCAGGTTCTTGTGTTCAGTAATAATCAGAATTGGATCCTTGGAACCCTCCAAAAGATGTCGCCATTTCTTAAGCGCTAGTATGATGGCTAACAGTTCTCTATTACCAATGTCATAGTTATGCTCGGCAGGAGATAACTTTCTGGAGAAGTAACCACAAGGATGCAAAGGGGCATCCTGACTCTCTCTCTGAGAAAGAACAGCCCCGACCCCTGTTTCGGAGGCGTCAACCTCAAGTAGGAAAGATTTACTAGTTTCAGGATGTCTTAATATGTCAGCAGATGCGAACATTTGTTTAAGAAGCTCAAAAGCCTCTTTAGCTTCTTTAGGCCATATAGTACAATTAGATGCCTTGTGTGTCATATTGGTGATGGGGGCTATTACCGAAGAGAAACCTTTGATGAATCTCCTGTAATAGTTAGAGAAACCAATAAACCTTTGTATGGCTTTTAACCCACTGGGTAATGGCCATTGTAGAACGGCCTCTAGTTTGCGAGGATCCATTTGGAAACCAGAGGCAGAAATGTTATACCCCAAAGATTGAACCTCATGTTGATCAAATACGCATTCCTCAAGTTTACAATAAAGACCATTTTTAAGCAACGTTTGTAAAACTTGTTTGACATGATCATGATGAGTTTGGATGTCGGGGGAATTAATAAGGATATCATCCAGGTATACAAGCACAAAAGAGTAAATATAGTCTCTGAGTACATCATTAATGAATTCTTGAAATACGGCCAGAGCATTACATAACCCGAAGGGCATAACGATATTCATAGTGCCCACTCCTACTGTTTAACGCCATCTTCCATTCATGATCCTCCCTAATTCTCACCCAATTATACGCACTCCTAAGGTAAAGCTTAGTGAAGATCTTAGCTCCCTGGAGTCTATCAAACAATTCGGATATAAGGGATAGGCATTTTTGATAGTAATCTTGTTTAATGCCCTGTAGTCTATGCAAGGTCGTAATTCTCCATTTCTCTTAGCTACAAAAAAGAACCCTGCACCAGCAGGCGAGGATGATTTACGTATATGGCCTTTACTTAAAGATTCCTTGATGTACTCATCCATGATTTTACTTTCTTGTGGGGCTATGCCTCCTACTTTCTTAGGAGGCATAGCCCCGGGCAACATATCAATGGAACGATCACAAGATCTGTGAGGAGGAAGAGCATTAGTCTGGCTTTTACTAAAGGCCTCTCTAACCTCCCAATACTGTATGGGAATTTCAGGAGTCGGAGATGTGGCAGCGGGTAAAGCAACGATGCCCACTTTTTTAGAAATGGGTAACATGCAGCTTCCCTGACAGTCTCTACTCCATTCCAGTATTTCCCCTCTAGTCCATTCAATATGAGGGTTATGCTTGGTGAGCCAAGGGAACCCTAATACGATGGGACAAGAAGGGGAAGTGATTATCTGGAAAGTAATGTTTTCCTTATGCAAAGCTCCTATCGTAATGCAAATAGGCAAGGTCTCATGGGTAATAAGAGGTTGAGATAGGGGCCTCCCATCAATAGCCTCAACCGCTAGAGGTGATGATCTCTCCTTGACTGGTATAGTGTGTGTTTTAACAAAATACAAATCAATAAAGTTACCAGCCGCATCTGAGTCAACCAGGGCTTTGCATGAAAAGTTCTCCTCGTTGCAAAAGGCTGAAATGTCAAGGAGAAATCTGCTTCGGGAATTACTAGAGGACGTATCCATTACACCTAAGACCTGTCCCCTTAAGGTTTTCAGGTGCAGAAGTCTTCCCGACGTATAGGACAAGCATCTCTAGTATGCCCTTTCTTGCCACAATATAAGCACAGACTCTCTCTTCTCCTATACTGTTTCTCTGCCTCAGACAGTCCTGTAACCCCTAACTGCATAAGTTCGGATTCAGACAGCGTCAAGAGGTCAGGGACAACAGGTTTGGAGAATTGAGGTGCTAGTGACATAGTCAAACGTCTAGATACTGTGTTTCTCCGAAAATAAGACCGGGTCTTATATTAATTTTAGTCACAAAAAACACACTAGGGCTTATTTTCAGGGTAGGGCTTATTTATTTACGTTACCAGTATGTACAGCTCTTTCTCTTTGCACTCATCTTGTCTGGGGATCAAAATACCATACTGTCTAATTAATCCACCCCCCCTTTAATAAATCCACCCCCTCTAATTAATCCACCCCCTTTAATTAATCCACCCCCTCTAATTAATCCAGCCCACCCTTTCATTAATCCAGCCCACCCTTTAATTAATCCACCCCCTTTAATTAATCCACCCCTCTTTAATAAATCTACCCCCTTTAATAAATCCACCCCCTTTAATAAATCCACCCCCCTTTAATTAATCCACCCCCCTTAATTCAACCCCCTTTAATTAATCCACCCCCCTTTAATCCACCCCCTCTAATTAATCCACCCCTTTAATTAATTCACCCCCTCTAATTAATCCAGCCCACCCTTTAATTAATTCACCACCCATTTAATTAATTCACCAACCCTTTAATTAATTCACCCCCTCTAATTAATACAGCCCACCCTTTAATTAATTCACCCCCTTTAATTAATTCACCCCCCTCTAATTAATCCAGCCCACCCTTTAATTAATTCACCACCCCTTTAATTAATTCACCCCCCTCTAATTAATCCAGCCCACCCTTTAATTAATTCACCACCGCTTTAATTAATTCACCCCCTCTAATTAATCCAGCCCACCCTTTAATTAATTCACCACCCCTTTAATTAATTCACCCCCCTCTAATTAATCCAGTCCACCCTTTAATTAATTCACCACCCCTTTAATTAATTCACCCCCTCTAATTAATCCAGTCCACCCTTTAATTAATTCACCCCCCTTTAATTAATTCACCCCCCTTTAATTAATTCACCCCCCTCTAATTAATCCAGCCCACCCTTTAATTAATTCACCCCCCTTTAATTAATTCACCCCCCCGCCCCCTTTAATTAATTCAGTCCCAGACATAAAATATCTACCGGTACTCACATTTCAAAGATTCCTTGCCGAGTCCGACCACTGGGTGCCTCACCGCCCGGAAATGGATCCTTCCGCTGAAGATCCGTGAAGGCAGACTGACGGCACTGTGAAATGTCGTCATCACGTTGCGCAATGCCACGGCCCGCAACGCTCCTCCTACAGTAGAAGAAGGAAGTCTCGCCGCAAAGGTGCAATGCCTAGGTCTTATTTTCGGGGTAGGGCTTATATTGCAGCCCACCCCAAAAATCCGAAAAGGGGTTATTTTCGGGGTAGGGTTTATTTTCGGGGAAACAGGGTATCAGGGAAGTCAGAACAAAGCCAAAGTCAAATACCAGAAAATCAAGATCAGGAACACACTCCACAACAGGGCAATTAGCAAGAGGAGAGTTTGGTTTAAATACCCCTGGATCCAATTGGCTGTAACCGGCCTTTGACCCCAAAGGCAATTACCAGGTGTGCCTGATTGCTGCTCAGCTAAACCCTCCTGTGGATTTAATTGGCCATGACCGGCCTTTGACCACAAAAGTAATTACCAGGTTTTCATGTGCATGATTGCTGCTTGGCACAACTTTTCCTGTCAGGACGGTAATGTTGCTCTGCACAACTTTTCCTGTCAGGACAGTAAATGTCATTAACCACATTTTTATGTGTGGATGAATACTTGACATTTACGTCATGAAATAGTAAAATCTGGTAACTGCCCACTCCCATGGTGCAAATTTCTTTTACCTCTTCCACTGAAATAGATAATCTCCCTCACCATTACTACCATGGTGACAAGGAGTCCCTAGGCACCTAATCACCAGAGTAGTCCAACCCCAGTTAGTAAGTATCTAGCTCCATGTCAAACAAGACAGCTAAAACTAATAAAAAGATTGGGTTTCTGAAATCAATATATATTTTATTTCACTGTTGCATTGCTTATGATGGATTTTTTTTTTAATTTTTTTTTTAGGTGTAGTGGTTGAAATATACCAGCCTGGAAAACACTGCATTGTTGCAGTCCCTTAAAAATTGATTCAAATATATGTTTGCAGATATTAGAAGGATTTTAGTTAAAATGTGGTGAGATTATTGATTAATAATAAAAGATAGTGCTGACCCATTTTAATTTAACACATGTAAAACTGGTCTTGGTAAGGAAAGTAATCAGACATTTTGAGTAGAGATGTTTTAGGCCAAAGTTCAGACAGCATCAGTAGTTTTATATTTGTATTATTATTTAACAACTGCGAGTAAAAATTAAGAACAATTTGTTTTTTTAACAAATTTATTGCATAATTTTATTGAGATGACCATGACTAGTTTTACTGCAGTGGAAAAACGCAGCTAATTTATATATAATCGTTTGAGGAGTTAATACCAGAACATCTCCACTTTTAGTTTAATAGGTGAGTCCATCTGTTTAGGTATTTCCTTACTCTTTAACAACGCAGTTGTGCTTTATTTTCAGATGGTTATAGCACCCCGTGGAGACCATACATTTATTTAGGCAAAGTGTTTTGGATCATAATGTGCGGCCAGTATACATCGACTCAAACAATTAAATAAACTAATTATTTAACGGTAATTTGGCATCATTTAGAGGGACATAATAGATTATCACTTTAAATTGTCCTTCTGAGACTCCAGAAATTAAGGAAAGTCTTGCAGGTATCATTGCTACTCTTACAGCTACTCTCTACGTCCTTTACATCTCCAGAACCGACATTTAGAACATTTGTCGTGTTGAGCGAGTACAATACAACAGAAAGACAGTACGGTGTCAGATGAAATTTTAGAATTCTTTAGCACTTCAGAAGAGAGCCACACTTCACACTGCTCTGCGCTGTGACATTGGAATGATGAATGGTACTGAGTATTTCACATAATTATTTTATTGTAGTGATTTCCACTGATTTTCAATGCTGTTCATTGCCATATAAAACAGCACCAACAATTATTTTGGAAGGCTCTCGAGTGGGTTTTGTAGTAGAGACCCAAAAAAACTTGAAACAGGTAGATGATTTCGCAAAGGCATCATGGCATATATAGAGTCTTGCAATAGTAGGGCTGGTGCCTGCACAGGGCCTAATTTAGACATCAGCTAGACATTGGATATTGTGGGATTTAATCATTGCTGGAGAGCTGAGTCATTTTTGTTTCTTAATGACTGCTAATGTTCCATTTTTACCATGGCGCATAGCTCCCATATTCCTTGAAAGCATGTTGGGTGACTGAAGCAGAATGCAGGCTTAAAACTGCCATGCGTCACCTGCCAAGATGGTTCTGCGGGGAGCTAAACAACTTGTGCTACAACAAACATCAAATGAAAGGAAATTAAAAACAATAAAAATGTAATTTTACAAGAATAGCCACAGCTCTCAGATCACTCAACCCTCACTAAGTAGAGGAATCATTACTAAATAACAATGTTTTAACCTTGCCTGTACTGCATCTGAGAACTATATAGCTGCGGCACTGGAAAAAAATGCATACATATACAGTGAATAACATTAAAATATATATATAAAAACAAAACATTACTATACAATGTGTATCTATGTATAGAAATGAGTGGGGACCCAAACTGGAGAGGTCAGAGTATTTGACAATGAATCGATGAGAATCCATTATCATTCTTGAACACTAGTACGTTTGTTCACCAATGTGATAATTGTCAGGAATTCAAAGTGAATTTCAAATATAAAGCCTCTCTGTCACCCAGAGGTGTATCTACTGAAGATAGCGCTTATAGCAAGCACTGAAACTGCGCCCCTCACGGCTCCTGCCAAAACATCTGACACCCACTTGAAACAACACTCTGACTCACTAGAGAGCACCAGATTGCAGGGAAGCCATTACTGAGGTCTGCACTTGCCAGAAGCACAGACTTTATGCTGCCAGCTCTAACCTTCCCCCACTCCCCCCCACCAAGGCAACCCTGTCACTTACCTGTCACATATTCATCCGCTTATAGAAAAGTGGTTAATGACATTTACTGTCCACACAGGAAAAGTTGTGCCGAGCAGCAACCTAATCCACAGAAGGGTTAATGCTGAGCAGCAATTATGCAAATGAAACCTGGTAACTGACTTTGGGGTCAAAGGCCGGTTACAGCCTATCAGAACTAAAGGAGGGGTATTTAGGCCCAGTTCTCAGCCTGCTCAGTGCCCTGTCGTGGTTTCCCTTGTGGTTGTCCGAGAGCGCGTTCCTGTTTATAGTTTTCTACCTGTTTTTTTACTTTGGCTTTGTTTATTGACTTCTCTATATTCTGGTATCCTGACTCCTGGCTTTCCTCATCGCTGTGTCCCTTTCTGTGTTCCCTGACCTCGGCTAGTATTTTTGACTATTCTTTGTACGTTAAATCCGGCCATTCTAAGGACCGGTAATACGTTACTTATTTGTCATCCGTGCTGTACAGTTCTACGTGCTGGATCAAACAGTAATCCTGACACCTGTAGAGTAAGTCTATATGTCTATCTTAATGTCCATGTGTATGTGTCTGAGAGTGTGTGTGAGTTTCTGACTGGATGAAAGCCATCTTTCTGAAGGGTGTGTGGAGACATATATTCTGTGTGGAGAGCTAAGCCCACATATCCGTTTGATATGAAGAAGCTTTCCTATGATGGTGGTCAGCTTTGTGCTTCTGGAGTGTAGAATTTCTTTGCAGAATGGCTTGGGCCTGTCCCAAAACAATCTGTAATGGAGCCGAATGCAAATCCAAATCCTTTATCAGCAAAGGATGCTGAAATGGACTGCACAATGATAGCTGTATGGTTCACTCTATCAGAAGGGAAGGTCTTGGGTAAGCCTGGAAAACAACCTGAGGGAGTTGGTTCTCAGTTTGGAAACAAGTGGAGACAAGACAGAAGTACCAGTTCTTAGAGTGGTCAAGCTGGTGCCAGAGATGGATAAACAGACTGCCTGCAAGCAGAGAGTAAACATAAACAGTTCAAGGTCAATGACAACAGAAAGGCGCAGATAGGAGAGACAAGCCAAGGCCAGATTACAGAGAGCATAAATTATCAGACAGGCCGGGGTCAAATAACAGCACGACAGGGCAAAAAGTAGTAGCACAAAAGGTCTTTTAAAGGCCCAGGGGGATGTAATTTTTCTGCGTCAATAATGACACCAAAACATCCGCAACCTGCATTGTTTGATCAAGGTGTATTGGTTCAGTCAGCGTCAAATTATAATGCAGATCTTGAGATATATAAATAGAGCATATGGGGAAGTGATCCGTGTCACTATTGATGTTAGAATGACACTCAGTGTCACTATGGACTTGTAAGTAAGACAGTGCGTCAGTATCAACTCAGAAGTAACACTGTGCATCAAAAGTGATGCAGGATAGACGCACAGCATCAGTTTGTGCAGCAGATTGATGCCTGGGAGATCCAAGTAACATAACACTGGGTCTTTGCATAATTTGCAAAGACCTCCGACTGTGGCTGCTCTGCTGGGTGTCCGGTGGCAGCAGGACGTACGGGGAGGCAAGTTATACTTACCCGAACCTCTGTCTAATGGCGGATGACATGGTCTTCCTGCTGGTCCTCTTCTGCCTCTGAAGCTTTAGGTCTATGGAGGATCCTCTGAGACTGTGGGATCCTCTATAGACAGAGCTTGTTTCCCAACAGCTGTGACAGTTATGTGAAATGACTAACCTTGACAAAGGTAGCTCTGCCTTTGGTCAAGTGTAGGAACTAAGTCCCTATTTTGTCTTAGTATATCTTTTGACTGCTCAGAAACCACTACTCAAGCAGAACTGAGGCTGTGCAAACAAATCTTTGAAATCTGATAATCAGCCCCACATAATAATCCCAAAGCCTTGCTGAACTCAGTTAAACATGTCCAACAGTTCAGACTTCATAGACCAGAAAGAAAGGATTCAAAGTGGTGAAACAACGTTCTAGAGGACATAGTCTTACATTAGAGGGACAAAGGTTTAAAATAATATCAGGAAGTATTACTTTACTGAGAGGGTAGTGGATGCATGGAATAGCCTTCTATGTTTCTAGAGTGAGCAAAGCCTTGTGTTGATTATGTAATTTGTGGAGATTTGTACATAAAGACAAAACTTCAAAAGTGATTACATTTTAATATTTCATTATTTCAAATGAATAGTTTTTTTGCATTTTATAGAATGATTGATGACTTTAAAAAAAGAATGGGCCAGTTTCAGCCTAATGTGCCCCTTCAAGCTGAATTGTTCTGATGCAGCGACATCTTTCGTCTTTTGAATAAACATGCTCTTAATATTGGACACTTGTTTTCCAAGACACTTTTCCTTTAAGATGCATAGAGAAGAGATAAAAGTTACAACCGCAAAAGCAAGAATGGTGGAAAATTACAAAGTATTGAGTTTCGCTTGCACTTAACACATGGTGCATGATGCACACGTCCAATCTGAATGCATTTCTTGCTCTCTAATTGCTTTTCTGCAGGTGCCAAACATTAGCATCTGCTCCTACGTATGATATTGCTTCATTCAAACTATAGTTCTGTGAAATCTGGTTCACTCTGCTTGAAACTGCCAGATGTGTTTATATATTGTCAGCTGTCTGAACAGACGAGGCTCAGTGCCAAAAGTTTTACTATAAACAGTTCACATCTAGCAATTAAGCCAATTAAATAATGGTAGAAAATAATATGTACTTGTGATGCTAGTTTATCACATGTTACAATGGAATAGTTACTCATTATGTTGTCAGGGACTTGATATAGGTTTTTTACTTATTAACCAGTCTGGCAATTTTGTTAAAAGTTAGATCTATCTTAGAGTGACACTGCCACTGTCTGGGTACTTTGCCGAATTCGCATAGACCCCGGCAGTGACATCTTTGTTGGGGGCCCAGTGGCCGATAAATGCGAACTTTACTTACCTGAACCTGTCCCTTGCAGATGCGGCCATCTTCTTCCGGAAAATCCTCTTCAGGTCCAGGACCTGACATCACTGCTATACTCTTGGACATGCGCGAGAATACAGTCTATGGAGGATCCAGCGAGACCGTGAGATCCTCCATAGATAGAGCCATTTCCCTAAAGCTGTTACTGGTGTTGGCTGTCAGGATTAACACTGCAGCTTCGCCCAGAGTCGAAGAATGTGAGGCAGAGAAAATATATACACAAAGCTGGGACTATACGATGACTATACTATGAAATAAAAGAGAATTCCAGTGATTCGTTATATGCAAACTGCTACACTAAACATGACCATGTGAAGGACGAAGATGCAAATAGGCCATGGGATAGTTTTCCTATAATCCTCAGGATTTTTTGTTTAAATATAACTAAATTTTTCTATTTTTCTGGGGGAGAAAATAAACAATATATATTCTACAGATTTATTTTTTATATATGATAAACATGTTTTTTTTTAAAATATATTTCTCCACTCCTAATTTTTTTTTTTTTTTACCACCAAAGGTAATTGAATTTCTCCTTCATTTTTAATTTTCAAGGTGGTCCACTTTAAATTACTCAGCATAGTAAATGTCTAAGTTCATTAGTGAATTTTGGATATTGTTTTCGGTAAAGAGCTGGATTCCAGAACTCACTATTGAGAAGATTTGAATACCATATAAAATAAGCAGTTTTGCAAGTTGATATCTGGATTTTCTCTCCCCTTCTTTAAATGATCACTATAGGGGGGGCGGGGCTTGACAGGCGACCAGCACAGACGCCATCTCTGGGGCTCCTCGACCTCGGCAACCAAAACCGGGGATTTCTCCCAAACCCACTGACACACCGACTTGCCTGCAGTACCACCAGCTGCAGGAGACAGAGAGGCACACACCGATAGCTTTCTTTCAGCAAACGGGCGCCAAACACAAACGCCGACCACCCAAGGCCTACCACGCGGCCGGCCTGAAAATCGCTCCGCAAACCTCCGAAGCCTGGTGGGACCTAGACTGGCTCACTCCAGAACCCCTACAAAAACAGATCCAACGATTCGAAGCAATGGGCAAAAAGTCCCACAAATCCCAAGCAGCCACCTCACAAGACATGCAAGACATTGGAGTGCTGCTACAACGCACACCAAAGCCCAGGGAGCAGGATCAGGCTGAAACAGGGGCCCAGGACCTTAAAGAGACAGGAGGGGTGAGTGACACCACACAAGGGCCACCTCCAACAGGGCTCCAGACAACGCAAACCTCGAACAGCCAGGACCCTGCAACTAAGCAGGACATCGACAACCTTTTTAACCGCATCCAACAACTATTCGCGGCAGACATAGCCGCGGTGCGCACAGAAGTGCAGGCGGTAAAGGCTCATGTCCAGGCAACAGATTCCACTGTGGCTGACCTACAACAGCAGCTAACGGCATTAACAGACACAGTTAAACAGCTACGGGGGTCACACACGGAAACCTCGCTGAGAATAGACGCTATAGACGAAAGAGTACGCCAGAAAAATATCAAGATACGAGGTGTTGCAGAAACAGTCACCCCTGAAGAATTACCACACTTCATAAGGAGAACGGTGTTCAAACTACTCCCTGCGAAACAGGCCAAACAATTCACGTACGACGGAATCTACCGCATAGCTAGGTCCCCCAGGGCGCCGAATACAGCTCCAAGGGACATAATCTTATGCTGTGGAACGAGACAAGACAAGCATGCCCTATTGAAAGCAACATACAACAAGACACCAATGGACTTTGAGACTCACAAGATCTCGTTTTTCCAAGATCTTCATCGTTCCACACTGACATGGCGGAAAACGATGCAACCCATCACGCGAAAACTACAAGAAGCTGGCATATCATACAGATGGTCCACACCCAGATCCCTTACGGTACATCTCAACGGCACACAGTTGAAGGCAACCGACGTGGCGGAAGCCACCACCTTCCTAGCAGCAGTGGGCATCAATGACACCACGCAAGAGCAGAGTGCCAGAGACACTAACGGAACTTGGGACATGGATAACATTACCCCGTTCACGCCACGGAACGGTCAGGGTGATGGGACTTAAAGTACCACCTTCTCTTAAGTTGCAACACCATGGTTTTATTGTTTCAGATTTTATATTATGCTTTCAATATTGTTTCCACCCAGGCCCGGACTGGCCATCGGGCACACCGGGCAAATGCCCGGTGGGCCGCGGTGTCCGTGGGGCCGAGGCCGGCAGGGGAGGTCCCAGGATCTCCCCTGCCGGTCTTTGCAGGGCCGGCACTCTCCTAGCGCCGGCCCCGCTGTTTGCCACAACGGGCCGGTAGGGAGATCAAAGATCTCCCTCACCTGCCCACATGCAGCCGCCGGCGGGGAGAGGGAGGGAGCCAGCCAGCCTGGAGAGAGGACCAGGCGGAGCTCTAATTTGCAGCTCCGCCGGGTTCCTCTCGCGAGATCCGGCGCGTTGCCATGGCAACGACCGGATCTCGCGAGAGTGAACTCTAGCCTCACGGGCTAGAGTTCACTCACCCACGAGGACCACCAGGGAACCCCACCACCCTGCCTTCCAGCATGCCGGACCCCCCCTCCCAGGCTAAAGGTAAGAAGGGAGGGGGGGGGGACATAGTGTCTGTTTTTTTATTTACCCCCCCCCTACACACACACAATAACATTTATACAGCACTCTCTCACACCCATCACACACAGCACTCTCTCACACAGCACTCTCACACCCATCACACACAGCACTCTCACACCCATAACACACAGCACTCTCTCACACAGCACTCTCACACCCATCACACTCACAGCACTCTCACAGAGCACTCACACACACAGCACTCTCAGAGCACTCTCTCACACAGCACACTCTCACACAGCACTCTCACATCCATCACTGACACACAGCACTCTCACACAGCACTCTCACACAGCACTCTCACATCCATCACTGACACACAGCACGCTCACACCCATCACTCACACACGGCACTCTCACACACCGCACCTCTCACATACACACAGAACCCCCCCAACACACTGCACCACACACATACACAATACTTCCAAATATATATATATATATTTATATATATATATATCTACACACACACACACACACACACACACACACTACACTCTTAAAGGACCACATTAGCCACCCAGACCACTTCAGCTTAATGAAGTGGTCTTGGTGCCAGGTCCTTCTAGGGTTAACCCATTGTTTTATAAACATAGCCAGAGAAACTGCTATGTTTATCAATGGGTTAAGCCTTCCCCCAAAGCCTCTAGCAGCTGTCTCATTGACAGCCGCTAGAGGTGCTTGCGTGCTTTTCACTATGAAAATCACAGTGAGAGCATGCAAGCGTCCATAAGAAAGCATTATAAATGCTTTCTTATGTGAACGGCTGAATGCGCGCGCAGCTCTTGCCGCGCATGCGCATTCAGCCGACGGGGCGGATCGGAGGAGGAGAGCTCCCCGCCCGGCGCTGGAAAAAAGGTAAGTTTAACCCCTTTCCAGAGCCGGACGGGAGGGGGTCCCTGAGGGTGGGGGCACCCTCAGGGCACTATAGTGCCAGGAAAACGAGTATGTTTTCCTGGCACTATAGTGGTCCTTTAACATACACACTCTGGATCCCCTATACACACACACTAGATTCCTTGTAAGCAAACACATACTACACCCCTAAACACACACACACACACTATAGCCTGTATGCACACACTTGCTATATCCCCAATACACACATTCTCTACAGCCCATAGCCACATATGCATCACATTACACCACAAACACAACACGACTAAAACTGACTTTATTACACAATACCACACCACGACCAGCTCATTCTACACACACGCAATACCACAAGCAGGCTCCAAATACATGCACAATACTCTTTCCTGGCCTTTTATCTCCTGGTATCCATTTATAGACACCAGAGACAAGTTGCAAGGAAACACAGTGCAAGCATGTTATTAAATTTGTTTGCACTGTGCAGAACAAATACAGGACTTTTTTCTCATGCTAGAGCTCTTCAGTAGAGCTCTGCGCATGGTCTGCCCTGAAAGAGCATTGAACCAACATGCTCACTTTGAGAGGAGGCGTGTTTGTCATTGGTGATGACAAAACACACCTCCTCT
>OW240920.1:83364598-83550122 GCA_933207985.1 Pelobates cultripes | reverse complement strand
TAGACAGTTACACACATGTACACAGTTACAGGCAGACAGTTACACACACACACAAACACACACACACATATTTACAGGCAGACAGTTATACACACACACAGTTACAGACACACATAAGACAGACAGTCACACACACACACACACAGTTACAGGTAGACAGTTACACACACGTACACAGTTACAGGCAGACAGTTACACACACACACACACACACACACATATTTACAGGCAGACAGTTACACACACACACAGTTACAGACACACACACAAGACAGACAGTCACACACACACACAGTCACAGACTGACAGACACACACACACACAGTTACAGACTAACAGTCACACATACATACACACACACAGTTACAGACAGACAGTCACACACACACAGTTACAGACTGACAGACACACACACATATACACACACACAGTTTCAGGCAGTTACACACACACTCTTATACTTACAGACAGTGTGGGCTGGAGGAGTGGATTCCCTGAAGTCCTTCCCTGGCTGGAAGTGGAGGTGCAGGGATTTCTTCTTGCTGCACCTCCATGTGCAGCAGTTACAGCAGCTGTAAGGGCCATGTTATGCCCCGCCCCCCGCTCACGGTTAGGCTCCGCCCCTATACTGCCGTAGCTCCGCTCCTTCTTCATCCCGTGCGGCCAGTTCCTCTTGCTGGTCTCCGTCCCCAAGACCAGGGTCAAGGCACCCCCCTAGCAGGTGGCACCTGGGGCGGACCGCCCCCTCCGCCCCCTCGGCCCCCCCTTAGTCCGCCACTGGGCCCACCTAAAAGTCCACCTACATGTTCCACCCATAAGTTCGCTCACAGGGAGTGGAGTGTGTAGGGGATGTGTTATGTGTTCTTGTAGACGATCTAATGTGTGTGCTTATGGTATGTAGTGTATAGAGATACCAGTTTGTGTAGGTGATGCAGTGTATTTGTTTGTAGTGGAAGCAGTGTGTGTTTGTGTATAAGGGATGTATTGTGTGAATCTGTGTTTGTATGCATAAGGGATGCAAGGTGTGTGTCTGTAAGTGTGTGCATTGAGTGTGTGTAAGAAATGCATTGTGTTTCTGTGTATATGTAAGAGAAGCAATGTGTGTGTTTGCATGTGTGTGTAAGGGTTTGCATTGTATGTTTCTGTGTATGTGAGCAAAGGATACATTGTCTTTGTGTGTAATGGCTGCATTGTGTGTTTCTCTGTGTGTAAGGGAAGCATGTTGTGTTTCTGTGTGTGTAGGAATGCATTGTGTGTTTCTGTGTATGTATAGGGATGCAATGTGTGTTTGTGCGTGTAATGTGAAAGAGCTCCCTGTCCTGCCCCCTGTCCTATAGAGCTCTCCCTTCTGTCCCTTAGAGCTCTCCCCTGCCCCTTAGTGGTCTCTCCTCTACCCCCCCTCCCCTAGCAGTCACTTCTCACACCCACCCACCCACCCTCCCTGTGCTCTTCTCATCCCCAAAACAGTGTTCTTTTCCACCCCCCTGTGTTCTTCTCCTCCCCCCCCTCCATGTGTTCTCCCTCCACTCCCCCCATGCCCTTCCGCCACCTCCCTCCATGCTGTTCTCCTCACTCCCTCCCATGTGTTCTCCTCACTCCCCATGTGTTCTCCCCTCCACTCCCCATGAGTTCTCCTCACTTTCGCCCCAGTGTTCCTCCCTCCCCCCCACCTCCCTCTGTTCTTCTCCACTCCCCCTGTTCTTCTTAATCCCCCAGTTCTTCTTAATACCCCCTCCCTGTTCTTCTTAATCCCCCTCCTGTTCTTCTTAATCCCAACCCCCTGTTGTGTAATCCCCACCCCTGTTGCTGTAATCTCCCCTCCCCTGTTCTTCTTAATCACCTCCTGTTCTTCTTAATCACCCCCGTTCTTCTTAATCCCATCCACCCCTTTTCTTCTTAATCTCCCCTCCCCCACCCTGTTCTTCTTGTTGACTCCCCTGTTCTTAAGTAATCACCCCTCCCTGTTCTTCTTAATCACCCCGTTCTTCTTAATCCCCCCCCTTTACGTTCTTCTTAATCTCCCCACTCCCCTGTTCTTCTTAATCCCCCCACACCCTGTTCTTAATCACCCCCACATTCTTCTTAATCTCCCACCCCCTGTTCTTCTAGCAAATTACCACCACGTTCTGCAATCCCCCACCCTCCCCCCTGTTCTTAATTCTCCACACCCCTCCCCTGTAATCCCTCCACCCCCTCCCCATTCTTCTTAATCCCCTGTTCTTCTTAATCCACCCCAGTAGCTGTGATCCCCCACCCCTGTTCTTCTTGATCCCCCACCCCCATTCTTCTTAATCCCCTCACCCCACCACCTGTTCTTCTTAATCCCCACTTTCCCCTGTTTAGCTAACCCAATCCCCCCACCCCTGTTCTTCTTAATCTCCCTCCCCTTCTTCTTAATCCCCCCCCCCTCCCCCCTTCTTCTTAATCCCCCCTGTTCTTCTTAATAAATTGAATCAATAAATCTCTATGAGGAAAGTTCAGTGTCTGCATGCAGAGGGAGGAAATACTGAATGTTTGGATGCATTTTAGGCAGCCATGACCCAGGAAGGATCTCTAACAGCTATCTGAGGAGTGGCCGGTGAAGTTATCACTAGGCTGTAATGTAAGCAAAAAGCCTGAAGGTAATGATTCTACTCACCAGAACAAATTCAATAAACTGTAGTTGTTCTGGTGACTATAGTGTCCCTTTAAGAATACATTTTAATATATTACTAGTAGTGGTGCATTATTGTTGATTTTGACACATTTGTAATGTCACAACACAGACTCATTTACAAATCCCTCTAATAAAATAGAACAGATTTGCATCTAAACATAGATAAATAACCTGTTTCATTTTCTTAGTGCTTGATGGTGTCACTCTCAGTACTCCATACATATATTTGTTGCCAAAACACTAAAATTATAACCTATTTCAGATGTAAATACTTTTTAAATCTCTCTATTAATGTGGATTTTGACATACTGTTATCGAGCGGCACACTCATTACATCTGCACCAATTTTGAAGCACAGCAAGGGTTAAGGGGACACTCCAGGCACCCAGACCACTTCTGCCCATTGGAGTGGTCTGGGTGCCAACTCCCACTACCCTTAACCCTGCAAGTGTAATTATTGCAGTTTTCATAAACTGCAATATTTACATTGCAGGGTTAACTCCTCCTCTAGTGGGCACTTCCTGGTTTATAGCACAGAATTTCTGTGCTATAGCGTCACTGGATGTCCTCACTCTATGTGAGGACCTACAGCATCGCTGAAATCCCCATAGGATAGCATTGAAAGCATCTTTTAATGCTTTCCTATGGGGAGGTCTAATGCACATGCGCATTAGGTCTCCCCCGCCGTCCGCGCATGCGCAATAGGTCGGGGGAGGAGCGTGGACGAACGCTGAACCAGCGCTGAGGGACATCGGCGCTGGATAAAGGTTTTAACCTCTTCAGCAACCTGGGATGGGGGGTGGAAGGGAGAGGGGACCTGCAGTGCCAGGAAAACGGATTGTTTTCCTGGCACTGGAGTGTCCCTTTAAGTGATGCCTGTGCTTTTGAACTGCAGATGTTTGATTCACAAGGGAGTGCTGTCTACCAGTAATTAGGTTTTAGCTCCAGAAACCAAATCTGTTTCTTGTGGTTGCATTAATAATGCCAATGCATAATACTTACAGGTTTGTTTTGCTTTCTGGTTAAAGTAAGTGCAGTTAGAGAATCATATTATGTGATAATAAATCTCTAAGAAACTTGTCTTTTGTTACAATGAATTTTCATGGGTGCAACTATGAAACTTAATTTGAACCAAGTTCAACAAGTTTAACTGTCAAGCTGAAACACAAGTCAAGTGAAAAAAATAAATTTAGGCAGAGGCGTAACTCCAAACCACAGGACCCCGGTGCGAAAATTTCTCTGGGGCCCCCCAATAGGTTTACTCCCCCATACGTCTACTTCCCCCTCATAGGTCTACTTCTCCCCACCCTCCATATGTCCACTTCCCTCCCCACACATGCAGACAAACAGATACACATGCAGACACACACAGAAATACACACACACACACACAGAGAGACACAAACACACACATGCATTCAGACACACATGCACACACACACATACAGAGAAACATACATACAGACTTCTTAATCTCCCCACCCCCCTGTTCTTCTTAATCCCCCACACACACATACAAAATGTTTAAGTCACCCTCCTGTTTCCTACCTTTGAGGTGCAGGAGTGTGACTTTCCCTTGTGTCCAATGGTGGCTCAGGCTGATGGGAGTCAGAGTTCCCACTCTTACTCCCTCTCCTTCCTCCCTCACGACTCTCTCTGATAGCTGGGTTGCATATTAGAGGATTACTGCAAGCACCATAACCACTTCAGTAATTTGAAGTGGTTATAGTGCCTGGAGTTTTATATGCAGGGTTTCGCTTTGAAATGCTGCACAAACAGAGCTGTCACTCCACCTCCGACAGTGTCATCAGCCAGGCCCGGAATTAGAGTTCCACGCTGGCTAATGTCCATTCTATGCAGCTTTCATTGCACAGAATGTCAGTTATTGGTTGAGAGTGGTCAACTGTGATTTTTGGCTTCTGTGCTTTTGCTAAACGATTTGCTACGTTTCCAGTGCAAGGGTACTCCGCAGGCTATGGTTATGATGCTAGGAGTAGTCCTTTAATGTGTCTGACATGGGATTTTTTTAGCATTCATGATTCCTTGCTGACTGGTTCAGTTTTCTGGTACAGTTTACAGACTAGCATTGCAGTTTAACCCATTAATATCTTGCTGCTACACTGAACATACTACTGACAGGTGAAGTTAATAACATTGATTATTTCTTTACAATGAGACCTGTTAACAGGTGGGATATATTAAGCAGCAAGTGAACATCAGTTCTTGAATTTCATGTGTTGGAAGCAAGAAAATTGTGTAAGTGAAAAGATCTGTGTGACTTTGACAAGGGCCAAATAGAGATGGCTAGACGACAGGGCCATTTCCAAATGACAAGTCTAGTGAGGTGTTCCCAGTATGCAGTGTTTAGTTCCTACCATAAGTGATGCAAGGAAAGACGTGCTGAGAAGTGCTGAACCAGGGTCATGATTATTGATGCATGTGGGAAGCGAAGGTAAGCCATCTGGTCCAATAACACAAAAGTGCTATTGTAGCTCGAATTGCTGAAAGACTAACTGCTGGCCACTATAGAAAGCTGTCAGAACACACAATGCATCACAGTTTGCTGCGTAGCCACAGACCGCTCAGAGTGCCCCTGTTCTTCTTAATCCCCCCTGTTCTTCTTAATCCCCCCACCCCCCGTTCTTCTTAATCCCCCACCCCCATTCTTCTTAATCCCCTCACCCTCCCCTGTTCTTCTTAATCCCCCACTTTCCCCCCTGTTCTTCTTAATCTCCCACCCCTCCCCCTTCTTCTTAATCCCCCACCCCTGATGGTGGGGGATGGCCCATGATGGTGCTGAAAGCCCCTTCGATGGGGACGTGAGCGTCAGAATTGGCCCATGGAGCAATGGAAAAAGTCTGGCCTGATGAATCATGTTGCCTGGCCTGATGAATCATGTTTTTGTTTACGTCCGGTGGTGTGCGTGTCCTTAATTGTGGAGAGCAGTTCCATATGTGTAAACGGTTCGTCCAGTGCCTGTGATTGGTTGTCTGGGATCTTGCATGCGAGGTTTGTAGAAATATATTCCCTCAGGTTGTGGGTTTGTTCATTTGGGGGAGTTAGGTTATATAGGTTTGTGTAGAAAGCGTTGAACGCCTTGGCTATATCATCCGTAGTGTTATGTTGTCTACCTGTATCATCTGCTATATTATCTATGAATGATCTTTTGTTGCCATGGGCATAGAAGGTGCCTCTTCTCAGTTGAACTGATCTATATGCCCTTGCGGTTAGTAATGATCTTCTATTCTATTCGTAGGGCTCAAAATTTTGGTTGAGTTCATTCTTTTTTGATTCTAGAACCCCATTTAATAAGGGTACCTCTGATAACTCCTTTGTGGGCTTTCAAACCCAATGGTCTGATATCTCAGTGTTCCCATTGTCTATAAAATAGTTGTCTACGGTCTGTCGCAGGTCGTCTAGTACTCTGGGGTCATCCAGGAGGGTTTTGTTTAGTTGCAAGTGCATGGTGTGCTTGGGCATTATATGCCAGCAATCTGCTAGCTGGTGGGTATGTAATACATTTGAGAACACTGTCCTTTGGTATTGTTTAGAGGAAGCGGATTTAGAGGAACTATCCATTGAATGGTCTAGGACCATATTCCAATCTCCGCCCACCAACACAACACCCTCAGCAAATGCGTCCAATTTGGTCAAACATGACCGTAAATAGGAAGCTTGGTCTGCATTAGGAATGTATATACTTGCTAACGTTATAGGAACACCATTATACACCCCTTTAACAAACACAAATCTGCCCTTAGGGTCAGTTTTATCCCCCTTTTCTATGAACGCAGCATTGGAGGCTAGCAGTATCGCTACACCTCTGGATTTCTTTTGCGTATTATTACTGTAGTATACTATAGTGTTTAGTTTGGAGCGAATTCTTGGTTTAAACTCTCCCCTAAAGTGTGTCTCCTGTAAGAAGATTATTTCGGCTCCCTGTCTATCTATTTCTTGTGCTAACATTGTGCGTTTCATAGGGGAATTTAGTCCGCGCATATTCAGAGACATTAGTTTAGTTTGGGTCATGGTAGCGATTCCAGCGGCAGAAGCTTACTGGATGAGTCAAGGACTATACCATTTAATGCTGTACTCTCTAAGATGGTAAAGGCAGGGTCGGTGCTGTGGGGGTGAACTGGGGAAAACCATAAACTATTTACATGATTTTGGTATGAAAAAGTCATCTCGGGTGGCGAGATTGGCGCTGCACTTGTGGATAACACTTCGTGTCCACAAGTAGGTTTGAGAATCCTCTCTGGGGGTGGTGGCCAGGATGCCCGACCGGGGGTATACAGGGGTCCCATCGGGGCAATCATGGGTATCTTATAACTTCCCCTTACTCACCTAATCGGAGGGGTTTACAGGGTATGTATTTAGTGTGGCATCGGTTCATACCCCGTGGGCCAGGCCGCTAAAGGCAATCAGATTTGAATATCGTTATTATTCTCATTATGTAGGGCCATAGAGCCCGGTAACAGCAACAATGTAAGTTTCTATAGAAAGCATAACATAACATAACATAACAACTCAATATTGGCAACAGAGTGCGGAGATTACTTAAGTCCATTAGCGTTCCATTCTAAGGTGAAAGTATACGGTATAATATTGAAAAATAGAAAAAAGGAGACATACGTGTATAGTTATATGACCGTAACAGTTCTCAAGCTGGTGCTTCCCTGGTTGAGGCACTCGTGTCTGTTCCAGGATGGTTTTCCTTTCGCCTTTTCCTCTGGGTTCTTTGCCATTTGGGCTTTTGTGGGGTCTGCCTTGTCGGATTGCCCGCGAGGCCTGTCCAGTCCTCCACTACGGACGGCGGGAGCTTCAGAGCCCTCTGGAACTCAGGTACATCCTCTGCTGAGGTAATAGTGTGGGTCTTGTTCTGGAGGTTGACTGTCAATGCAAACGGAAAGCTCCATCTGAACTTAATTTGTCTCTCTAGCAGGGCCTGTGTTATGGGCCGTAAGGCTCGCCTTGCTTGCAGTGTGGACGGTGATAAGTCCTGAAATACGGTCACAAAATGGCCATCTACTGTTAAGTCTTTGTTTTGGCAGGCTTTGTGAAAAATTTGCTCCTTCAAAGGGAAATTGTGTATACGGCAGATAAGGTCTCGTGGCCTATCGGGAGGTAGGTTTCTAGGCCTGGCAGCCCTATGGGCTCTGTCGAATATAATGGCTGTATCATTGGGTCTGGCTAGGATGCGGTTGAAAAGGGTGGTTAGGACCTGTATGGGGTTTTCTATGACACCCTCCGCATTCTCCGGTGTGCCCCTCACCCGCAATTTATTTCGGTGCCCCCGGTTATCTACATCCTCCAGTCTCCTTTGTAGGTACCTTATTGCTTCTGTGTGTGTCTCCTGTGTGGTGTATGATTCAGCCCATTATTTGTCAGTGTTCTCTGCTTCTTCCTCTAGGGCCTGCACTCTGGCTCCGAGCTGCTGCACGTCTGCATTCACTGCCTGGAGTTTCTCAGTAAAGCTATCCTCCAATTTCTGAAACATTGCTGCCAGGTCAGTTTTTGAGAGCAATTGGGTCAGCAAAGCCCGGATATCATGTTCCTCTGTGGAGCCTTCTGATGCCGTCGGGCTTGATGGCTGGCTGCCTCGTGTTTGTGCTGCGGGCACCATTTTGTCCTGTTTTTGCGGGTCCGTTTGTTCGCCGAAATATCGTCTCAGGGAGGTTTTACCTGACGGTGTGTCTGCTGTGGGGGCATTCCCCGTTGCATTGCAATGCTTTTTAGTTGCCATTGGAGGTTTGTTGTGCCGTTTTCCCCCTATATCTCCCGGTCAGGGCTGCAGCTCAGCGCTCATGCGACCATGTACTTCAGCTTCCAGGCCACGCCCCCAACTTTATTTTTGGTTTCTCCTCCACTTACTCAATGACAGAAAAGAACAGAGCTCCAAACAGTGATTGACAGTAAGCCAAAATGGATGTATAGATTTGGAGAAACATTAGATCACTCCTCCACCTTTCAATCAATTATTTGGCATAGCATAGGCATAGACCTCTATGCCGGTGAACTGATTGACAGACAGCTGGTGAACCTTCCTACACTTTGATATGCAACTTTCTTCACCTTATGGCTGTGTTTACATATAATAAAAATGTGGTATTTTTTTCTGAACATGCATTTCTATCTATACTGTTACCATAAAAAGAATAATAAATAAAAAAAACACTCAAACCTTTGTGTCGCAAAAAAATGAGAAACAATCAACAAATGTGATTTTTGAAAATTACTACTCATACTAAAGTGAAATATAATTGTCCATTGGCTCGAGTAGACGTAAACTAATGTGATGGGATTCCAGCATGGTCAAAATTTAGTAGGCCGAAATCTCCACATGGCATATGCTAATTAGTATCTGATTACAAACAGTTGGATGATTCATCAGTATACTGAGCATGTGTGGAAGTGGATAGTACATTCCTTTGTCTGTAAATGCCATGTGGTCTGCCCATATAAGGTGATCCTGAATATCCTGTGTGCTGATTGGTCTGAGGAATATAGGAGGGGTTATACTGTATGGGAGGGGATATGCTGCTAACAAAAGGCCTCTGCACCATGCTTTCCCTCTCTCAGATATTTTTGGAACAGGAGTTCATCTGAGACCCGATCGGTGTGTAAATAAAAGACCTGTTACTTCCTGAAGACTTGTATCCATATCTCTATGTGTGGCTTCTGCGGTTTGTTCCTGTTATTCCTCCGGTAACATTTTTGGTGCATTGGGTCCGGGAACCTCATCACCAACGTTCTTCACGGCATCACCCCTGAACTTATGCGTGGACCTCCTTTCATCTCGGCGCCACTGGCCTTTTGTCCAGGAGATCATCGGCTTCTGCACAGTGAGTACCGGGGTGTCCCGTCGATGAGTGTGAACCCAGGTCCAGGAACTAAAAGGTAAGACTGATACCGTTAGAGCGGTAGGCCCACAAGGGGTTTTATATTTGGAACCGGTTGTTGGACTGCTCCCTCCATCTGGAGGGAAGAAGCGAAGGCGCAATGCTTATCTGGAAATTAGACGCTCTGTAGTCAGCCCGTCTAATATAGGTGGTTTGGGTCAGGCTAAATCTTGGTGTAAATAGTTTATGCCAGACACCAGTGTCCTGTCTTGACTAGCGTGTCTAGGTGTGAATTTCGGTCGCAAGGTCGGGGAGGCCGGTGAGACTAAGCAGATTCTGGTGTACATTCTGTCTGCTAGCTCTCAACCGATCTTGGCTAAGTGTGCTCTGTTGTAAATTCAGCCACTAGACTATTGATAGAGTAGATAGACTAAATGGGTACTGTTGTAAATTCCGTCCACTAGTTTGCTATATGTGGTGCTTGGGTAGCGTAGGCAAACCGAATCCTGGTGTAAATAGTTTGATAGTTCTCGAGGTGCTGGCCAATTAGAGTAGTTGGGTTTGCTGTAAATGTTGTAAAATACGCTGTAATTGGTGAAATGTATGTCCTGCTAGAATTCTTGAGCTCTGCCGTTTAGCGGACATGTAAATTGTGTGTATAGTGTAAAATAGCGCATGGTACCATAACCACTGACATGTACCATAACTACTGAACACTGTGTGCCTTCAGTGATAGTCTAAAATACAACTGGAAGAAATGATCAATGGTATAAGATGCTAGAGTACACTTTTATTTTTTTTTAGTTACTGGATGGGCCCCTCCCAGCTTGTCCAAAATATCCCCTTTACTAAAAAACAAACTGAAATGTTTAATTTACCTTAGAACTAAAGCTTTAATCAAGCCTAGATATCAGGGTGAACAGTGATTAAAATAAGTAATAATAAAATAACCACATAATTAAAGTCTATCTGCCTCATTAGACTTTAGGGAGGCACTCTAGGGCCACCTACTGGCCATCTTCGGGAGTTACATTGATATTACATTGTTTAATCATCTTTAACTCTATACTGGCATACAACAGACAGAAGTAGGATTGCTTACCCTATTTTAATATATTTATTGCTATAAGGTTTTATTTTATGTATGAATATATTAAAAGTTAAGTTTTATTATTAGACCCATAAAGATTATTTTGATACAATTACTTACCCTCTGGTGACACCTACTGGTAGGTTTTTGGTTTAATACTTTTTTTATTTTTTTCATCCGCCAAATGCTGACTAGTAAAATTAGCTCATCCCCTTCCACCTATCTTACTACTCCCAGACCGGACCCTATTACTGAGCAGCCTTGCCAAAGTCCCATACTAACCCGACAATTGACTGGCACCCTTCCATCCTGACATTGCCAAATGCCCCTCCGACTTACACCGGGCCCAACAAACGTTGACGAAAATGGCCAACTACAATGGGCAGATTCTGTGTTTGTCTATGTCCCCTTCACCACAACTGACCTGTTCAATTGGAAGACCCATAACTCCTCGTACACCGATAAACCTCAAGCCATGATTGACTTGGTCACCTCCATTATACAAACACACAATCCTACCTGGGCTGATTGTCAGAAATTATTACTGACCTTTGGAACGTAAATGGCGCTGACATGATCCATCTAAAGACCTATCAACAAGCCATTATTACTGGCATGAAGGCAGGAGGGAAAAAGGCAATTAACATGTCCAGGACGGCTGAAGTGTTACAAAAAGCTAATGAATCACCCGGTGCTTTTTTATGAGAGACTGCTTGAGTCAAATAGATTGTACACTCCTTTCAATCCTGAAGCCCCTGAAAATTTCCAAATGATAGACTCAGCATTTGTCAGCCAGGCCCAGAGCGATATTAAGAGAAAGCTACAAAAATTAGAGGGATTTGCAGGGATATCCATATCACACCTAATGGAGGTTACAAATAAGGTGTTTATGAATAGGGAAACTGAGACAAAGTGTAAGGAGGAACTTAAGATGAGGAAGAAAATAGACATGTTAGTGGTAGCTATTTCAGGCATAGCTAGAGAAGGAGGGGAGATGAATAGAGGAGTTGAGAATAGGATGAGCAGGGTACCACTAGGTAGAGATCAAAGTGCGTATTGTAGAGAGGAAGGGCATTGGAAGAGTGACTGTCCACAGAGGGGATATATTGCAGGTGGTAGACAAGAAGAGAGAAAAGGGAAAGGTGGTTATGGTAGTAGCTATAGAGGACGAGGTAGAGGAAGTTTTGGAGGGAATAATGAATATAGCAGAGGGGGTGTTCAGGGAGGTAGATATTATCCCCCTACCCAGAGATTAAGGGATAGGGAAGAGAGAGATTTTGTAGGTCTGGCTGACACTGTCTATTGATACCGACCGGGCTCCATCCCCCTTTGCTGAGCGGAGCCTATGGGCGATGTAGTAATAGGGGGAAAGAGAAGTCCTTTCATGATTGACACAGGTGCTGAACATTCTGTGGTGACCAAGTTGGTAGCTCCTCCTTCTGAGAAGACTATAACTGTGATAGGAGCTACTGGGAAAAGCGCTGCTAGACCGATTCTCAGGAGTTGTACATGCATTTTAGGAGGCCATTTTGTTAAGCACCAGTTCCTATACATGTCAGAGTGTCCAGTTTAACTTCTAGGACGAGATCTATTATCAAAGCTTCAAGCTCAGATAACTTTTCTACTTAATGGATCAACTTCTCTGAAGTTTAATAAATCACCTGGCATAATAGCGGTATTGGTGCCAAAAGAAGAAGAATGGCGTTTCTATTCTGTAATAATAAAAGCAAACCCAAAGAGTGATGGATCTGTATTTGACATTCCAGGTGTATGGGCAGAAAATAATCCTCCAGGACTTGCTCGTGACATTCCACCGATACATATTGAGTTAAAGCTTGGGGTGTATCCTGTTAGCCTTTGTATGTTGTTCTTTTATCTACCCCAACAGCTATAAAGGTGACGGAAGTGACTCCTTGGATTCATCACTCTAAGGTTAAACCACGATTCCTGGCAAGCTACTCCAGATTGTGAGAATCCTTGCAAGATTCGGGTGAAGCGCATGACCCAGTCGAACTGAGCGTGACTTGAGAAGTATGAGGTGATTTTTAAAGAATCGTGGTTGAAAGTTGCAGAGATCAACAAGTAGGTGTTTTGACGGCCATAATAAAGCCTGACCACCTGCCTACGTTTCATAGCCAGAGTGTCTCGAAGGGACCTCTGTGAAGGTGAGGAACAGAAGTACAACAATCCTTGCAGCCCTCACAAGCGGTAAGCTGAGATGCCGTCGCACGGTCGAAGAATAAAGATGAGGACCGCAAGAATAATGTGTTTAATTATGTGCTTTAGTATTTTTTTTTCGGGAGGGTAAAGGTGAGGATATTCCAAGCTGTGTTAGTTGTATTAAGACTACGAAAACAGGTAACCAGATATCCCAGACCCTAATTTGGCACTCACAATATGAATGTAAAGGATCTGTGTCTAGGTGTAGGTACTTAGATACTGATTATAGTGTGTGTCAACCGATATCAGGTGAGCCCAAGTGTTTCGATCCCCAATTCCAACCCCGTACAATTTGGTTGGTAATTCGGAACAGTAACTCCCAGGAGACCTTAATAAATAAGACTGTGATAAGCACCATACATTCTATTGGCATTCTACTATTTGATGCATGTAAGGCGATCTCGGGTAGTGGAAAACCTTGGAATGTATGTGGTAATCTTAAATGGGAACAAACTTATGGGTTTAATGATAAATATTTATGTCCCAGTAAAAGATGTACTGATCCTGACTGCCCAAATAGAGACTTTAATTTCTGCCCCTATTGGTCATGTTTAGGTTGGGCGACCTGGGGAAAGACAGTAGATCAAGATATGATTATCCAAAGGTTTCCCACTACACCGTATTGTAAAAATATGGAGTGTAACCCTGTGCATATGACAATTTCCAATCCACAGCACTTCACTGACAAGTTTGAGAATCTCTTTGTGTTTCAAAATACATGGTACTGGAGTAGATCCAGGGACCATAATATATGTAGGACTTGAAACTGAGACGACAGTGTAGCGGATGGCACTGGGCTGTCCTGAGAATTGCATATGTTTTGACTGCATTCGTGTAAATGGCAAAGTTATATGTGTTAAATGTATTGTATTCGTCTGATTGTTCGGTAGTTTCATTCCCTTAGTTTGTTCGAATGAAACTACCGAACAGTCAGACCTCCCCTGTGTGAAGTGTGCCTTCAATTACCCGTTGCAACATTGTTGTGAACAGATAATTGACAAGCTGAGTAGCAGTCCTTTGTTCTCGGGGGTGGCCGCCATTCGGGAAACGAACACGTGGCGGCGGCCATTTTAAAACTCTGGAACTCAAATCGGACACTCGACTAGGCGAACACCGCTGAGACCTCCACAAGACCGGTCCGTTCGGTTCCAAACTACCGAACGGCCCCTTGTTCAGAAGATAGAAACAACCGAACGAGGGGATTCAGGTGAACCCTCCCTAGTCTCTGTAACTGGAGGCTTTCGTGTAGTTTGTTCCCTTACTCCAGGACCGACCGCAGGGCCCCATCGCATGGAACCCCATTCGGCTGTTCTTTCCAGCGCGGTCGGTCATTTTATTCCCTCCATAAATTTCCCGAACCCCTGTTCTGATCTGGGTGATTTTTGGATATGTTGTTCACCTAGATCAGGGCTACCAGAGGATGTATAATTTAAAGTGGTACCCCTTGGTTTAGGGGTACATCCAGAAACGGGGGGAATTGGTGTCCTGGATAAGGGGATTATGATGCAGGCTGAGGGGAGGAGATGTGTGGGAGGTTACCAGAACAGGATTGGATACTGTACAAATTAATGGAAATCCCTCCCTTGCATGGGAGCAGGCTTTATAAGGCCACTGTCTGAATAAATCTTTAGTTCTGTTCCTGATACTGTGTGTCGTCCAGTTATTAGGATTGCTGTTGGGATACTGCTGTGTTATTTTGCCTGCTGGATACTTTACCCTATGGATTTATAATTACTTGTTCCTGAGCCTCCCTGGGATCTAAAGTGGAGATAGGCTGTGTAATACCAGCTCTATGCTACAGACAGCTTCTCAAACTCATCAGGTTTTTCATTCCTTCCATGAGGAGATGAGTGTTGAGGATAAAATTTCCCATAATGTTAAGAACCTATTTATTGATTTGGCTGAGAGTATTGCAGGTAGTCTTAATATAACTAACTGCTTTGTATGTGGAGGTACTAATATGGGAGACCAATGGCCATGGGAGGCAAGAGAGGTTTGGTACCTTGGTTCTGAGACAGATGAACAACAGATGCTTTCTCAGTCTGATCATCAAGTAAATGTAAGGGAAAAATTCAGAATGGCGTTTAAAAACATCTATCATAGGCCATGTATGTTTAGCTAGAAGAGGGCCACTGTATGATACATCTGTTGGAGAGTTAACCTGCTTAGGACAGAAGGCCTATAATGCTGATACAAAAGATACTACTTGGTGGTCAGCTTCAAATGTCTCGGAACCTACTAATCCTTTTGCCAATTACACCAATTTAAAAGAGGTATGGTTTGACTTATCTGCTACATCCAATTAGAAAGCCCCAGCAAATTTGTACTGGTTTTGTGGTAAGAAAACATATTCAGAGTTACCACAGGATTGGGAGGGAGCATGTGTACTAGGTACGCTCAAACCATCCTCCTTCTTGTTGCCAATTGAAACAGGAGAGACCTTGGGAGTTAAGGTTTATGATGTGAATCATAAAAAGAAGCAAGCTTCATTGAATATAGGTAGTTGGGAAGATGTATCATAAATTACTATGGACCTGCTACTTGGGCAGAAGATGGTACTTATGGATATAGAACCCCAATATATATGCTCAACCGTATTATAAGACCACAGGCGGTGGTTGAGATCATAACCAACGAGACAGCAGAAGCCCTCAACCTCTTAGCTAAGCAGAATACCCGAATGACATCCGCCATTTACCAAAATAGGCTAGCCCTTGATTACTGGCAGTAGAGGGAGGTGTGTGTGGAAAGTTTAATCTTAGCAACTGTTGTTTGCACATAGATGATGAGGGGCAGGCAGTGGTTGATATTACTAGCAGCATGGTTAAACTTAGGCATGTACCTACTCAGGTCTGGAATGGGTATAATCCTAGTAGTTGGTTTGGAAGTTGGTATGAGCAGCTTGGAGGGATTAAACGACCACTCTAGGCACCCAGACCACTTCAGCTTAATGAAGTGGTCTGGGTGCCAGGTCCTTCTAGGGTTAACCCATTTTTTTATAAACATAGCAGTTTCAGAGAAACTGCTATGTTTATGAATGGGTTAAGCCTTCCCCCTATTTCCTCTAGTGGCTGTCTCATTGACAGCCACTAGAGGCGCTTGCGTGCTTCTCACTGTGATTTTCACAGTGAGAGCACGCAAGCGTCCATAGGAAAGCATTGTAAATGCTTTCCTATGCGACGGGCTGAATGCGCGCACAGCTCTTGCCGCGCGTGCGCATTCAGCCCAGGAGGAGGATCGGAGGAGTAGAGGAGGCAGAGAGCTCCACGCCCAGCGCTGGTAAAAGGTAAGTTTTAACCCCTTTCCCCTTTCCAGAGACGGGCGGGAGGGGGTCCCTGAGGGTGGGGGCACCCTCAGGGCACTATAGTGCCAGGAAAACGAGTATGTTTTCCTGGCACTATAGTGGTCCTTTAAGGCGTTAGTAGGAGGAGTAATATTCATTATATTCTTATGTCTCTTTCTGCCCTGCCTAATTCCATTAGTGGTCAGATCTATACATAATATCATAGAGAGTACTATTGAAAGAAAGACAGCTGCTCATGTAATGGCTGTCTGGAAGTATGAACCTCTAGCCCAGAGAAAGAATAATCAGGATGAGGAATGTTGAGAGAGCACGAAGTTCAGTTAGAATGATTACAAGGTCTGTTCTGGTCCATGGCTACTTGTGTGGTGTTGGCAAATTATGGTTAGTGATGCATCTTGTATAACTTTGTATCAGAGGCATCAAAGGGGGGAATGTGATGGGATTCCAACATGGTCAAAATTTAGTAGGCCGAAATCTCCACATGGCATATGCTAATTAGTTTCTGATTACAAACAGTTGGATGAGTCATCAGTATACTGAGCATGTGTGGAAGTGGATAGTACATTCCTTTGTCTGTAAATGCCATGTGGTCTGCCCATATAAGGTGATCCTGAATATCCTGTGTGCTGATTGGTCTGAGGAATATAGGAGGGGTTTTACTGTATGGGAGGGGATATGCTGCTAACAAAAGGCCTCTGCATCATGCTTTCCATCTCTCAGATATTTTTGGAACAGGAGTTCATCTGAGACCCGATCGGTGTGTAAATAAAAGACCTGTTACTTCCTGAAGACTTGTGTCCATATCTCTATGTGTGACTTCTGCCGTTTGTTCCTGTTATTCCTACGGTAACACTAAACCTTTCTATGTGAACAGTATTGAATCTGCACGATCCAGACTGCGAAGGATCCTTCCAAGTTATCTTGAGCAGGAAGATGTAGATATTTTTCTTTTGTCAAAATGCCCTAAACTCTAATAGGTCCAACAACAAATATACAATAAACTCTGGTATTTTTACAATATGTAAAGGGTTACCACCCATCCTCATGATACCTTCTTGTTGTCATCGGTGGCGGTACGGAAACCGGGACCCCTGAGTGCCTGATGAGAAGTGGAGTCTTCAGTGTGGAAGTGGATTACAGGGCCCGATGCAGGGCAACCAAAATCCTGATTCAGCTTATGCAGATCCCAGGAACTAGGAGCTTGGAATTAAGCAGACCTCCCAGGATCTGAATAGGGAGGCTCTGCAGCAGGGATGTATCTAGTACTGAAGCAAGGCAAGACTAGAAATAGGCACCATACATGAAAACAAGACAAAACCAGGAGAACAGGACAAGACTAGAGATAGGCACCATACATGAAAACAAGACAAAACTAGGAGAACTCAGAACCAGAGCAGGACAGAAAGCAGAACATGTACACAAGACAAGAGGAAAACAAGAACATAACATGGGCATGACTGGACAGGACTGTACATGGACTGGGATTACAAGACTAAATAAAACAAGACAAGAAATACAAGGTAAAAGAAGATGAGACATAACTAAGCGCTATATATGAAAAGTATGGGGATTTAGTTACATTATATGATCATACATTGTATAGGCCTGCCAACAACGCCAATGTACCCCATATCTGGCAGGTCCTACACTGCCTAATGTATGCTAAAACAACCATTCTAAACCACAATATAGCACTTACCTGCAAGAAAGGGCAGAGACTTGAAACTCTGCTGCAGTTTCAGGCTGAAGCAAAAGGAAAGTGGAAAACCAACAGGTGTGGCAACATAAAACAAACATTTAAAGGAAACCTGGAGACTGGGAATCCCAGGGATGGATTACAGGAATGGACCCAGAAACCCAGCAATAAAGAAAACCAGACATAGACCAGAAAACCAGAAAAACCAAGCAAGGACAGCAAAAAGAGTACTGGATACCAGAAGCCAAAGCCAGACATCTCCGAAGAACATGGCATGATGTGACACTTGTGAAGGAATATCCCCATCACTTTCGGCTCCTTTCATTTATTTTGTTCGTGTCTACATTCATTTAGTTTATTTTGTTCGGTTCCCGAACTGAGTTCCACCCCGGAACCAATTAGAATATGGAATGTTATGTATCTGTATGAAAACCGCAAAGGAAATCATTAATAGAATGCTCCACTGGGTGGTGGCCAACTTGTCTCCCGAATGCTGCCAGCGGGACCTGGTCGTCGAGTGCCTGGAACTAATTTGCCAGGCACTCCCGCGAACACCGGTCACCATGGACCTACCGCCTGTTCCAGTTCACCTATATGAACGGCGTTCAGGAGTTACAGACTACCGAACATGGGGAGCATGGGTTTTCCTCTATCTTATGTGGTTTTCGTACAAGACCCCACGAACGGACATTGGCTCTTGCCACCATTTTCATGTAACTATTTTGGGCTTACTCCTCGTGGCAGTCCGGTCAGAACTTGACCTGTGATTGCGATCCAAAACTACAGAGTGGATCTGGGTGATTTTTGGATATATTGTTCGCCCAGATCCAGGCTATGCAGGGATGTGACTTTTGTGGGGTTTCCCTGTATTTTAGGGGTACTTTTGGTGTGTTGTAAAATTGCGCATTTTTCTGTTCTTGGAGATAATTGAGTTTAGTATATTTACTGACTCAATTATCTCTCAGGCACAGAGGAGGAGTTTATGGACTGTATAAATTTGATGCCTGTACCATTAAAGTCAATCTTCACCCAGCATTAAGCCTTGGTTCATGTGTGGGGGGTTATTCTATGCCAGTGATATTTTGCCTGTGAGAATTATTTGCTGTTTCTCTTGGAAAAGGGGTATCCATGACGGATATCTTGGCAGAGCGTCACACTTCTGTTAAAACAAATTCCTTTATGGCAAGAAATGGTATTGGGAAAAAAAAACATACATGCTTATAGGCACTAATTAAACATTGGCAAGATCCCAATTACAATGAACTCATGGATACAGTTTTTTAGGTTCCAGGCTATAGATGTTATACAGTAAGAGTGTATTTTTTGTTTGTTATTGTTTAGGTGTGAGAGGTCTGTTCACTAAATGGCAAGTCACAATGGCTTGTGATTCAATAATTTGACATACATTTTACGTGGTTCACATGTCACCACAATTAGCTGCTAAGGTAACAGAATACTTAGCAAGCTATTAGAGCCATTAGAAAACATGTTCTGAGCAAACATTGATCTGTACATGTATCATGAAAAAGATCAATTTTCAAGAGTAGCTGTTTTACAAGTTTATTCAAAGAGGAAGTCTAAGTACCATAACTACTATATGTAGAGTCTACGGTGCCATTTAACTGCTGGCACAGTTACTCACCTGACGTGTTCAGCTTATGAATAGCTTTAAAATATTGGTATGAGTAGCTCTATTATATGTTATTTCGAAAGATACTTGCCGTACATCGATTGCAATTATACAATAATAGTTTGTAGGGTCATGGCTTTTACCTAGAAGTCAATATTGTCCTTACATCAAAAGAAAAAAAGACCCTCTAGTTAGTTCCAACTATCAGGTGACTTAACTTCTTAATACAGATGTAAAAATTCTACTTAAAATCCTCATAGAGGCTCATAGAGGTGTCACATTGTCATCTGGATCAGGTTGGATTCATACCGACTTGCCAATTGTATGATAACATTCAGAGGACTGGTGGGCAATTCATTGCAAAACACCTACTCTGCTCCTTTTGCTGAATGCAGAGAAGGCATTGACAGATTGGCCATTTCTGTTTGGCATCCTTGAATACTTGGATTTTCTGGTTGCATGTCAAAGGGTTGTGGGGGGTGTTATACACATATCCACATGAACAAATACTCACGACAGGAGCAAGTCCACTCCCTCTGAGATATATAAAGAAACAAAAAAAGCTGACCTAGACAAATGGCACCAATATCCTATCACATGGATCAGCAGACTCAACACAGTTAAAATGACTCTCCCCTTGAAATGATCATATCTACTTCACACCCTGCCTATCACAGATAATGATCTGACTAGCCTGCAGTCTGATATTGATTCCTTTATATGGTAGCATAGACAGCACTGAGTCTACAGGAGGGTGATGTGCTGGTCCAAGCGGTGGTTGGGTCCAGTATTATGGGTCTGCAGTCAAACGAGTGCATGTGGTGGCATGGCACCTTCCTATTAGGCAGATTTGGAGGCTGACATAATGGCAAATTGCGGTTCTATGTGGGTTACATGTGAACACAGGTCACTCCTCTGCACAGGTTGGCTGGTTATTCTCCATTCCCTTAGAATATGGCATAAAATTAAATTGAAAATGGGCCTCTCTCACAAGTGGTCTTCGATGGCCCTCTTTTCATTGGAACCTTCCTCCCTGGGCTCATGGCTATAACTTTCTGAAATTGAGAGTAGGAAGGTCTCCACAGAAGTGATGGACAATGTATCATTCATTCATCTATCTAATGGGTCCTTTTTTAAATACCCATAACTCATAGATTTTGTCCGAACTCCAGAGATTGATTGCACCCATCACTCCACTGACAGAATTGTTATTATTGTGTGCTGCAGCGGGGACTCATCACCTCTTTATATATCATGTTAACTCTTTCTCAGTCTGAGAGTAATCTGGCCCCACTGTGTTGAATTACGGACGAGAAATTTTTGGGGAGGATTGGAGAATGGCAAGTGGGAAGATATCTGGGTATCAGGCTCCAAAGTATCGATTTGTCTTCAATTCCAAAAGCTTATTTTCAATGACGGGAATAAATTCCAGACCACCTACAAGATTTATCATCAATTGGTAACATTTTATTTCTTTACTGGGTTAAACAGAGAGCAGAAGGTGTCTGCTCAAAGTACAACAGAACAAAAAGCATTACAGGTACAGATAAGGACTATTGAAACACAGACAGTATTAGTATTATATTCTTTTTTTTTTAAAATACAACTCAATTATAGCATCTTTTTTAAACCATCTCAGAAAATTAAAAGAGGATCTAGTGCAAAAAGGTTCTAGAACATTAAGCACAGTGTATAAAATGACATAAGAAGGAGGTCCTCACACGAGGAAACGCCAACCTCATCCGTATGGCAAAATTTGAAATGAGAAGAAAACAAATAAGTGTGAAATTGGGAAATACAATTCAGGACTGACAAAGATAAAAGGGGGAGGGGGACCAAAATTAGAAAGAACGTTTTAACCCCTTCTTGGTTGGGGAAGCTGCACTGCATTGATTTGCAATGTATCTCAAGCCTGAGTCCATCAAGAAAAGGGCTAAAGGCTAAGTTCCACATTGCGTTCTCATTTTTTTATGTTATTTTAAAATTTCTCACTTTGTGAAAATATTTTTTTTCTTCTCCCAAGTCTGACTTTAATAGACACCTAAAGTCCTCACAACATCTTGAGAAGGGTTCAGGCACATACAGCCTTAAAAGCAGCGCACAACGTGCATAATACCACGCCTGGATTTATTGACTGCACACTTCAAAATCTGTTGCCTCCCCAGCAAAATCATAAATTACCTCCTTAAAGATCTGTTCTCAAGGGGAACGAGATGTTCCCTTGAATTTGCTCATTTTGCATTGTGCAATGTCACCCAAAATTTCTCTACACCCTTGTAGGTTTTCTTGAACTCTGATCATAACCCTTAATTCCTTTTGCTTCTAAAGGGAACAGCAGTGCACCGTGCAAATAGAAGCAAAAGGGTTAACAGTACCTATATTTATAAAATACAGAGAAGAATGATTGAACCCTGTTTCAAAATCATAGGTGGTTGGAACATTGCATGTCTTGTTTCAGTTTATTGTTGTTTGGAGGTGACAGTGTTCTTGTGTTAAAATTGTTGAAGTTCTACAATATTCTAATGTCTGTATTAAGTGTGCAGTCATGCTCAGTATTGCTTCATTTAACCTCTTAGGGGACAAAGGGGGTTCCCCCAGGGTAATGCACTTGAATTGAAATGTACCTTCAAACCATAACCTGACACGGCTGGGGAGAAAGTTAAACATTTGCAAAGCCACATTTACACCAAAATGACTTTGGTTTTATTTATATATCCTTTGTGCACACTGTTGGCTCCAGAGGCCTTTTTTTTGCATACATAAAAATATATACATTGTATTTTCTCTGACAATACAAGATGCATCATTCCTGTTACTAAATTGCTTTCCTAAGTAACAGAGCACTTTTGATAATGACACTTCCTAATCATGAAGGAAAGCAGGTTCGAGAAACGGTAGCATCATATGATAATGGCACACATTGGCCTCTTATAAGCACTTGTAAGTTCAACATCACAGCAAAGTGTTCTTATGTCTACAATGGTCTCTCAGAAATTGCAAGTCCTAATAGTCACGAGTTATTAGTTGTAGACACGCAAAAAGTAGGTATTTCCAGAATTCATCCCAAAACTCACTAATTGTGGCCATAAGCAAATAATTTATATCTTCTCAACATCTGCTAGAAATAATTCATTGTAAATTTATTTTGTCTGCTTCTTTCTACATACAAGCACATAAACATTACGAATGAGCAGAGGCCCCGAAAGAGGACATCTTTTCATCTCAACAGAAAAAAAATAAGAAATGCTTCACTAGGTTTCCGAGTCTCCATGTTCTTCGTGGAATCCATATAATATTTTATAAATTAATATACAACAAAGAGGAATATATTATCTCTTTACTGTGTGGGAAGATTAAAAATGGATAGAAGTGAAGCTAACATATGCTGTTTTGCTCAAATTTATAGGTTTATTACAAAAGCAATTTTAAACCTTTTCCCTCGCTGTGAATAATAGATCAAACATGCAGAAAATATTTAGCTTTTTCTCATTTATAAACACTTGTCCAATAGGTTTCTAATTAAGAAATCCAGCAAACATTTGTTTATTTGAAAGGGACCTGTTATATTCAAATAGACTTCTTCTAGTCGAGTAGTTCCCATCCCAGCACAGTCCTTTAAGTGTCTGAATCCTGGCCTTTTGGTGTGATCTGAAGAATGGGTTAGGAACCACTCTTCCAGCCCATACGAAACCAGCAGGAAGACCAGTTGAATAATATGTCTCAGTTGCGCCAGAAAATCCCCCAGACATAATTCAGATCTTCACAGGTCAGTTTAAATTAGATTGTGGGGTGGTTGAGACTTAATGAACAGTAAAGCTACTTGATAAACTAACTCTAAATATGTTAAAGGCAGTACTGGCTTCTGTGGGTTAACTAACCAATGTTTTCAAAACGAACGCGACTTCATATGACTGTGGGATGGTTGACCTCTATTTTAAAGCTAGCTAGTTTCACGGCTTACATCAGAATAAACAAACATACACACATTTTACAGGTTTTCATGACTCCTGTAACTCTCAAGTTTGATTTAAGAATTTTCATACAGTCTACCGTGAGAATATAGTAAAATTGTTACAATTTAAAGCAGGAGTTTAATAAATCTTCCAAAATAACCCTTACCTCGACTGTTACAGATTTGTTTTTCTATAAAATGTAGATTTAGAATAATGTTAACATTTAAAATGTGTTTCTGAAATTTTTTTATTATTTATCCTGCACAGGGAAGGATGACTAGGGCTATTGCAAGTGAGTAGGCATCATATGAATACCATCAACCCATACGTTTAAGTTTTAAGTAGACATTTTTATATAATTTAAATCTCCTGCAGACAAACTAGCATCCATATGCGCTGTTCGGTCCGCCCCCTATTCGTCATCTTTGAGTAAACTTTGACCCTGTACCTCACAGTCAGCAGACACATTCCAGCCAATCAGCAGCAGACCCTCCCTCCCAGACCCTCCCACCTCCTGGACAGCTCACTAAGAATGCAGCTTCAAAATGGATGTAAAATGGATGCTGTCCAGGAGGTGGGAGGGTCTGGGAGGGAGGGTCTGCTGCTGATTGGCTGGAATGTGTCTGCTGACTGTGAGGTACAGGGTCAAAGTTTACTTAATGATGACATAGGGGGCGGACTGAACAGCGCATATGTTCAGGACATCACTATTTGTGGAACAAAAAAATAATAATACTGCGGGTTGAGAGGAAGGAATAGAAATGGGTGATTTATGGAACAAACATATTAATATACATAATATATAAATAAATAAATGAAAACAAATCATTAAGCATAATCTATAACCTAACTTTCACACTACACTTAAAATATGTGGGTACCTAGAGTGTCCATTTAAATGCATCTCAATTTTGACTTGGACCACTCTCATAGAATATGCAGAGCATAATGATTTCCAAAACACTATGGCACCCATTTAATATGGTTGGATAAGCTTTTAAAATAATTCACTATTTTTGGATAAACTTTTTAAATAATTTAATATTATAAAAAAATATTTTTGGTTTGTAATACTTTGAGATATATATATATATATATATATATATATATATATATGATCTATTTTTGATATTTTAATACTTTGAAAAAATATTTTTAATGTGTATACAAAAATAGTAAATCATTTGACAAGCTTATCCAAATATTTATAAAAAAAATAAATAATCAAATTGAGGTCGATAAGGCGTATGGATAGCAGCAAATTTCATTTAGAACTAATATATTTCCACAAAAACATGGTGGCACACCTAACTGCTGCCCCTTTCTCCTACAGAGACTCAGAAGTTTAAAATAAAACTATTGTTAACCTGGTCAGTCAAAAGCCTCCAATGTTTCCTCAGACTCTATTTCAACCAATTAAAAAGTTTTTATTTTACGAAAAGTTAATTTACAGCTGGTTTTAAATTAACACTATAGCACTAACATTATAGTGTCCCTGTGCCTATGTAGAGTAGTGGCCCAAACCGTGTGAAATAAAAATGAAAAAAAAAAAAGGGTTTGCTTATCTGTTTTCAGCACTGAGACTGACAGCCATACTTAACCCACTGAGGTTTCTACAAAATGTCAATGTTTCACCTTTGGGGGTTGAACCAACAGGACCACTGCACTCAGACCACTTAATTGAGATTGGCTTTAGTGGTCCTTTAAACATCTGAATGCAATTCCCTATATATTATCTTCTTGTTGAACTAAAGAAGTGGACCTCTGAAATAATTTATTTGCCATTCTCTCTCACTCACTACCCTCAATATAGTGCATTAGGCAGGAGTCTATGTACCCTATATCCATATGTATATGATTTTGTTATACTTGTTTATAAAATCCCCTCAATTTCTTCATGTCGTGAACTAAGTCTTGCTGATCTATACTGTAGAATAGAATGATGTAGATGAGGTACTTTATTTCTTTTTTGAAATATACAGTGATTTCAAAATCACAACAAAGACAGATGCTTAATGTATAATTACCCGCATTAGCAATTTCTTTTTATCTAACTAAGAGTAAATACATTTTTGATAGCAGTTCAGAGAAAAGCATCGACTTGTTTCAAACCATAAATAGCATTGCTATTATTCTGCATTTTCACAGATTTGTTAGTTTTATGGCCTGGATCCCCAATTATTTGATGCTTAACAGGAGGAAATGTTCAGTCTACGTAACTCTCCTGCAATCGGGCCTCAGTTTGATAATTGCTCAATGAGTTTTGTCTGCAAGAGAGGTCATAATTAACCGAAAATGAGACAACCAATTTAGGTATAATTATGACCCTCTTTAAACAATTGCAATAGTTGTTAATCTAAAACAGTTTTGTAATGGGATCAGATATGGTAATATGATTAAAGAGACACCCTGTGGATTTCTGTATCATTAGAAGACTGTTAATGGCTGCATATTTTAAAAAAGCATAACGCATTCTCCTAGTTAAGGAGAATCTGTCATTCAAAAATAACAACATTTTATAGTGTTTACATGTTACCTATAAATTAGTGTTGCTGCTAGAAAATGGTATAGATCAAATAATTTCCGTACTGTGGTGGATATAGGCCTACCTGTGGCATTCCACTAAGACTAGTATGGTGTGAAACTTTTCACATATGTATTTACATCTACTAGGGTGACCATCTTGAATGTATCCATATGCTTTCGATTTTGTTATATCATTGTATGTAATGAATTGTAATACCTTTCGCAAGTTGGACCTGTCATCCCCATTGAAGGAGTAATTATAGTGTAACTTTAGGTAGCTACTTGGGGCCCATGGATGAGGCAGAGGGCCTGGAACCACAAATTTTCTTGGATCCATTCACCATCCCTATGTGAACAATAAGGGGCCCCAAAACAGTAAAATGCCTAGAACCCTGTGGGACCTTACTTCACACACATGTAGATTACAGATCTACTTTAAAGTGGCATTATGCATTGGTTTTGCGTTATTATTCTTCACAGAAACAAAATTGAAAATTCAAATGCAGCCCAAGTACGTTTAAAAGGACATTATTATTCTTATATTTTTTCTGATTTGTGGGGCTTTTAACTATTCAGTTATTCACTAATATTGCAAAATAGACACTACATTAGTTGTGACTGTAACTGAATTAGATTTTTTAAAATCTGCTATTTTTGCCTAAGTTTTTTTATTTTTTATTCCCTACTGTTCGATGTTGTGGTTTACACAGGCAGAAACACCTGACAACTTATAGGACTGGAAACGAGTGTTGGGAGTAATACTGTGCCCCAGTCAATCACCACTAGCTGAAAGCAGTGTAAGGTCATCTCTCATTGCTAGTGCAGGGTACCAATGAATGCAAGCTGGTGACATTCTAAAAAATGCAGAAATGCAGCATACCTGTCCAAGTAGCCTAACAGACATTCTAAAACAATTATCATATTTTTTCTCTAGTGATATATCATAAAATTACTTAAAAATGACCTTTAAAAAAAAAAAAAATTGGGTGGGATCTCATTCATTTTACAGTTTTATTCCAGCATCACATTAACCTAACAAGTGGCAATTATCCTAATAAGTCTTATTGGCCATAGATAGTCTATCTTACTGCCTTGTATTAATTGCTGTGCTCTCACACTTCCTTTCATTAAGACATGACGTGCAAATGGGCATTGATGATATTACACCCACATATCACAGATCATAAAAAATTATGAATATTATATACATACAATTTTCCTATGAGATACCCTGCCTTGCTAGTGTGGCTTATTTATGTTGCTTCTGAATGCAAGGGATCGTTGGAGCTACATGCTCTGGTTTGTCAGTCTAGAGTGGCGCAGAAGGCAGACTCCTGAAAGTTGCGTTGCCTCAATGAAGAATCTAAGTTTCACTTTTAAAATAAAAAAAAAGTTAAATTTGGGGAATGTTTGACTCTAAGAATACATTTGATCAATTGTAAAGATGTTTTAAAGCATTCTGACTGAGAGTGCTCCATAAGAACTATTAAATAAATACATTTAATATAAGTTATAGACTGTTTGAATTGATTTATAATAATATGGAAACACTGCGTGTGAAGGGTCAATTCATAGTTTTGTTTCGCATTTGTATACTAATCTACTTCCTGTTATATCGGCAGCACAGGGAGGAACCAGCATCCTTGCTCTAAAATATGAGAATCTCTTTTCTGTGGCCATTTTTGACAAAAATCCATAACAGATAAGTCTGCCAAAAATACAGTGGCAGAAAAAAAGAAAAAAAAAACGTGAGACATTAAACCTTTCTGGTGGAGAAAATTGATGAAAAGATTGATAATTTGTTGCACAGCCCAAAAAAATTGCGTACGATCTAAAATGAAGGGTGCTAAAGACGCAGACAAAAAGCCCCAATTTAGTTTGCCCCCACAGAAAAAAATGAGCATAACTGACTGTGGCACTTTTCAGCTTGTTCCTGTTAATGCCATTTTATGACCAAGTTATCTTAACGGTACAAAATACCCGACACCTTAACAGAAAGTCTAACGTTGTATACCACACTACCAATTCTAAGTAAGCAGGATATTTCATCACAGTCTAATATTTTTAAAGATCAGATTATTGCAAAGGAGTTCTGCAATAGTTTGTCCTTAACGGGTTGAATATTATTTGCATATGAAAGTAGGGACATTGGGTTTATTTATTAAAAGAAAACTTAGGCTTTTGGAAGAACTTCCAAAAAGATTATTTTCTGCAACTTTGATTCAGCTTTGCTAGTGCACATAGCCGCAGTGGTTTAGAAGACTTTCCAATTGGTTAAACGCAGCAAAACAAATGAAACACATAATGGTGACGGAATGTGTGTATGCTTGTATGAATAAATTATGAAAAACACATGCAATTATCTAAGCTGCATTGTGGAATCCTTGAATAATGTTCTCCAAAGCTAATGTGGTTTAAAACTCTGTTTTTAGCTTTATCTGAGAATGTTTCAGGGGTTTAAAGAGATAATAAATTATGACTTTATATAAATAAAACCAACTGTGACTGAGATCAAGTGATCATTTTCTTCTATCTAAGCCTGAGCAGGAGGCAAAATGCACAGCTTAATTGTTAGGGGAATGAAGAGAATATTTGTATTTTCCCCTTCAGAGGATGATACTGGCACAGATGCGTTCCCAGATGTTAAGGTCATTTCAAGGCAGCTGTAAGTCAGGCCTCTGTTTAAACATCATTCAGGGAGTCCTCTTTAGCAGCAGAAAGGATATCTGGGAAATACCACAAGCCATAGACGTCAAGAACAAGGAAATGAACAACAGGCGAAGATGCAGAAAAAAATTATGTCCAGTGCATTAAAGGACAAGAATACTAGAACAGGCATATTTTAAATAATGATTACATTTACTAACTAGACCAACAATTCAAGGGCTAGAGGATTGAATATAAATCCCTGTCTGTGTGACAGTACTGGGTAACTCTGTATTGTGTAAGGCACCATCATCTATCTGTGCTCTAAAAAACATTCTCTGACTACAAGTATCTAGAAAGTATTTCTCTGTTACAGTGAACATGTCACATCTAAAACAGTTGGTGAACAGGCCGACTCTGTCTTCCAAATTACTTTCAATCTGTCTGAGTCTCCATAGAAGACGTGCATTTCACTGAAAGAGTTAAGAAATATATTTCAGCCGCAGCATGATTTCTTCTCCATAATTTGTTTCCTCTGCATCTTTATAGATGGGGCAGCGAGCCATATGACTAGTTTATACGCCGTCATACCACACAGGTATTTGGCCATAATAGGCCTTCACATATACGCTCTATATGCTTCAGTAAAATTGGTTAATTCAAGGCAACTTTTGCAAGTAAAATGTAGCAGCTGCAAAAACAAGGGGGAATAGAGCTGTCACTGATCATTTGCTTTCTGATAGATAACTCCAAAAGGTCAATATAGTCTATCTTTATAGACAAGTTTAATTTTTCAATTACACAGTCATTCCAGATATTAGATTATACTCTGAAACCCGTTCCCATTGGTGATGTCATTGGGATAGCATCCTGTTTATCTCCCGTGCGCCAAGTACATTTGCACACTGGGGTTTATCCACTATAGTAATTTCGTTGAAATGACATAAGAATTGCAAATGTTAGGTTGATAAACTGGGAAGATCCTCCAGTGTCTAACGTCACCTACAATTGGCAATTTCCTTATTAGTCCATTTTAAACCCTGATTTATGCACAATCTTATTAAAAGCTTGTTGATCCTAGGAGAAAGCTGATTGCCATTTTGGAGTCAACAAGGATAACTCTCCCCCCCCCCCATGTTGTGGTATAATTAAAAATCACTTTGCCTCTAAAATTCTGTGAATCCCATAGCTGGTAAATTCAATTTCTTCCGAGGAGATGCTTATAAGAGCAACACTATCTGCAGTCTTAAATCACTTCCATGCAGGGAACATACTCAGTCCTCCCTAATTTCAGGGTACGGTCATAATTTTAGGGTCCTGTCCAATCATCAATCATCCCAGGTTTGTTCCCTGGTGTCCCACATTTGGAGACACCAGGAAACTGTTCCTATAAAGCACAAAACTAGAGCATCATTAGCCACACTCGTGTTATGCTCAGCCCACTGGGACCATGCAGAGAGCACTGAACTAGTATATATAGAAATAGTCTACCCTCAAAAGGGCTGGCCCATGTTACTGGCAGGCAACCTGGCTGACATTCACACAAGGCCGATTTGACAATTTTTTGTGAGGTTCCACCTCTATCTCGGGGAAGACCCATCCTTATTGAGCAGTGCCAATGATGGGAATTTTGTAACTGGTTTGCACCACAGCAATAAAATCTAGTCATTAAACTATAAAATGTTCCTAGAAATCAGTCTGTGTAAATAATATACATTGTTCTTGTTCTAAATTACATTTTAGATGCATACATTGTTATTAGCAAGTCAGACCAATAGTGTCCTGATTTACGGGACATTGATGTTGGGGGGGAGGGAGAGGTATGCATTCTATATATCATAAATGCTGCTTCTCTAAGTATGGATATTAGAAATTAAAGTGCTATAATAAAACAAAATATGTACATGTTAATAGTACATTTTTTTCCCTTTAAGAGGTCATACATGCATTGTAATACTTTGGATTGACAGGAAAGTGTAATACATTCATCTGCAATGCGTTCATCATCTTCCTGACTTTTTTATACTAGTTAAAGTGCACCTGTTATACACATAGGACATGTTATCACATTATAGATAACACCATTTTATATCTACGTCTTGCTAGCAAATGCATAGATAACATTTTTCGACATATGTAGCTTCAACCTACGGCGCTCAGAACTGATTATCGTCCATTCCTTGCCACCCATAGTGCTGGGCATTGTGGGATACTGCACTGCGCATTTGAGGATGTGTGCTTCTATTTCACTGCAGCAACCATCTTGGAAAAGGGCAACAAAAGTGTCAGGTATGTATATTCTTTTTAAGCTAGACATCTGCAGGCATTTTAACCCCTTAAGGACACATGACATGTGTGACATGTCATGATTCCATTTTATTCCAGAAGTTTGGTCCTTAAGGGGTTAATTAGCTCAATGCACAAAACAAATCTTTTATACCTAACTGAAAAAAACATATTTATCCTGTAGCAGCATTACATGTGATCTCTCCTTAATCCCATCCATGAAAAGACACCCCTGATATAAAAGGACTGTCATCTAATGGATTATAAATGGGGGGTCATACCCAGCTCAGATTAAAGAAGATAACTGAGAAAATGAAAGCCTTTGCAGTTTTTTTGGGTCGGATTGAGAACCTACCTCTAAAGGCTGAATCAAATTTAAACTTGATTTCCACTTTAATTTAAGTTGTTCCTTTTTCTAGAACCATATTTATATGTAATATTTATTGAGTACACTTGTCCCTTGGTTGAAGAAAATTAAAATTATGGTAATAGCTTTATGGGACATGTGTATTTTACTTTCTATACTAATTGTTTTATACAATCTATGTACTTATTGTGTTAAATGGGCTATATGTTCTGTTTTTTTTTGCATCTGTTTTTGCTTACATTTCCAGAATTACCTATACCTGAAAGGAATCATGCTCATGTGACATATACACAACCATGAAGGATCTACACATGAAAATGTAAGAAATTACTACTTGATGAGTTCTGCCTTGCATTGTATGTACCAGGTAAAGATATTACCAATACCAGGGAAGACAAGTTACTTTAATTATACTAAACATTAATGCCCAACGAAAATTTACTGGTGATAACGATTATTTTAATGTTACATGTTATTTTATTAATGAGCATCATTTGCATTTTGGCAACAAAAAAAATCATTACGTAAATTTAAAAGTTGATGTCATATTCCTTAAGTCTCCTAATAAAAACTTCAAAATGAAATGGTACAAAAGAAGGCTGAATAATAACAATGAATAACCTGAACAATTGTAGATTTCTATTCTAAAAATGGTGGAAAGATACCCAACAGATTTTATTAGTGAGAATCCCTTCCTATGATAAGATGTTTGTATCATTAATAACCTGCTTAAACAGATGTGTAATATATTCATCTTGAATCTGTATTTTACAATTTATGGTGAGGATTGTATTTGTCCAAAAAAAGAAAAAAAAGAAACAGATTTATAAGTTTCACTATATTAATTGACTTGCATTTCTGAAAAATGGTCAAGTGTGTTAGCAGACATTTTTGTCAAATGTGTAAGAGATTTAATTGTTTAGGGACAATTTATTTAGGGAAACACATTAATTTCCCGCAGTGTAGTATTCCCCAGCATACATTGCAGCTGTGTAATTGTTAAACAGCATTACGTTGCCAAGGAAATCAAATTGTATTTTCATTTCTATTTGGAAGAGGAGACCTACTTAAAAAAAAAAATCCTGCTGCGTGATACAATTTCATTTATACTTATGACGCATCCAACTTAAATACAGAGTGTGTTCCGAAACTACTAAAAACACAGTAATATATGTTTGTCATTAATTTAGCCCATAAAGTGATTAGATTTCCCAAGCTGTGTGTTTAAAATCAGGCGCCTATTAATTTGACACCGAACCGGCCATTACGAGTGCCACTTAGGCAGTTTTTAGGCGCCGCAAATTAATTAATTAATTACAGAGGTACGTACAGCATCCAAGTTTTTATTAGTAAAGTTGTTCCTTTACTGTTGTGTTGTTAAATAGAAAGTAATGCCTCTAGTTAATTTGAGATTAAATCAGAGTTTTTCTTTATATAGGTTCGGATATAAGTACTGTATATATAAAATAAATAGAACATGCCTATTTTAATTTTATTGTTCCGTGAGCTCTGTATGTTGTAGCAGACGGGGGGCTGACGTTAGTTTATTCTCCCATTACATAATTGAAACTTAATCTGTTCCATAACCTTTCCATATTATCTGAAATGATCTCAGTGTGAGAGTCAAACAATACAGTTTATATTATTAAGGCATTACTGACTCTAATTTCAGATGCTCACGAATGACTTATACATCCATATTGAACTTGCACTACGCTGGCCTACAGAATGCATTTAAATTCAAATGTGTCCTGTTTTACTTTGTAAAGTGGCAGTCGGCAAAAAAAGGAGACCGCATGTTTCTATTGCCTTAACCACATAGGGAAGTTTGTGTTGTATTAACCATTTCTCTAAAGCAGTGGTTCCCAACTTAGCCCCCAAGGTAAATCTGTGGTCCAGGGTTTGTCAGTATATCCCTTGGAACTATGGAAATCCTAGCTTGCTGTGCTTTACGGACTGAGTTGGGAACTACTACAGTAACTCTTATTGTAAATTACCTCAGCTTCCAAATGTAATGACAGTTTGAGTGTGATGTATTGGTATCTTTTTAATTTGATTTGGTGCTATGTTATGTCATTTGGATCATCGGGTACATTGAAAATACATTATTGACTGGTATCTGTTTAAAGGCAAGACAGTTGTGCAAAACATTTATCTTGTGAAAATAAATTCTGCATAAATGTATAAGAAATTAGTCAGACCATGCATGCACTAATTATAAGAACTCTTATGGGAAGTGTGATGATCTCAAACTACTATAACCTCCAAATATGTAAGACTTTATAAACTGGTTCTAAGTTGTTTGTCTTTTCTGGCAAACATTTGATTTGCACAATTGATAAAATTATATAAAACTGAATTGTGGAAACATTTAAATCAGCCTGTCCAGAAAATGCGAGGCTGACTCACCTTCACACATTATCTTATGCGTATTCTCTTTTCTTGTTTTTGTTCCATCAACTTCATTCATTCTGAAAAAATTCAGATTTATCTCCTATTGTTTGCAGTACCACAAGTGACCCAAAATATATATTTTTTTGCACATTGTATTACATTTTTTTTTGTTTGTTTAAGTGTCTCATGTTTTTGTAACTTAGAAAACCAGCATTTATTGTATTTTTCACTGTAAAGAGACACAGTGTTGTATACTTTATTTTTGCAGAATACTGTAATTATCAGATCTCTCACAATTATAAGCCTGGCTAGGTGACTAACTTTCAGTTTTGTATTCACCTTAGAAATACAGCTGCCACTTGGCCACATACACCTCTTATAAATAATGCTTGTTAGCCATCATGACCAAGAATACATTCAGGGCAGCACTAAAGCACTTATCACTTGTTCACCAGTCGTTATTGGTGAGCTAGGCCAACTGTTTAACTAAGCATAGAATGCCATACATTATTTGGCCAGACATTCTTTCCATATTCAATTTGATACAGGACCACCCCAATCTTACTCTGCCTCACACTGCCTATGCTTAATACAAGCATTATTTCAAGGCCACTGACACAGAACCCTTCTCAAAGTTGTGTCTCACAGGCCCTCAAGCCCAAAGGACTCATCATCTGTTTTCACTAGGCTGAGCCACCGTTAACTGCTTCTGAGGGCGGCCTCTCAGTGCCTCCAGGTCAAACAAAAGGGCACACCCTTTGGGAGGAACGTATTTCAACCTTCGGAGTTTTCAGAAAGCGCTTCCATGCATTCACTCTTCACGTGCCGATGTCTCTTCCATGCCAGTCATGGGTTCCAAACTCACCCCATTCTGCACAGCCGAGAAGGAGGCCATAGTGTGGAGCAGCATAAGTACCAGCACACACAGCCTTAGTCTGGTATTTCCGAGGCGGGTTCCCGCTGAGACCGGCAGCAGAGACGGGTTGTGATTGTGATAATAGGGATGCAAATGATGGTGTCGATGGTGATGCTGGTGGTGGCGACTACGGTGTTGGTAGTACATGGATTGGGAGTTCGAAGATTTGGTTGATGAGTTGTGATTGCCACTCCCGGGGGTGTTACAGGAGTGCCATCGGACATCACAGCACTCCGCCTCTGTGTTAGATATATGGTCTTCTAGCGTATCTGTTAGAAACATAAACAATAATGAATAATATGAAATATATATGCCACTCAGCATAAGCAATGTTGCACACAACATCTAAAGTAATTATTCAACATGTCTCCAGAACTTACTCAACCATCTTCTATGGTAAGGGAAAATGTCACTCTGCAGTTTTAGTAAAATAGTTTTCCTATCTTTCATGAATAAGTATTTGCGAGGTGTGAAAATAAAATTAAACGTAGAAATCAGTACCTCTTTATTCTGCATCCGTGTGACAGTTCCCTGTCAATCATTATTATAAGCTCTGTCCTTTTCACCTGGCACTCAGCATAGAGAAAGCATGCAGAGAATAGGAGAAATTAAACAATGTTTCTCCTCTTCATTTGTAATGTTTGCCCTGGCTCTCCCTTCTCTGAACCTATGGTGTTCCTGGCTAAATCTTTAAAATAAGTTTAAAAAACAAACAAACAAACAAAAAAAAAACAGATGCGTGATTCTCAATGTTTTATTCAGTGGTGTAAATGCAGAAAAGTTACAGTTTCCCTTTTAAAAAAAAATAAGAGTACACTAGCAAGTCAAAAAGAAAACACAAGAAATATCAGAGATAAACAATTGATTGACACCTGTGTGGAGAACATTTCTGCTACGTAACAATGTTTTGGGATTATACCAACCCAAATAACCCATATCATGGTGCCTTCAGTACGTGGAATAGATGATCAAAAGTTGTAGAATAGAAACCATATGGCATTGAGAAAAAAAATATATATGTAACGTGACCTATTACCAATGTTTAGTTAGCTATCGAATTGTGGAAAACACACATGCAAACATATATACACAAATTACTAGCCCCTCACAAAGGCCCAAATAAACGTGTCCAATCTCACAGAAAAACACATGCATTACTAGCCATTCACACAGACACATTTTTTTCTCACACATTTATATATTTATGCTAACTACTCACGAAAAAACACATGCCCTGATACCTACCAACTGTCCATGCGGTAGACACAAATCCCTCTGTTCTTCTTTTCTACCATAATGTCCCTCTTTTTTAGGAGCACCATATTTTTGGGGTGTCTGAGTGTATGACAGAACACCACAGCAATGACATCTAGTCATTAAACTATAAAATGTTCCTAGAAATCAGTCTGTGTAAATAATATACATTGTTCTTGTTCTAAATTACATTTTAGATGCATACATTGTTATTAGCAAGTCACTTGCAATTTCTTGGACTAGGGATAGAGGTAGAAAGGTATGTACAACAGAAATTACACACATTGCTACTGCACCAAACTTGCCAATGGAACATAAAAGGAAAACTTGTTTGAATGTCCGTGTTTAGTTGAAGGACACAAGGATGAAAATATCTTTATTGACCACCAAAGTCATTGCCATTAGGATATTTGATTTTGACCATTGCTTTGAAAGAAATAAAACTTCTCTCATGAGGAAGAGTGTTGTCTCAATCAACATAAAAAAAAAATTGTGTAAATAGTGCTTTAACTAATTGGCATTATCCAACAAAGGAGAATACTGGGTGACACACTAAGATGTTTCATGACCTTAGGAAGTGACACCAAGGCACAAAACATGTTAACGCCTTGTTTTGTGTTCTCTACTACTGGATTATGCTGGGTGGTGTGTGGTTTTGTTTCTGAAAGCAGGGTGGAGACTTGTACTGTCTCTCAATATGCTGTTTCCTGAGAGGGCAAGTCTGCTCTTTTTAATTTAACTTATTGTGTTAGCCCTCTGGCAAAAACTTTTTTTAGGCATATATAAAAGTTAATATTTTCAATGGTGCTAGCCTATGTGGACAAGATCAACAGTGAACACTGCATTGGACTCAATGGATTGTGACCAACCACCTACCTCTGCAACATATACACATGCTCCAAACTCTAATGGTGTCACTTTCAATCTATACAGATGTATGTTCCTTCTGAACTGCCTCCATTGCTGTTCACATTGAATCGTCGAGAGAATAGTCTACAGCAGCAGAAGACCACATTGCAGGCCTCTTTCTAGTCCCGATATCAGCGGGACAGTTTTGAATTATGTGTCCTGTCCCAGGTTTGGTCCCTGTTGTCACACTTTGGTGGACACCAGGGAACTGCTCCCAATAAGTGTAGTATGAGCACATCATTAGATGCACTTGCTCTACCTTCAGATCACTAAGGTCATGCATAGGCCGACCCACTCTTAGTGGGTCGGCCTGCCTGATTGCCATGCATTCACACATCTCTTCTAGGTGTGCCTGTCCCTGTTGGCCTGCATCACCGGCCCACCCCTATTTACCATGCCCACCAGCATTGTATAAGGCATGTTGGGGGTATGACATCAGCTAAAAAAACAAAACTGAGGCCAAAGAAGGCACAGGCACAAAAACTGGACAGTATCAGATTGGAATAATGTTGGCTGTTCTGATGAATCTGAACTCCTGTTGTGGTATGGACATTGTATGGTCTGGTGACGGAGCCGCTTTAGTCAGCCATTTCTACTTAAATGTAAGGTAGCTTAATACGGTAATCTCTGTAGACTTTTTGTAAAGTTATAGAGGTGTTTTTCAGATCTATCTGTATGGTTACTTGACTAATACTAACTAATTTAGGTTGGTATGCAATTACTTCCAAAGCTGTTATTTTTATATTATTTTCATAGACTCGGGCAAACAAACAAACAATCTGCAAAGTTAAAGGGGCATTCTAGGTTAGAGAATAAAAAAAAAATATTAACTTGAAAATAATAATAATAATTTTAAAAAATACTCAAGTTCCTACAAAAGAAGCATATTAAGTAAACCCATATTATATTGGAAAGAAAAATATTTCATTATGCATTTTTTTGATTGGGGATATATCTAAAAATAGTTTGAAAAAGCTGCAAATCTCTTGTCTGCAGCCTTTAGTAGCCCTCCCGTTCTAACCAAGTTCAGACCTTCTAAAACTGCCCAGTTACAGACTTACAAATGCATCTCAATGGCAAGTCTTTGCCTCTTGACTTTAGCTGCACTGAGCTAACCAACAAGGAAGTAACAGGACTGGTTGACTGTTTGACAGCCAGGGAGGTGTAACAGGCTTAATTTATAAAAGTGCCAATTTCTTTTAAAATCTGCACTTTTTGTAAAATGGAAGAGAGAGGACACATTCTTCACACATAAAGCCTTTCAGCAAGCTGTCGTTCTTTAGTGGTCTGCAGTGACCCTTAAACTACACACTTTTTTTTATTTAAGGGCATTGAAGTCCATTCTTGAGCATTTTAGAAGCGCTCCATGAACAGGCATCCCTGACAGATTGTCTTGCTGCTAAGTAGTAGGGTGACAAACCTCCTTTTCAAGCTGACACACCACCTGCCCCTTCCTTCTCTCAATTTTAAGTCTGCCAAGTTTGTCAGGTATAAGTGCAGGTTCCTTGAGTTTCTTTTTTAAAGATTTAAAAATTGGTGAGCTGAACATAGTTACTACATTACAAGTTAATTGACAATTATACTTAGTAATTGTTTACTCAATGTAAATGTATTACTTGATATATTCCTTTTTTTCATTCAATTTGAACATTAACTAGATGCAATAAGCTTTGACCATTGTGTCTTAAATGGACATTATAGTCACCCAGACCACTTCAGCTCAATGAAGTGGTCTGGGTGCCAGGTCCCTCTAGGCTTAACCCTGCCTGATGTAAGCATAGAAGTTTCTGAGAAACTGCTATGTTTACATCTGGGGTTAAGCCAGCCTCTAGTGGCTGTCTGCCTCAATCACGCAGCGCGTCCATAGGAAAGCATTGAAAAAGGGCAGTGCCGCGCATGCGCATTTGGCGCCGGTGACATCAGACAAAGATGCTGACGTCGGCGGGGGAGGAGAGGTAAGGGAGCCTGGGGGGGAAAGGGTGAGTAGCTGAAGGGGTACTATAGTGTCCTTTTAATGATAATCCTGAAGCCTAGAATAAGAAGTGGTCTACTGGACACTAATGGACTTGAGCCTCACTACAAAGTACAGTATGTTTTGATCTTTGATTCTATTTTACAGGCAGGACAAGAGACAGTATAGTAGGTACTTATATCTCTATATACATTTCAATACTTTGAATTACCACAGTTTCCCATGTCTATGCAATCCCCAGCTGTAGAGAAAAAGCTTAAATATATACAAACCTTGACGCTACACAGGCCCTCCAGCAGTTAAAGGGTCAAACAGATGTTTGACCTTGAAATATGATGATTTGGGATTGGAGGAAGTGTAAATATGTTCTTTAGACAAGAGTTTTCCTTTAACAGTCACAAGGGACAAATAGCAGAATGCAAGGCAAAGATATTTAAAAAAAATGGCAAAGATGTGCAAATTCAAGCTGTATCTATGTGATACATTACAAACATGGCTATATACATAGACGGATGAATGAACATGCACATATGATATCACGTATTTATATGAAAATCACAGAGGTTTAACCAACAGTAATTGTGATGAGTTATCTAAATCTGCTAAATTGTCCTCAACATTGCAATCCATCAGTAATTTCCTGACAACTCCCATTGTAAACTCTGCAACACATGGTCCCTTTCTTGACCTTGGGATAGTTGCAATAAGTGATAAGGTAGCCCTTACCACACATAAGTAACATAAATCTTATATCAGAGTTATCTTGATTTGTTTCAACTGGCTGTCAGGGAATCCACAGGAGTATCTCGCTGTACCAACCACTTTAACCATTAACTTCTTAGAAAGTCAGTAATGGCTAAATCTAAGAACACGAGAGAGGTCATTTTCAGCCTTTATTGTCCTCTTAGCAAGACCTGAGAGATGGGGGACTCTCTCAGCTAATCATACATTTCAATATACTTAGTGGAAAAAAACCTCAGCACAACGCGCACTAACCACTAAGTATATTGTAGGCATTGTGCTGAGAGTTTTTTTACCACTAAGTATACTGTGTTTGTTTATTTTGTAATAAAGTATATAATTTACTAAATTTACGGTTACCGATCTTCATCTGAGGAAAATACCGTTGGGACCAACTACACAGAAATACGTTGAGTAGTTTTACTATACTTACTGAGTTCAGAGCCGACCTGAAGGGCTCTTAAATATGTGAGTGTCATCTACATTTATTACACGGATACCACTTTGTACAGTCTGTGCTATGTCGCTTTTATGTTTTTATTAATAGGTTTTATCCTGCCTACCTCTGCCAGTGTGAAATACACTTACCAACTGTGCGCTATCACCTTATTGTTTTCAAGATATTGGACCTATGTTTATACCTGACACTGGGTTTAAAAATGAGCTATAGGATTAACCCCTTGTGGAACACTATAATGTGCCATTGAGAGTGGGCATTTTCAGGCCCAATAAATATTTATTGAGTTAACCCCTTTCAGGGCCAGAGATTGGGTCTATCCAGATTTAGAGGGTCCAATGGACCTTATATTTTTATTGTTTATTTTAAAGAATTGGTTTTGGTGCAGTAGCCCTGTCCTTTTAACCCTACAATATAAAACATTGTGTCAGGTCCCCTGCCCCTGCGCCACTCGCTGCGACCTTGCTTGCCTCATCACAGCGAGTGGCGTCATCTGGTCCCTGCCTCCAGGCTGGCAGTGTGTCTGACGCTGCACGCTCCAGAGGATCTTCCTTATTTATGTGCTACACCCTGTCATGTGACCCGGCACACAGTGATGACCTCAGAGATCACAAGGGAGGGAAGAAACTCCTCCCAAGTGTTGTGGTTAACACTAATTGGAGATTAGCCAATCAGACACACCCTGTGTGTATATAAGCTAACCCTTCACTTGCCTCAGTGCCCTGTTGTGGCCTTTGGTTTATCATTGAGCGTTGCACTTGTTATTTGGATTTCCTGGTTACTGATATTTGGCTTTGTCTCTCGTCATTCCGTCTCTCTATTTCCATTGACCTCGGCTAGTGTTTTGACTATCCCTTTTTGCATAACCCAACCATTCTATCGGTATTGCAATTTTTTCTACTCTGTCCTGTCTGCAAGTTAGGGTTCCCTAGTGAACGTTACACATTGCAGTTTTGTAGAAACTTCAATGTTTACATTGCAAGGCTAAACATATCAGTACTGGCTGCCTTCCTGAGAGACACTAGAGGTGCTTAATCTGCAATGACTTAGTGTCACCAAATGCATCTCATATGAAAGCATTAAATAAATGTTTCCAATGAGAAGCATTTGGATGACCACATAACAATCACCGTCACAATGCTCCTCAATGAAGAGCATCTGGTTTGGCCCAGGGGCTAAAAAGCCGAATGCCAAAACAGGCAAGCAGTGTAGGAGGCAGCATCGAAGGACTATCGGCGCTGGAGAAAAGGTTAGTATTGAGTTTTTTTTCAGCTTTTTGTTGCAAAACAGGTCGTGGACCTGAACACCATAGCATTAGGAATTTGTATTCCTAATGCTATAGTGTCCAGGTCCACGACCTGTTTTGCAGGCCTGTATTCCTGATAGTATAGTGTTCTATTAATTGAGGATATTTATCATCTGTTGTCTAATTAGACACTGGAATATATTTTTCTTTCTCTTTCAGCGTCACAAGGGAGAGTATTGTTTCACTGTTCTGCTCTTCTCTCTAGCGCTGAAAGGATTAATGAAGCAGCGTATCTTTATATACATGTCCCAGCACATATGTTTTTAACAGTTTTAATCTGTAACTGTAAGCAGTGACAGTGTGACTATTTGCAGCTATAATTTGTACCATCAGTTCTTTTAATAGAGTGCACTTACAATGGGAAAATCGATTTGGCTGAGTTCAGTTGTGTTCGGAAGCCAGCCTACAAGCCATGATAATGAACATCATAGATCTTTAAAAGACTTATGAGTGTAACTGGCTCTATACTAGCAAATCAATGTGAACGTTTCTGATGCAAGTTTTCAGTGCTGCTTTTCTGAGTTTTAATTATTTGCCTACAAACGTTTTATTTCCAAAACCAGAATTCTCAAAATGCAACAGCCAGACCCACGTATTGCTCAGAAGACAGTGCTGGATTACCCATAAACAGAGTGAACAGACCCATCATGTTTTCTGGGACACATATCACATATACATATTGAAGGGTAGCACATGAAAAGGGCAGCCATGTATTACGTAGCATTCTGAAGAAGGTGTATTAGATTAAGCAATTACACAATGAAGAATCCTGCAATTAGGCAGTAGGCAGTAATGCTGAATATGCATTATACACACACTGCAGGCTAACCCTTTTCATACATTTGAGAAACGTATATGTGTCCTTGTAAAACATGGTAGATCTGGTCACCCTGCCAATAAGGTAACACCGGTGGCTGACTAGTACCCAGGATCTGACAGGTGCCTGGTGAGCCCCAGTCCAGCATGCTCTTTAGTATGGCACTATGATTCAGTAGGACACAACCCACTGCTAGTGCTTCCATTCTCCCTCCTACATATATCATATGGAAAAAAAAAGGTTTGGTAAACCGCACCACAGAGGAGAGGTGTATAAGACAAATCAGTACATATACACACACTATATGTGGTCTAATGATGTATTGGTATATGATGACCTCAAAGCAAAAATGAGATAGGAAAAGATAATAGTGCAATATGTCAAGCAAATTTTAAAACATCTTTTAAAACCCAATAAAAGACTAACACACACTTTTCAGAGCTACTAAGAGCTCTGGCTTAGCGTGTGGATGGTCTTAGGATATATAGGTATTCCTTGTATTGGACATTCAATTCTCAGCAGTCATATGTATAAAAGAGACAAAGGAAAAAAAACAATGGCACAGTATATTGTGGGTTATATAAAATATAAAAAAGGTAGGTATCCTACTTACAATTTCCAGAGCAATGACTTGCTCTTGTAGTATGCGCTTATGGTGGTACAATCCCCACCTGGGATGTGCAAGAAACAGATATAGTAGAACAGCAGCAGAGTATGGTAAAATAATAAAATATATAGGTATATTGTAACAATTAACTTTATTTTGTTTTAAATATAAAGTGGTAAAAAAAAATATTTTGAATTGCACAATAATGATCCTAAAAATTAGAAATTTATGGGCAACACTAAACTCACTCAACATTGGAAAGGTAGAGATATGATCAAAAAACTTGGCAAGAGGGCAGAGCTTAGCTGTGGAAGAGAACGGTCGCATGGCCGCGGGGCTCTTGACTATTAACCCGAAATCTACTACCACCAACGCTCAAGCATGAGCCAATTCAACCACAAGGCGACCCCAAGACTCACCCAGGCCCCATGGGTCGGAAAACTAAGAAGGCGAAGCCGGATAATCCTCGGCAGAGGATGGATAACGGGAGCTATGGTGGCAGGCACACGAGGCCTCCGGAGCCAAGATGGCGTCCCTGCATGGAGGCTGCTCAGATTTTTCGTTGGGAACATCTGATGAAACTGAGGGGGACCCCTTGCTGGCCCTGATGCTGCCACCGCCGGCACGGGCACAGTCGCCCGCGAAGGCTTCCACAGCGGTGACAATGGAGACCATCAGTAAACTCATGGCGGACCATCACAGGAAGATCTCGGCCGATGTGGCCTTGCTCAGAGATGACCTCAGAAGCATAACAGCGAGGCTTGGGACAGTGGAAGGCACTTCCAACAACCACGCAAACCAGATAGCGGAGCTTCAGATAACAATCCAAGACTTGCAGCGACAAGCTCTGCTTCATGAACAACAATTCGCTTCACAAGAGGACAAACACCGCCGAAACAATCTGAAAATCAGAGGAGTTGCTGACACAGTCCCAGAGGCCGAGATCCCACACTTTACCAGGCGGCTCCTTACCGCGCTGTTGACCCTGAAGGCAGCCAAAGCGATTATCCTGGACGGAATCTTCCGCATACCACGACCCGCCAATGCCCCACCTGCTGCTCCCGGGGACCTAGTAATCCGGTTCCAGAACGCAAAAGACAAAAAGGCAGTCTTGGAAGCCACCAGAGGTCAGTCAATGTACCCCTTCAAAGAGATGGCCCTGACATTCTACTCAGACCTTTCAGGCATGGAGGAGGTCCATGAGACAATTCACATCCCTCCTGCGACTACACCAACTCCAGTACTACTGGGGACCAGGGTGCACCATCCACATTGACAGAGGAGGCAGCACCCACGTCGTCTACAATATGCAAGAAGCCATGAGAGCCTTGGACCTGTTAAACCTCCCCACGAACTCACTTGACCCATCGATGCCCCCAGCAGGGCCCACGCGCTCCCTTGGAAGAGACGCGGCCAGCACTCCCGAGTTCGTGCCTCGACAGCCTCTCGCAGACCCCTATGCAGCATCCACAACATGAGCCTGGGCTCTCCTCTACAGGACACTCACCGGGGAGTACCCCCACAGTATATAATCACCTCTATACATAATGACAGACCACTGAGACTCCACCGAAATTTTTTTTTTTAAATATATTTTTATATTATTATTTTACTTTCCTTATGTTTAGTTTTCATGTTGCTCCCACTTTTCTTCAGCCGCTATGCCGCAGCAGACCGAGTCACGGACACAAAGACAACAGGACTCCCCCTAAACTAAAGACCCAACCCTACGACCTAAGCGGCTACATACATTTAGGGTTTTACTAACACACACTCAGCCGGACGAACTCTACCATAGCACCTCAGTCCACTTATATATATATATATATATATATATATATAACCCTGTGGCACCAAGCCTCCACCTATCCCACCCACACTCACCCACCACGAACCTACTACCACTGTCCACCAGCACAAGAAGACACCTCACTCACCTGAGGCACGCCCACTCCTGCGACTACACCACATCCATCTCACAACTAACAGGCATCCACCTGTTTGGCTGGCGAAATACCCAGAAACCGTTAGACAGCCTAAGCAAAATGCTAATGTTGATGTTTATATCATTGCTCACCGAAGTTACCTCTTGTTTACACATGTAAAAAAGTGCAGTTGTATATATCACCACTGTTACACTATGTGTACCTATACCCTTGCTCATGCTATTGTGGCAGAGCAAGAACGTGGTTATCCATGCACGACAAAAATAAAGAATTATATATATATATAAAAAAAAAACTTGGCGAGAAAGAAATGGAGTGGGTATACCATTTAGATACCCTACACCCAAACGGCTTGAATGCAAAGTTCGACTTATTTAACTTTTTATAAATTATTCTATTTATTGTCTTATTTATATATACTATTTATCTTTTTTATAAATACATTCCTTTTTAAATTGATAATAACCTTTGACTTTCGCCAAAACCTTTCCAATTCTTTTAACAACCGTCTCTACCTCAACAATAACATGTACATTTTAAAATATAAATCACAAAATTCTGAGGATATTGTGTACTTTTGTATTAGTATATGATAGTATATCATTACTTATCTTAATGTAAAACTAATATAATATTGACAGAGTATGAACTAAATGTATTGATGTATCCTAAAAGATTATTTATTCAAAATAGCATACTATTAATTATGGAATTCACTATTCACTAGATTTGCTTTCCTTCTATTGATATATATATATATATACTTGTGTCCCTCTCTCATTTTTGCCCATAAATAAAATGGCCGACGGAGGGCTTACTACATTGCGAGAACAGAAGTGAAAAACTGGAAGCATAGGAAATGCACTCGAACAGGGGTTAACCCTGAAAAAACTACAGAAGTAGTAAAAGGAAAAAGGAGAGGAAATGAGTGCCCTAGAAACTTAATATATAACCTTTAATAGTATAGTTAAAACAATGTATAGATATCCACAGCTAAGTGGTATTAATAATGATATATACAGAACTATAAAATAAGTACTATGTACATAAAGAAACAAAAAAGCCTAAGGTGTGGATTAATCTAATAGGTAAAAGTGCTATATAATAACAAATACCTATAAAACTGGCACTGATGTCAAGCTGTTGGAAACAAGTATCAAAATAGGTAGATTGAAACAAGTGTCAAATATAGGGAGACTTAAACTGCTTCCACTAGATCTATAACTGGAAGTATGTCTGCTAGATAATCAAGCCTCAAGATTACTAAAGTAAATCTCAACCTAATAGTATAAGCGAGGAGGACCTGTTCAAAAGTTTGCTGTATCCTCCATACAATGTTCTATGCATCATGTAATGTAACACTATACAAACGAACATACGTACAAATGTATAGTGTAGACCGATGCCCCAATAATAGTTGCACATAAACAGAAATTCACCAGTTGTCAGTGTAACATTCGTTGTGCAAAGTTATAATCAACTAAGCATTACACGATATATATAGATTGTGCAAAGGAAGGTATGACATCGGTGCCAGTTTTATAGGTATTTGTTATGATATAGCACTTTTACCAATTAGATTAATCCACACCTTAGGCTTTTTTGTTTCTTTATGTACATAGTACTTATTTTATAGTTCTGTATATATCATTATTAATACCGCTTACTACATTGCTATCAATACACTCCGCTTCTCGATCCGCAAAGTCATCACGTCACGCACTGTGACGTGAAGAGGGAGGTACCAAGACATGTGAAAATGACGAGACTCCAGGATGAACTACATTACCCAACATGCCACGGAGGTCCGCGTAGTGTCACTTCCGGGCGACGCACGCGACCTCGAACGCAAGCAGGAAGTAAGAACAGCACACTGGACTGGGATTATTGAATTAACTGCCTATATAAACATGAAAATTCTCCTTGAGTATCAACACTTCTGAAGAAGCCCAAATCCGGGCGAAATGCGTTAAGTGAGGAATGGAGCACTTTGCCATTTTACTATATTTGTTTTTACCACTTTATATTTAAAAAAAAATGTTGTTACAATATAACCCATATTTTTATGATTTTACTGTAGCCTGCTGCTGTTCTACTACATCTGTTTCCTGCACATCCCAGGTAGGGATTGTACCACCATAAGCGCATACTACTAGAGCAAGTCATTTCTCTGGAAATTGTAAGTAGGATACCTACCTTTTTTATATTTTATATAACCCACAATATACTGTGCCATTGGTTCTTTTTCCTTTGTCTCTTTTATACATATGACTGCTGTGAATTGGATGTCCAATACAAGGAATACCTATATATCCTAAGACAGGGATTGTACCGTCCACGCGCTAAGCAGCAGAGCTCTTGATAGCTCTAAAAAGTGTGAGTTAGTCTTTTATTGGGTTTTAAAAGATGTTTTAAAATTTGCTTGCCATATTGCACTATTATCTTTTCCTTTCTCATTTTTTTTTTTTGAGGTCATCATATACCCATACATCATTAGACCACATATAGTGTGTGCACATGTACTGATTTGTCGCATACACCTTTCCTCTTTGGCGCGGTTTACCAAACTTTTTTTAAAAACATTTTTGTATCGTAGCAAGGGTTGGGGATACTTGCTGGTTCACTGCTGCCTTCCACCTTATTACTTTAGTGAGCGCATATTCATTTGTTGTTTTATGTATATCATATGTGTTTGTTTCTGAGGCTGTACTTATATGTGCATGTTTCTGAGGGTATAATTGTATGTATGTGGATTTAACTGTATTTCTGTGTAGGTGTATTTTTGTGTCTATAAGTGTGTATCGCATTCTAAATACTTTTTGTTTACCTCTGCACACCTTACCTCACACATTGTAACGAGAATATACCCCAACACGCAGGATTCAGCTAAACAAAAGACAACACAGAGGAGAGATACGTCTACCGGACCTTAGAATGGCCGGACTCGACGTATATGAGAGGAGACAGAGTCAGGAACAATCCGAAATCAAGGGCACAGAGAGACAGCGTAAACTAGGACAAGCCGGGGTCTGGTACACAGTAAACAACAAGCCGACAACCAGAACAGAAGGATAAAGAGAAAACGTAGTCAGAAACAAAGCCAAGGTCAATACAGAGAAACACAACTGAACACAACAAGCGCTAAAGGGAACTGATACAGAAACCACGATAGGGCAAGGAACAGAGGGAAGAAGGTGAGTATAAATACCTAAACATCTAATTTGATTGGTCCCTGTCACATCCACGCCCCCAAAAGGTAAGTGTATGGGGAGTGTGGCATGACAGGGACCAATGGGATGCCTTTTCCAATTTAGGCACCCACTGTCCCTTTAAGAGCGCGCCCGATACCCGCGGCGCGCTCTTAGAGTTAGGTGGAACACGTGACCGCTTTCCAGTCACAGCCGTCGGATGAGCCGCGCGCGGCTCGAACAGAGGACCCCGGCCGGCCCCTGGAAAGGGTAAGTACCGCTACACACATAGACTAACACATCTACATTCATGTACACTGACCCTTCACCTGTGCGTTCACACATCAACATCGTCTTCATTCACACACAGTGACACCATTGTACCCCTATTTTTCCAAAGCATTGCATGCATTTTAATTCTTTATTATTATTATTATTATTATTATTATTTATATAGCGCCAGCTTGTTTCGCAGTGCTTTACAATCAAAGGAGAAATTACTCTTTTAATCACTTGTGCAATTAATTTTACATTAGAGGCCCCAGAAATAAAGCATACAATGTAGTACAATACATGTAATGTACATTCTGTAGCTTATGTTTTCAAGCACTGTGTTGAAATAACCGTATTGTGCCACTTTTGGGATTGGGCTCTAGATCCGCACCTAAGAGAGACACAAACTTAGAGGCATGGGAGATGGAAAGAGACACACATAGGGTCCTGGGGGATGACACACAATGGATGTAAACTGATGAGAGTAATGAACCAGTGGTCTTGGGAGGATGGAGCGAAACAAACATACAGCACTCTGCATATTGCATACCAACACACAGACAACATTCAGGCTTCCCCACATTAATACAACACTCACACAACACTGAGCCGCCCCCATCCACAGAACAAAATCCAGGACTGTAGGAGGGGCCCCAATCAGCCATTTGGCACAGAGGGCAAAATATGGCTGCTGTATTCAGCTCATGGTTAATTTTTGAGCTAGAAACTGTTAAACCACATGCAAATCTAACTCCAGAAAAAAATAATTCAAACAACTGACACATCATTCAAGATTTGGTATTAAAGCTTAGGCTGAAAATGTTATTTCTCTTTATCATATGTTTAAAAAAAATACCTCTAGTTAGAACCTGGGCTGCACTATGTATTATATATATATATATATATATGTGTATGTATATGTGTATGTATATGTGTATTTATATGTGTATGTATATGTGTATGTATATGTGTATGTATATGTGTATGTATATGTGTGTATGTATATATGTGTATGTATATATGTGTATGTATATATGTGTATGTATATATGTGTATGTATATATGTATATGTATATATGTATATGTATATATATATATATATATATAGATCTGATTAGCTGCATTAATGTTTTTCACTAATTAGTCTACTTGCCGCCACAATAATTCATATAGCAAGCTATGAGATTGTCTCTTGGAGGATATGCAAAACATGGACATGCCATAGTAAGAGTCCACATAGTATGTTAGTGTGAAGGGGTTGGCATATAGCTGAAGCAAATATTTAAGATAAAAGAAGACAGGGACAGTAATAATAATAAAAATAAATGTTCTTAAAGGGAAACTATAGTGCAAACTTGTTTTCCTGGCACTATAGCTTCCCCGTCCGTCACACACTCTCCCCCCCACCACAAGGGGTAAAAAGCTTCTGTCACTTAACTGGGTCCAGTGCCAATGTCCTTTGGCGCTGGCTCATGTATGCCTTAGCTTTCTTAAAAACTGCAATAATTAGCTTTGCAGAGTTAAGGGACCTGGGACAAAGCACCCAGACCACTTCAATGAAATGAAGGGGTCTGGGTGCCTATAAGGTGCCTTTAACAGTGTTACATTATGTGTGTTCAGTAAAACCTTTTTTGCGTTTATGTTCTTACCTGTACAGATGAAGCCCGGTAATCCTCCATAGATAAGGTCGTCATTATCAGGTAGCATGAAGGGGCAGCGGGTTTGTACCTCCAGGCAGTACTGCTTGCAGGGTATGTGGTGGCGGCACTGCCGCTGGGTCACATTGAAATACTCCGAGCACAGCCAGGCTTTGTAGACAGCCTTAAGAAAGAAAGTAGAGGGGCACAATTAAAAAAATAAATATATAAATAATAATAATAAAAAAGAACAATAAAGTTTGAACATATCTATTCCATGCCAGCCTGCACAGCATAATAGTGCATTGGCACATAAAATTTATTATTTTGCTAATGCAAGTTTAGACTATATTATAAGGCTCAGATTATTCTTTAGTCTTCACACCTGGAGAATACAGCTATTGTGCTTAAATCGCTCATTTATACAATTGTTGTTTTTTCTTTCTTTGCATTATTTTCTTTTACGTACGATGCATTAAGAATGAACTGCAAAGAACTCTTCTATTCAAACAATTCTTCACAAACATAATGATGAACACATGAAGACCTGGAAATGAACAAATGAACAATCTACTACTACATTAACAATATAGCTGTAATTCAATATGTTGTGGTTTTCAGGTGTTACTCTAACAGATAATCAACATAAAAACAGACTCAACAAGAACTATTAGTGCCCAATTACGTGAATTATTTTTTTGCATCCTATGCTGGTTTAGGGTTACAGTGTCACTGAAGAGGAAATATACTGAAATGTTACCTCTACCCCATACCCATATATGACAGTTATCAATATATTGGTATAATCTGGAATTCAACTTGAATTCACAGTCAAAATATAGAAAAGCGCGTTTTTCTACCACAGACGTTTAGATAAAGAAGTTGCCATCTAGTGGATATTTGTGATACTACAAAAAAAAAGGTCTAGAGCAAATATGAATTTTTATAAAGAAACAGTGCAAGGCAGTACGTTCCAGGTAATTTAAGACAGATTACTTGATCCGAAAATATTATCTAACCCATTGAGTTACGGCCTAGCTATTTAGCTTGTATCGTACAATTCCTATTTCAATTCACATTGATGCATGTTACCCTTTTTTCATGAGTTGGTTGTTTTCTTTTTAATTTATAGTAAGGATTAAGTAAATTACATCATACTCTAGTTTAGATAAGCCAGGCCCTTGCAAACCCTGAAAATGAAGAAGAAAATAGGAATTATTTTTTTTAAATTTCTGCTCTTCTCTGTATTCATTCTCAATGCTGGCTTCCTGGTGAAAATAATTAAGATTTTTTTAAATAAAGGGATAAGTAAAAATTATACTAAAAATGATGGGAAGTGACAGTTCCGCTACAGAAAGCAGACAATTAAACTTATGATGTAGTGTCACAGGGTCGTACCCCAACTTACAGAAATGGCGAATCCCACAAAAAGAGTATTAATATAGACGTATTACTGGGCCTTAGAGTAGCCAGACTTAACATTAATAAAGATAAAGAAAAAAGTCAGTAATAGCAAAGATCAGGATAATAGAAATACAGAATGTGAATAAACAAGCCAGGTCAGAATTGCAGAAATACACAAAGTAAATAAGCCAAGGTCAATATAAAATATTAAGTAAGACTTAGAGGCACTACACGTGTATCAAGGCAGAAACCATGATAGGCCACTGGACAAGGGCCCAAATAAGCTAAATATAGGCTAACACATGTTGTGGTTGGTGCTCATCATCTCTGCGACTCCAAAATGATTGAATTTGGGGTCGTATGGATGACGTGGTCACTTTAACGATGGGTGTATTGTCATTCTATTTAAATTATAAAAGGATGTATTCCCTTGGATGCTGCCCACTGGCAGCGTCCAAGGGAATACAGGGAAAAGGCAGACTTTATACATTCTGCCCACGTAAACCTGTAGGAGTGGGGCCGAATAGTAAGTATTTGTATTCCCTGTACCCCATGAAGAACATCCGCTTAGAAGTAATTAGCTGATCTATTTCTATTGATACAAGGGTGCCCTGTACACTTAACACTTCTGCATTATAAATAAGTGTATTTATTTATAACTCTAGAGTTCTCCTGTATCAGATACACTATCTCTCTGTCATCCTAGTGGAAAAGTGCTCGCCTTTACTTCTACCATTACTCAAAAAGTCAATGGTTCTGTCCTTGGATAGCTTTGAATTATATCAATTATACAAGCAGATATTTGGTCACCTACAAGGCTGGTTATAGTAAGTCTAAGGCAGGTGACACCTATGAGCATACTAACCTAAATCTTTGACTACTAGTGCATGAAGGCATCTAAATGGTTAGAAGTTCACCCCAAAAAGGTGGCTTGCTCTTATACTTAAAGGATCACTATAGTGTCAGGAAAACAAACTCGTTTTCTTGACACTATACAACCCTTAGGTCCCCCCCACCCTCAGGGCCCCCCTCCCTTGGGGCTGAATGGGTTAAAACCTCTTCAGTTACTTACTTTAATCCAGCGCCGGTGACCTCTCCTCCCACTCCGACGTCAGCTTCCGAGTGGAGTGGAATGCGCATTTGCCACGCGCGCATTCAAACAGTCCATAGGAAAGCATTTCTGCATGCTGAATATAATTTTCGCATCCAGAGTCGCAGAAGCGCCTCTAGCGACTGTCAGGAAGATAGCCACTAGAGGCTGGATTAACCCTGCAATGTAAACATACCGGTTTCTCTGAAACTGCTATGTTTACATCTGAAGGGTTCAAACCAGGGGAACCTGGCACCCAGACCACTTCATTGAGCTGAAGTGGTCTGGGTGACTATAGGCTCAATGAAGTGATCTGGGTTCCAGGTCCCCCTAGTTTTAATCATGCAGCTGAAAACATAGCAGTTTAAGAGAAACTGCTATGTTTACACTGCAGGGTTAATCCAGCCTCTAGTGGCTGTCTCCCTGACAGCCACTAGAGGCCGCTTCCGCGGTTTACACTGAGTAATTCGCACTTATCTGACGCTGCACGTCCTCACAGAGTCCAGCGTTAAATAAGCATTTAGTAATGCTTTCCTATGGGCGGGTTTAAATGCGTGCTGCCTCTGGCCGCGCATGCGCATTTGGCTCCACTTGGGAACTGACGTTGGTGGGAGAGGAGAAGTCATCAGGGAGCCCGGCGCTGGATTAAGTTAAGTGGCTGAAGGGGTTTTAACCCCTTCAGCGCCGAGGGAGGGGGGCTCCGAGGCAGGGGGACACTCCAAGAGCATTTAGTGCCAGGAAAACTGGTTTTTTTCCTGGCACTATAGGATCCCTTTAAATAAATTAGCCTTTCTAGGCTTGTAACATCTTTCAAGGGCTGTTTGGTAAAATCTGTGGATCATGCCCACATTCATGGGATGCTCAACAAAGTGAAATAGCATGAACAGAAGTACTTCCAAAATCTTGCAAATATTAAAAAAATTAACATCTATTATTATTATTATGTATTTCAGAGCTCGACAAATCACAGGAGCTAGATCACCATAGCGAATAGGAATCTTCTCCTGGCGTCTGTGTTTGTCACTAATGTGCAGAGGATAAACAACAGGGGTCGATGAGGTAACGAATACAACGGAGCCCTCTGTGTTCTGTCTGTCATAGGGGCCCAAGAGCTGTCCACCTTAGGGTCCTCCGAGGCGGGCGGCTGTGAGTAATGGTGGCCGATGGTGATGGAGATTGAAGATTACAGGATCATAGCAGATCCAATGGAACCTAGTGAAAAGATCCACTCCAGCTCTCCCAAAGGTAGGGATGTAGGGGAGATGTAAATTAAAATAAAACAAATAATTTGTGAGTGAGTGAGACAGAATGTGTGTGTCTGTGTGTAAATCAGTGTGTGTGTGTGTCTGTCAGTGAGTGTGTGTGTCTGTGTGTGTGCGTGTCTGCCAGTGTATGTCAAATCAGTGAGTGTGTGTCTGTCAGTGAGTGCGTGTGTGTGTCTGTGTCATTGAGTGTGTGTGTCTGCCAGTGTGTGAGTGTGTTTGTATGTCTGTGAGTGAGTGTGTGTATGTCAGTGAGTATGTGTGAATACTGGTACTTTAAATCTAAAAATACAAGGCAAGTTCATGGCCACAAAAAGGCAAAAAAAAAATTGCATAAAACATCTGGTGTGTTACAACAGAATATATTTATTACTGCATTCGTTAAATGCCCATGATGTTTGGTTCTAGTTATCTTTATGTGTAAATTTACAATCTGTTTGTCTTTTTTTTTTTTGTCTTTGAAAATAAAGCTTTGCTACTATAAAAAAAAAAAACTGGCTTCTAGATTCAAAGTAAATTTAGCCCTAATGTATTTGTGTAGCTTTTTTTTTTATTATTCTTTATTTTTGACGTGCATAGATATATTAAGGACATTTGCAAAATATCAAAAAGTATTCAAGGTACGTAGAAATGTCCTTCAAAGGTCAATCAAAGAACAGAGCTAACAGATTAAAAGCAGGAGTGCAATCATATAAAACAAAGCCTATGTGCGTAGTTTATTTTATTACCCTATTTGTATCATGCATACAAACTAAGGGTTAACTCCAGTTGGGAGTGACTGCTGGTTTTGAGCTAAAAAAAACCACCAAATTATCTTGAACTCATTTTATCTCTTCCCTTTACAGAAATACAATCTGATAAAATTTGAATGGCTTTTTGAAACAGAAGAATTATAAATCATAAGTGCAAGCAACTTCTGAAGGAATGTGCAGAGAAATTAGACTTTCATGGAATCAGCCATCACTATTGAGCGAAAAGGTATTCTACAAGAAATATTGAATTTACTGAAAACTAGAATAGTACAAAATTAACTATGGTTGTCACTTAGTTAACTATGATAACTCTTACAAAATTAACCCTGGCGATCATAAATTAAATAAACTCTGATTTAAAATAAAACTAAACCTGGTGACTTTTTTATGTCAATATATTTTGTTTTGTACCATGACTAATTCAAAATGTACATAAACCATACACCGAATCATACCATAAACCATACCAAAGCAATATTAGAAGTCAGTACATCACATGTAACAGATGAAAAATAATGTTTCACCAAGGTATATATCTTTTTGCATTTATGTTTTGTGTTAATATTGTAGTGTAAGACTTAATTATAATCATTTTCCTTCAAGAACCACCTGAAATGCATTTTAGTTTTCCTCCACTAGGGGGCATACTTTAATAAAATGTGTTCCATTAAAATACAGAGAAATATGGCGCTGTTTCAGCTCATATATAATTTTTAACTAAAATATGGTTCTGCTGAAAGGCTAAATTCATGACCCTATAACACTGCTTATGTTCAATCTTGTTCCCTAACATGTTTTATAAATCAAATTATGACACCAAATATTTAAATTAATACTAAAATACCATGCAGTCTTAAAGGGTCATTTTAAGCTTTTGAAGCGAGGGGACCTTTTTTGTGTAAAATTCCCTATTGTGCACTATGCATAAGGCCCCGACTGTAGCAAAATCTGAAAAAAAAAAGAGAGGTAGCTTCCTCTTGCAGGCAGATTTTAATGTCTTTCGGCAGCGTGCAGTGCACGCTGATGACTGACATGACATTTTCAAAGCATTGAAATGAGGCAGCCTGGAACAGAGTTTTCTGGGTTGCCAATGTCATGTGTGCTGGGGCTGCAACAAGCCCTTTGCGCACAATTTCAAATATCGCTGTATGTGCAGTGTTTCCAGATGAAATACTGCACATGCAGACTCCTACCACCATGACCACTTCAAGGCACTGAAGTGGCCATGATGGTTAGAACAACCCTTTAACTGTGCACCACAGCATTAACATAACACTTGCAGCATTAAACCTACACAAACTGTATTAGAGCGCTATCCTCGCAGCAATTTCCCCCAGTGGCTGTATAATTTACTCAAAATATAGTGCATTAAAGTAGCACTGTCACAAATCATCGTTAAGTTACATTGTAATCTGGTTTAAAAATAGACTGAAATCCAAGTAATTGTAGTTGATTTCTTCCTCAATATTGCAGTAGATTTGGAACTAGCAATGAAAGTGTGCCAAAAAATATGTAGAACCTTTGCAGGACCACATTCAGCTTGGATCAGCCCCTCCCCCAGCAACATTTTTGTTTAAAATTCCAACAAATTATCATCTTGGGTGTACTGTCTGACCAGCTATAATTAAAGGGACACTGTAGGCACCTAGACCACTTCAGCTCATTAGGTGCAATGTTCCATGTCCCATAACCCTACAGTAGTAATTATTGCAGTTTCTGAGCAACTGCAATAATTACCTGCTAGGGTTAACTCCACCTCTGGTAGACAGCCACTAGAGGGACTTCCGGGTGGTTAGGGGACCAAAATTATGCTGGACGTCCTAACGCTGTGCATGAGGACATCCAGCACCAATCAAATCCACATAGGAAAGCATTGAAACAATAGGTTGGTTCCCCTATATGGGATCCTAATGCGAGCGTGACGTTGGCTGGTGAGGAGCGTTGGCTGAGTATGACCCAGCACCGAGGGCGCTGGATTCAGATAGGTGGCTGAAAGGGTTTTAACCCCATAAGTGTTGCAGGAGGGGGGAACTGTAAGAGTCTATAGTGCCAGGAAAACGGCTTTGTTTTCCTGGAACTATAGAATCCCTTTAATAAAAAGACTCCAGTTGTGTTTAAATGTAGTGAAGGCAGGGATATTACTATCATTAGCATTTATATACCACATACACATTCCACAATGCTTTATGATTATGGAAATGGGATATTTGGCAAAGTGAAGTGGTGAAGAAGGCCCTGTTCGAACAGGCTTACAGGATATAAGGTAGGCACTTATATCATTAAGTGTCTGACCAGGATTTGAACCGAAGTTTCACAGTTCTAAGGCACAAACCACTGCTCTAACCAACTGATTAATAGGAAAGCTGCATTTTGAGACCATTACAGATTTGTCAGGGTATTTATATCGGCAGACATTTTGTGCTATGATAGAAACTAAAAGTGTATATTCTGAGTCACTCTGAACAGACCAGACTCCATTTTGTTATTCCAAGTTAAAAAAAAAAGACACAAGATTTCTTTCTGTAAGACTAGCCACTTTGCCAGAGCTAAGGAATGCATAGTATAAACAAGTGATAAGAAGAATATAATCAAATCTAAACCCAGACAATTGTGACAGAGAAGATTAAATAATAAAATGTAACTGTCTATATCTATAAGGTCCCATTGTAAGTTACGGGTCAAAACTCAGATTGCCAGACACATAGTCTGGACAAAACTTAAATAAACCCTTTGATCTGAAAGGATACGTAAATTATAGTGGTCATTTGAGATAAGCAAAATGACGTCAAAATAGCCACCAGGAAAAGTTAACTCTTTCCTGGATAGGTATGTTTAGTGGGACAAGACTGCCCTCTATAGACCAAATAACTAAATTGCGATCTGGAAGATAACCACACCTCTAGTGCTTCTATTGGGTTATCAACTGATGACGTACAGAGAGTCTGGCCCTTTAAAAGTTAGGACAAAGGGAAGATTGAGGTATGCAGGAGATGCAAAGGAGAGGAGAGAGGAATTGGAAGTTTGGGGACTCCAACCTCCATGCAGAGAGACATCCAAATAAGTTCCTGAGACTACCAATCGGATGAAATATCTACTCAACTGGTAATTATACTGGTTTCATTTAATTAATTAAATTAATTAAAATGTATTAATAGCATTATATATGACTGGATAAAGCACGGTCAGATTTCCATATTAAGAAATCTTAGTTAACTAAAGAATATATAGTTATAAACATTCCATTCTGCAGGTGGAATTAAGAATAATTATATATTAAGGTGATATTATCACGTGTTAGCATACCGCTGTTTTTATCCAGGTGTATTGATTTGCTCTAAATTAAGATAAGATATATTTTAGACAAATTAAAATCTGCTTATATAATATGGTAGATTCTCTTATTGGATGGTTCCAGGAAATGACTAATGAACTGGTTTAAATGTTATTTTATTTAAAATTACATAAGAATAGATCTTAACTACCTAGGAGATCTAGCCAGCATTGAAAGGGTTATTCTAACTGTCAGCTAAACTTTACGACCTTACGCTGCACTCTGAAGAATTCTGTTCTCTGAGTGAAACTTTTTCAGTCTGTGAGGATACCTCATAAATCGTCAGAATTCTTGACAGGAAATGCTATTTAGCCATTGAAACGTATATAGCCATTCCTTTGTATTACATACCATTTTATACTGGATATTCATTGATTATTGTCATGCATGTTACATGTTATTATTAATTAATTTGTTATTAAAAATAAAATCTATTTTTATAAAATTGTGAATATTATTTATATGATATACTTTCACTTACGATAAACGTTCTTTGGGATCTGAGAATTGAATTAGTGGGCAATTCTCACTGTTACTATTATTATCCCATAAATATCCCCACAGATTCCTACAGAATTGTAGGTATGTATAAACCCACATACAGACATGTATAAAAACATATAGGATGTCTAAGTGTGGGGGTGTTGTGTGTGTAAGGGGGCTGTACACATGTGATGGGAGTATTATGTGTATGTAATAAGATTTGAGTATGTTCTACCAAAGTTTATTTTCCTCGTACTACTCCCTCTTTTGGGAACTTATGACGGTCATTACTCTTGGTGGTATGGTGGGGGTGTACGCACGTGGAGCGCACCTCAAGAGTGTGCAAATCCTACCCATTGCGTGGCTGTATCAATCTGTGATGGAATTTCGGTGAAATGTAAATTTAGTAGGCCGAGATTTCCACATGGCATATGTGTATGTTGTATCAGTTAGTTAGTTACACCTAGCTAAGATACTGTCATCAATGTACTGAGCATGTGCAGGAATGCAGGAACTGAAATTACACTCCTTTCTCCTTTGTTTCGGATGAGCCATGTGGTCTGCCCATATGAGGAAATCCAAATCCTGTCCACTGATTGGTTAAAGGACCACTATAGTGCCAGGAAAACATACTCGTTTTCCTGGCACTATAGTGCCCTGAGGGTGCCCCCACCCTCAGGGTCCCCCTCCCGCCCGGCTCTGGAAAGGGGAAAGGGGTTTAAACTTACCTTTTTCCAGCGCTGGGCGGGAGCTCTCCTCCTCCGTTCCGCCCGTCGGCTGAATGCGCACGCGCATTCAGCCGGTCGTATAGGAAAGCATTTACAATGCTTTCCTATGGACGCTGGCGTGCTCTCACTGTGAAAATCACAGTGAGAAGCACGCAAGCGCCTCTAGTGGCTGTCAATCTTTGGGGGAAGGCTTAACCCATTAATAAACATAGCAGTTTCTCTGAAACTGCTATGTTTATTAAAAAATGGGTTAACCCTAGCTGGACCTGGCACCCAGACCACTTCATTAAGCTGAAGTGGGCTGGGTGCCTAGAGTGGTCCTTTAAGGGTATGTGCGGGTGGAGCTATTATAGTTCTATAAAAAGCATGTACTCCATGTGTTCGCCCCTCAGATCTGTTTTGGAACGTTAGTTCATCTGAGGCCCGATCGGTATGTTAATAAAGACCTCTTACTTCCTGAAAACCTGCATCCATCTCTCTGGCTTCTGCTTCTGGCTTCTGCTTAGTTTACTCTGGCTTCTGGCTTCTGCTTAGCTTACTCAGTTACAAATCCAAGCGTGTCACGTCTTCTGATTAGTATGGAAAAGGAAATAAGACCAAAAGAAAGGATGCACAAACGGCCACACCAGGAAATCAAAGAATTATTGCTCCAATACAAAAACAGGGAACAAGCAAAAGTGATCTGCACTGACCAGAGGTATGGACCAAATACAAACCTTCAAAAATAATGCCACTAGTGTGGGGTGGATAACTTTTGATCTTGCCACCTTTCCCTGGAGCCATATAGGACCACTTTGAGTCAGGCCTGCCCTACAAAAATCAAAGATAAATAGAAATGTAGCCCTGCAGTGTGCATTTATCTCTTTACACAGGTAACTTTGGGTTTTCAGCACCCCCTCAATAAAATGTCACTCATATAGATATATAGACACTTCAACATATGCACAAAACTACAAGGGTCTGATAAGGATGTACATCACTAACATTAAAACCTCCGCCATTGGAGAGATTTCATATTGCATGTATACAAAGCACTGGGAGCACCCACTGTCAAACAACATCATATCGAAACATATTTAACCTTTAAATGCCCTTCGGGAGTACTGACACTGGCCTTGAAGGCTGGTGATATCTAGGTCAAATCATAGTAAGAATTAGTTTATAGCTTAAGACATAATTATGCAAACAAATACGATTTGTGTGTAAATCAAAGCAAAATAATGGGGTAATTGCAAAGCAAAATAAACACTCACAATATTTTAAAGAGACACTCCCGGCACCAATATAACTTCAGTGCAAATATTTGCAGTTTTTTGAATATATTTTAAAAACATCTGTACATGTGTACCCAATTGCTTGGTACACAAAATGGGAAATAATTTCCATTTGTCCTGCTCAGTGAGGAAACGTTTTAGTTAAAGGAGCACTATAGGATCAGGAACACAAACATGTATTCCTGACCCTATAGGGTTAAAACCACCACCTGGCCCCCCTGTTCCCCTCATGCCTACCTAAATATGGTAAAATGTAAAAGTAAAATTACTTGTATTCAAGCCTAGAGCTGCAGGCTTTGTCCCTGTTTCCTTTTGACCTGACCTGTTTGACCTGTTTCCTTTTGACATCAGCAGAAGTGGTAGCCTGATCCAGTCTTCCCCATAGGATTGGCTGAGACTGACAAAGAGGCAGATCAGGGGCAGAGCCAGCACAATTCAAACACAGCCCTGGTCAATCAGCATCTCACAGAGATGAATTGAATCAATGCATTTCTATGAGGAAAGTTCAGTGTCTGCATGCAGAGGGTGGAGACACTGAATGTTTGGGTGCATTTTAGGCAGCCATGACCCAGGAAGGATCTCTAACAGCCATCTAAGGAGTGGCCAGTGAAGTTATCACTAGGCTGTAATGTAAACACTGCATCTTCTTACCTTCCAATAACAGGATGACACAGTTTTGGAGTGTAAGCTGGAACAGGATTTTAATGGAGATACACTGGCCTTTTAATGAAAGTTTCCCAACAAGGGTGACACCCAGGTGGACCTCGTTGGGCACAGGGACACAAACTTCCAAACCAATAACAACACATTTTATATAAGGCACTCCCACACAAGGCAAACAATGCCTCCCCTCTGCTTGGGAGATAATTGAGTTAATTACTGTATCAACTCAATTATCTCCAGGCAGAAAAAACACACATTTCTAAAAAGTCCCAAAAGTACCCCGAAACACATGCTACATTTTTTTTTATCATAATGCTACTCCCGTGCCGCCCTTCTGTTGCCGGGTATCCCGCATATCGAGGCACCAGGGAAATGTCCTCAGTATGCACACCAAGAGTGAATCATATCGCTGTTCCCAGTGTTCTCAAGGCATTTAGCCAATGGGTGAACTGCGTAAGAAGTCTGCACATGGATAACTATGAGTTGGGTTGGCCGGTGCAAATCTCTGTTAGACTTCTGTTCTATTCTGTTGTATTTCATGCCTTTAATCTTCCACCCATAACACTTTCCATTAAGTGAGAAAACCATCACAGCTTTGACATGTTAGCAGTGAATTGGCTTTCATTCATGTCTATCTAATGTCTATTTTGCAGCCATTAAGATAACGTAGCAATATAAAGCCCCCTTTCTTTCCCATTTTCTCTATTAACTGGTTGCTTTTGTTATTTTCCATTATTTCAGTGTTATAGCACAAGCTGTAGCACTTCCAAAGATGTGCATGCAGTGTCACTGTTATCCATTGTGATGTTTAATATTAACCGACACACTTTAAGCTTGAATTCATTGCTAAAAGGACACATAACCCTACAGTGCGTATCATCAAATTTAAAAAAACAAAACATCTTTATATGAATTGGTTGTTTGTTTGTGTAAATACAATATGAACCTTAACCTTCAAGTCAATCTGCTTCTGTTAGTCATATTCTTTTTATTGAATACAATGTGTGTCAGGCAATACTGGCAGAACATAGGGGCTATTGGAGAGGCAGCTCCAGGCCGCTGTCTTGAAATTGGCAAAAAGTGGCCATAATGTAAATGTTCAGTTTTTTATGTGTTTATTATGAAATTGGCTGTTGCCATTTCAATGCAGTTCAAATTTTGGATTCAACACTTCTTTATGAGAAGCATTGGCTTGGTGAAGTGCAGCAATAGCTGCAAATGCATGATAGGTCAGCAATGCTGACGAAAGTGGATTGGAGCAAGATCACCACAACTTCTCAGAAGATGTTGAACGAGTGGGAGGGTCACCAGTGATGTGACTCGTGTTAGTGACACGAGTGCCTGTCCACTAAAGCAGTGCTCCTCAAACATCTCCTCATGGCACACCTAACAGTCCAGGATTTAGGGATTACCCGGGTATATCCAAGGTGTTTAAAAAAAGAAGAAAAAAAAAAAACACCTTAGAAACACCCGGGTAATCCGTAAATCCTGGACTGTTAGGTGAGCCTGAGAGGGTTGAGGAGCACTGCATGGGCCCAGCTGGCCAGCCCCCAGTACCTTGCAGAGATTGCAGCTGTACACACGGTCCTACTGCCTGTGCACAATGCAAGTGCATCTAATGATGTGGACAGTTCCCTGGAGTCCTGAAATCATGACTGGCTTAGTCCTTAACACAACAACAAACTTGGTCCACTGACATAGCCACATGTTTTGTATGTTATATCCTTCTCTGACACAGAAACCTGTACACCAGAGGTTAAACTTTTCACAGGCAAAGAGTGACACCCTGCCCATTAATTCATTTTTAACAAATCATACTGAGAATTAATTGTTGCGTATTCAATGGGTGTTAAAGATATCCATAAATATAAAGGTGTAGAACACTGTACTACCTGGAACAGCTTTAAACCTAATAAACAATTACCACTTATGCTTAAAACACTGCACAATTGCTCTTATGCAAAAGGAAATAAAAAAATAAAAAATCAAAGCAAATAGCTTACATGGCTTTTTTTTCTATGGTCTGGTATCCTCATCACAATGGACAAGAACAGGGAATCATCGTTTGTAATCTGACAGTAACAAGACTGGCCCAACAAGGATGAGCAAGGCTTAAGATAATATTCATAAATTAGAGCTGTCACTGAAAGAAAAGAACACAAAAAGGTGTCTATATAACATGTTAAGTGATCCATATCTGTGTAATGGGATAGTATCTGTGGAATGAGTGAAGTAAATTAGGATTTATTCACTGCCCAGCCAATATGTCTTCCAAGAAGAATGTGTCAATGTCTAAATCCTTGTTTCTCAACATGTGGTAGACATACCCCAAGGGTATGGCAACCATAGGGACCCCAAGGAGGTGGCCGACTGCACTAAGGAGGAGTAGGCACCTGCTCACCCAGGCGGCACATGCCTACTGGGTCCAAATAGAGTGTCCAGGGGAAGGCTGTAGCCAGGTGGGGAGGGAGCAGTAATCTATGTGCTCTTCCAGCACTGCTCCCTCAAGCACTCATCACTATACAGTGATTGAGGGAGCAGAGCAAGAAGACCATGAAGATGACAGCAGACACACTATACCCCTGGGAAAAGATCCCCTCTGGACCCCAGGGAAAGAATCCAGTCCAGCTATCCCAAAGGTAGGGAGGCTGGCTGGACTTAAATAAAAATAACAAGAGTGTGTGACAGAATATGAATGTGTCTGTTAGTGAATATGCGTGCATCTGTCAGTGTGTGTCAGATCAGTGAGAGTGTGTGTCAAATAAGTGTGTGCGTCTGTCAGTGAATATGTGTGTACCAGTAAATGTGTCTGTCAGTGTGTGTCAGATCAGTGAGAGTGTGTGTGTCAAATAAGTGTGTGTGTCTGTCAGTGAATATGTGTGTACCAGTAAATGTGTGTCAGTGTGTGTCAAATTAGTGAGAGTGTGTGTGTCAAATAAGTAAGTGTGTTTGTGTCTGTCAGTGGACGTATGGGTGTCACATCAGTGAGACTATGTGTGTCAGTGCTCTGTGTGCAAATGAGTGTGTCAGTGTCCTTTGTGAGTAATTGTGTGTGTCAGTGTTCTCTGTGTGCAACTGTGTGTGTGTGTCAGTGTCCTCTTTGTTTAACTATTATGTGTGTATTATATTTTCATTTTATAACTTTTATACTTCAGATTAATAGTTCATACACTCCTACATGCATAAACAATATTCACATTCTGTCATATTGATTTTAAATATATTCTATACTACCTTTAATCAGGTTTGTTCTACAATATGGGATTAACTTAAAGGACCACAATAGGCACCCAGACCACTTCAGCTTAATGAAGTGGTCTGGGTCCCAGGTCCATCTAGGATTAACCCTTTCTGCTGTAAACATAGAAGTTTCAGAGAAACTGCTATGTTTACATTAGGGTTAATCCAGCCTCTAGTGGCTGTCTCATTGACAGCCGCTAGAGACGCTTCCGCGCTTCTCACTGTGATTTTCACAGTGAGAAGACGCCAGCGTCCATGGGAAAGCATTGAGAATGCTTTCCTATGAGACTGGCTGAATGCGCGCGCGGCTCTTGCCGCGCATGCGCATTTAGCTGATGACGGCAGAAGGAGGAGATTTACCTGGCGCTGGAAAAAGGTAAGTGTTTAACCCTTTCCTCACCCTAGAGCCCGGCGGGAGGGGGGCCCCCGAGGGTGAGGGGGGCCCAAGGATCCTATAGAGCCAGGAAAACAAGTATGTTTTCCTGGCACTGTAGTGGTCCTTTAAAAATCAGTGTCTACACGTTTTTATTTGGAATTTAGAACTATATAAATCACTTTCTTGAGGCAGGGGTAATTAGGTAAAATTTATTTTAGACCTGCAGCGTACTTCTCCATAAAATGTTGAGAAATACAGTTCTAAATGATACAGTCCTAAACGATATATTCCTATTGTTTTCAGGGTTTCTATGGTGTTTACTCCACTTTTATAAATATATCCCACAACATTGTTAGTTTTCTCCTAGAATCAGGGGTAAATGGGGCACATAAATAATAATATATGAACTGGAAACGTACACGACTGTACCTTCAGTACAGTGTCACACTATGTAGGTTAAACATTTATCCAGCGAATCTGTCATGCTGTTCACTCTCATTCGTCTCAATAAGGTTGCTGAGGCCAATCAAATGGTCCTCAATAATCCAAAAAAATTCCACTCTCTTTTTCCCTTTCAAGTATGGTCACCTATCAGAGATCCCACACCTTCTTCCAACATGGCTCCAACATCTGTCGTTTTACAGCAGCCATTGATTTTTTTATGCCAGCAATATGCAGGACAGACCCACATTTTATCTGTCAGGCTGGTCCACTACAATCTCATAACTCTCTTGAGCCACCTACGGTATTCATGACATGGCAGCAAATATTTTACTTTATTATAAACTATATAGCGCATGTTTTTATATTTTAATTACACATATTGGCACTTTTATAATATAAGTTTCTACATTGGTGTTTAATTTTTTTTTTAAAAATACATTGCCACGCGACCACAAGTTGCGATCACGTGACTATTACATAATTTTGGCTCCTTTTTTGGAATTGCTATGTTTGTTTCAAAATACATAGCTTACATGCAGCAGGGCAGTGAGATAGACATGCACAATAGCATGCTTAATAAATCTATCCAGAGTATAGAATAGCATAGTCATACATAATAAGATAATCTATTTAGATACTGGAGTAAGTGTAAAATACACTAGGTTAAACTCTTAGATGACAGCCTCATTGTATAAACAGCAAAATATTACATATCAAGCTTAACTACCCTGTCTGTAAGTGTATTGTAGGCATTCAGACATAAAAAGGAGACTAAGCTTGAGTAATGCGCTCATATTCGAAAGGGTGGTTGCGCCCCTGTAGCAATCAAAAAGGAGGAAAACTCAGGAAATAACAATAGTAACATACGGCATGGCACATAAAGGCAAAGATAAATTATGTGAAGCTCGGGCCTACAGGAATTGTGCAAGCTGTGGGTCCAAGGGAAAGCACTAAAACCCGAGGTTGGGCAATAGGTCTTTGCTCGGTCTTCGGCGCCGTAGTTATTTCCGCGGTACCCGCCTCCGTTTCACTGCTTTTAATATTGCACCAGAGCATCAACGAAAAGCTGCCATGGTGCGAGGTAAGGATAGCGCCAGCGGAACTTTGTCAGGAGGGTGCAGGCAATGGGCCAGCGTGGACCAGAAGGCCTCAAAGATGGCGTCTAGCTTCTCCGAAAGGATCAGTCGTGATGCCAGAATGCATATGGCATATGCCATCTTTGTCACTGTAGGTTGGCTGCTACAGGTGAGTACACGGCGATTGTCCAAGTGAAGGAAATATAAAAAACTGATAACACAATAAGGGTATTAAGCAATAATAAAAATGAGCCAATCGTTAAATAAAACATACATAATGCATCAAAATGGTCTTCTGTGATACAATTATATTGAATTCAAGCAGTTATCTGTAATATACAGTTGTAGCTACTTATAATAAGGAGTAGAAATCAGCATACATATGGGGGACACCTTTGTTCTAAGATATCCAAACAGCTAGGAATCATAATTGGAACCTCTGTGTAGTATTGATATATGAACGGCAAACAAGACTGATGGAGTGGGTATACTCATGGTACTTTCACTGCTTAATGGCGAGGCTCACTTTTGGGGATTTTACTTTTTATTAAAATCTTGGATTGATTCCTATTGGTATTTGTCTTCCTTTTTTTAACTACATTGTTGTAGTTAAAGGGACACTATAGCCTCGAGAACAACTACAGCTTATTGTATTTGTTCTGGTGAGTATAATCATTCCCTTCAGGCTTTTTGCAGTAAAAACATTCAGAGAAAAGGCAGTGTTTACATTATAGCCAAAGGATACTTCCACTGGCCACTCCTCAAATTGTTGCTAGAGGTACATCCCGGGGCAGTTGTGCACAGTGTGCAGTACTGACATTCAGTGTCTATACCCACTGCATGGGGACACTGAACTTTCTTCAAAGAGATGCATTGATTTAATTAATCTTTATGAGTCAATGCTGATTGGCCAGGGCTGTGTTTGGTTGTGCTGGCTCTGCCCCTGATCTGCCTCCTTGACAGTCTCAGCCAATCCTATGGGAAAGCATTGTGAATGGCTGAGGTCACCACATCACCACTTCTGATGATGTCAGCCAAGCAGGCAGATCAGAGACGCAGCCAGCACTTGCAGACTGTAATAAAAATAAGATTTTACTATATATTATTTTAACACTAGAGGGTCAGGAATATGTTTGTGTTCCTTTAACTGCTTAGTTCTTTGGAAATCTTTAAAGGGCAACTGTTGCTTCCTCAGATTTTAATATAATATTTACTCATCCCTATATTTAACAAATATGTATTTGTGAGGTGTGAAAAAAAAAATGAAATGTAGAAATCCATACCTCTTTATCCTGCAACTGGTTGTCTGCATCTTAATTCCCTGTCAATCATTGTTACAAGTATCATTTGCACCAGGCAGTGAGCATAGAGAAAGCATACAGAGAACAGGATAAATTAATGGTACAATATAGCGTTAGGAACACAAACATGTATTCTGAATCCTGACACTATAGATGTAAAATAGGTAATTAGGTTCCAGGTCCCCCTTGCCCCTTTTTAGAAAAAGTGTTTAAACTCACCTTTTTTCCAGTGCCATGCCAGTCTCGCTGTGGCTCACACTGCGCTGCGGCTGAGATCAGCAAGTTTGACAATCTCATCCAATCCAATGCTTTCTCAAAGGAAAGCATCGAGAGGCTATTGCATCATAGAGATGCATTGAATCAATGCATTTCTATGGGGAGAGTTCAGCGTTCACACTATGCAGCACTAAAGGTGTTACTACCAGAACAACTACATTAAGAAGTAGTTGTTCAAGTAACAATAGTGTCCCTTTCACAGTTATGCACTGTAGTGGTTATGATGCTTGGAGTTCCCTGGTGTCTCCCCCTTGTAATCAAGTTAAACGTTTTGAAATAGTTTGCCTCTTACCTGGGTCCCACCAGGTGATGGGTATTCTAAAATGATGTCTGAACCACATGCAGCACCAGTAGAGCTGCAGAAGTCAGATATCGATCTTAACATCCATTCATTGATCAAGTGCGTCAGCTGAGCACTTAGTCAATGAATGAAAGTCAGTATATAGAAGTAGGCACAGAATTGACACTAGCCAATCTGGCTTATGATGCTGCCAAAGGTGGAGCTACAACCCAGGTAACCCTAATAATCTGTTTGCGCAGTATTTCATACTGAAACACTGCGCAGTCTAGTTGCACCATGACCACTTCAAATCAGTGATGTGGCCATGGTGTTTGTAGAAACCTTTTACATTGTTTCTATTTCTCCTCTTCATCAGCAGTGTTTGGCTTGGCTTTGCATGGTCTGAACTGGTTATGATGTAATTTGCTAAATCTTCAATATAAATTTAAAAGAAAACAGAGTATTTTCTGAAAAAAAGGGTTAACACAAGTTATAGGCGATTATTAATGTTTTATTCAATGGTGTGAATTACAGAGTAATTACTGTTTCCCTTTAAAGAAACAAGGCGCATTCATGGTAACAGAGCAAGAATTCATCTGAAAAGGTATCACGAAAAAAGTGTCCCTTTGCTCCAACACCCATATCTCATGTCTCACAAGAGAAGGATGTAAAGCAACATACATCTATTTATATGTTTCTCAGAAGCTGCAGGCTGGCAGGGGTTTCTGGGAAGAGCATTGTGCACTAACCCACTGGCTGCTTCTCATTCATAGAAAAACACGAAAGAAAAGCTCCCAACAGCTTGCATTCAATCACACAAGCACCTCTTACCCATATTATTCTCATGAATGGAAAGCAGGCAGTGGTTCAGCGGTCGCACAGCTGCATGCATTGCTGCATGGATCAGTACACCATTCTCATACTATGGTTGCTGTGCTACATTGCTCCCACTGACATCAGTTGTGGGAAAAGAAAGGGCTGTGAAGGCTGGCATTGCCTGTTCTCTCGAGCGGTTACAGCAGAAGCTGTGGATTTTGGCTTTTTGTAGCAAATTAATTATAATTAAAGGTAAACCATTAGCGCAAATGTGATCATTGTTTTTTTTTTTTTATTAGAATTTTTTAAAAAAATAAATAAATAAAAGAGTTTAATTCCTGCGGGATGATATGATTTAAGATTGGGTGTTTTATTCATAAAAATGTTAATTATTGCACATTTTGAAAGGAGTTATAGTTGTGTCATGTGTATCATATTATTACAGGAACCCTATAGTGTTAGGAATTCAAAGATGTATTCCCAACACCATATTGTCCCTATGCCCCTCTCAATCACACCCCTGCTAATATTAAAGGGTTAAAAAACATTTAACACTTACCCGATTCCAGCGCTGAGGTCCCTTGGCGCTGGCTCCATCTCGACCTCATCTGATATCATCACGAGGGAGGACTTAATGCGCATGCGCGCCAAGTACCTCACGCGCTTTCCCCATAGAATGAATCAATGCTTTCCTATGGAGTTTTGCAAGATGCTAGACATCATTATGCAAAGCGCTTTGACTCTGTGTACAACTGTTTTGTATTTTTTTTTTTTTTTTTAATCTTTATTATGTATTTTTTAGTTAGGGTTGTACAAGTAATAAAAGAGAGGCATGTAGTAAGGTACAAACATCAGTGATACAGACTACCCAACACAGCTTGTTATAGCAGATATATGATCAACCGTGCATAAGCTGGGATATAAGCTGTGGCATTTCCAAAATCAATCAAGCCTTGGTTTAAATTTTCAAGCATGTATGTCGTAAAAATTTATATATTTCTGAGACTAACAATGTTAATTTTTCACTGACAGCTGCAAGCATGGCGATTCAATTAATTTTGTATTTATCAACGTAAGTGAAACAAGGATTAGTTAGATTAAAAACAAAAGAAGGAAGGTATGTAGAAGAGGATAAAGGTCTAGCTGACTGCCTCAATGAATATTTTTGTTCTGTATTTACAGATGAAAATGAAGGAAAGGGACCTCAGTTAAGAAAAGGGATAAATTAGTCATTTATTACACGTGAGTTTACAGAGGAAGAGGTTCTATTTCAACTGTCAAAAGTAAAGACAAATAAGTCAATGGGACCTGATGGAATACAACCAAAGTTATTGAAAGAGCTTAGTGGTGTACTAGCAAAGCCATTAACATATTTATTTAACCAATCATTGTTAACAGGAGTAGTCCCAGAAGATTGGAAGTTAGCGAATGTTGTGCCCATTCACAAGAAAGGTAATAGGGAGGAGTCGGGCAACTATAGGCCAGTAAGCCTTACTTCAGTAGTGGGGAAAGTGATGGAAACCATGTTAAAGCATAGGATTGTTGAACATCTAAAAACACATGGATTTCAAGATCAGAGACAACATGGGTTTACTTCAGGGAGATCATGCCAAACTAATCTTATTGATTTTTTGATTGGGTAACTAAAATTATAGATCAGGGTGGTGCAGTAGACATTGCTTACCTAGATTTCAATAAGGCTTTTGACACTGTTGCACATAGAAGGCTTATCAATAAACTGCAATCTTTAAGTTTAGATTCCAATATTGTTGAATGGGTAAGGCAGTGGCTGAGTGACAGGCAACAGAGGGTTGTAGTTAATGGAATATATTCGAAGCTTGGACTTGTCACCAGTGGGGTACCTCAGGGATCTGTACTTGGACCCATTTTCTTTAATATTTTTATTAGTGATATTGCAGAAGGTCTTGATGGTAAGGTATGTCTTTTTGCTGATGATACTAAGATATGTAACAGGGCTGATGTTCCAGGAGGGATAAGCCAAATGGCAAATGATTTAGGTAAACTAGAAAAATGGTCAGAATTGTGGCAACTGACATTTAATGTGGATAAGTGAAAGATAATGCATCTTGGACGTAAAAACCCAAGGGCAGAAAACAGAATATTTGATAGAGTCCTCACCTCAACTTCTGAGGAAAGGGATTTAGGGGTGATTATTTCTGATGACTTAAAGGTAGGCAGACTAAACTCTGTTAGGAACACACTTCAGAAAAGTCTCTGTCACTGAGTGGTTTTGTATCAAACAACTAAAGAGTTCAAATTATTTTAACTAAGGAGTTAAAATTAAATGGCTTTACTCAATATTCTTACACGTGCTAATTATGGGGAAAAAATGTATTTGTAAAACTTAAGGATCATTGCCCATAGTGCTTCAAAATATCCTGGAAGACTGAAGCAAATTGTCATGCTAGACTAATTAGGAATCATTTGAAAGTCTTTTTTCTGGTGACCCGAGGAGCGATGTTCATATATTTTCATTTCCAATCTATAATCACTGGAACATACTTGCTGGAAACATCACACCAATTAACACCTTCCTGGAAACCACAGTACAAAGGAAAATGGTGTCTGCCTCTCTATAAGGCACAGGGCAGTTAATTTATTACATAAGTGACCTTCATGTTATAAAATGTGGCTTATTAGTGCATCTGACAAGCGTAGCTAATTAGTGGGCCACAGGTGTGGCTCTGATGTCCCATGTGTAAGCATACAAGTCAAAGAAGGTCATGCCACTACTACATTTAGATCAATGTGATATTTAAAACTTGTAACACTGTGTAATAAATTCACCTCACTACAGACATATTTTTGTAAATTCTCAAACATTTATAGCAATAACATTCTATGGCATTTATTCCCTGGTACCATGGAAGTCCTGCTTTGCACCCAATGCTGTTCATGTAAATATACCCTGGGCCCTGATTGTCTTATGCATGCAAATCCATTAACCATTATAGTCAAGCCTGAGTTTGACTAAACCTGAAAAAGGGGAAGCTTCAACCATCTTCTATTGCAGTACTTTCATGCATGCCAGGAGTTGCAGATTGAAGATGTCTGTGCCCATTCAGGTAAGTATAACTACCATAAGCTTCACACCTGGGCTGCAGCCAGGGCCGGTGCAAGGAATTCTGCCGCCCTAGGCAAAGATCCATTTTGCTGCCCGCTCATGAGATTGTTCCATTGTGTCACAAGTTTGTTCACTAAACACCAAAAGACACATTTCACTGTTTTTTTGTTTTTAACAATTTATTAACAAGAAAATCTGTTTTTTGTTTTTCTGGAAGCCCCTAGTCTGTGCCAGATAATACTCACAGATAATACAATCAGAGGCTTCTCATTGAGACAAAGCCTCTGTGTTGAAGCTGCAAGTGCGCGTATGCACTCTTGTTCATGGCTTTCCTATGTTTCCTATTGAGCTCCACTTCAGCTTAATGAGAAAGGTGGACGGCAGGCACACGCTAGGACAGCTAGTCTGCCTCCTCCGTTAGCTCAGTGGAACTAAAGGAAGTGGAAGAAAGACTTCCTGAGTGCCTGCGTGACAGACAGGGAGGTGTTTTGCCCCCAATTATAAAAGGGAAAATTTCTAAATACATAATGCTGAAATACTTTATGTATATGGATTATTCCTCCCTCTTAGCAAAACTAGTGTTTATACACTTACTTTTTCTAAGACACTCACACGCAGTCTTCCCTCAATTTTTGCGTTTAATTACAGTCTCCATCTCTGCCTTCTCTTCTCTACTTAATCTTTCCAGTCTGTCGCTGCTTTTGTTTTTGCTTTTTAGTGTCTCCATCTCACCTTACCTGGAAAAGAAAAGTTTTAACCTACGTTTTCAGCTTTTAGAGACTTAACTGTTCACTAAAATAACTGTTTAGTGAATGGAACCTCACACATAAACTGCCTAATGCATGCACATGTACACTGCCAAACATACACACACTCTCTTAAAGTGCCAGGCATCTGACTGGACCCCTGCTCAAAAGTAACATTCATTGAGGGTAATCTTAATATGTTCTAAATGCCCTTCATTTATTGAAAGCATTTATCATATGCAATAGCCAGGAAATCACACATTTCTAGGATATTGTTTGAGACTTGAGGGTGTCAGGGAGACAAACTGCAAATACAGGAGTCTCCCGGACCTACCGAGAGACTTGGGATGTCTGAATAGACAGACACTGCATGATACATACACTAACACAAACTGTCTAATTGACACACACTGCCTGATACATACACTTACACAAACTGTCTAATAGATACACACTGCCTAATACATTGTCCATTCCAACATATATATATATCTAAACTCCCTAACCAGGGATATATTTTGTGAGTGACCACCACTGCATCAATTTGACTGTTCAATCTACTTTATTACACCAATATTTGTAGGTGATCCCGACCTATGCTATATAAGTGTTGTGGCTGACCCCACTTTCCTTAATATTTCTAAGTGGTTAACCCCACTTTATTTACGTTGGGTGACCCCCACTTATTACTCATCGTGTGGTAACCCCACCAATATCTGGGTGAACCCCAATATTCCTACATACATATTACTGGGTGAACCCCATTTGCTACTGGTGAACCCAGTCATTTTATATATCTGATCTTATTTTCGAATATATACTACTTTGTTTTATAGCTTGTACATAGTTATTTTCATACATTTATTAAAGAATGTCTGAGCAATCAGACCCTACAATCTCTGCTGAGCTTCGTGCTTGGCTATACTCTGCGATAGCGGATTCTATCCCCAAGTCTATAACAGCCTACCATGAGCAACCTTTAAGCGTCTCACAACCTCCTGCTTATGCAGATTCTGATTCAGACAATTCTCATATGTCAGATCATGAGGAAGCCCCGCACAAGCAACCTCGGAATGGGTACAGCGCATTAGCGGGCAAAGGTGAAGCACTGGCTAAATATGTCAAGTTATCTTTAACACCACCTGTGTTACAAAATTTAGACCCTATAGAGGGCTCTACTTCGCACCAAAATCTCCAGGTTCTGGACGAATTTTATGCCGACTATTCGGATAAGGATCTCACGGTGAATATGCTCCGAGATTCCTCTTCGTCTGAATACGTTAAAGAGTCTTTTATTGTTACACAGCCTATTCAGTCAAATGACTCTGACAAAATAAAGACTCCAGACCAGTCTACCGACACACTTCTAGATACATCTGGCAACCCCTTTTTTGACCCATGTATTATTTGGCAACCACGCTCTGCTGAGTGGGCGCCACCAGAACATTTCAGCAATTTCTGCAAGATGTGGCTCTGCAAGCCATTAGAAAAAGAGATTAGAACCAAATTACGAGTTGAATGTCCCCAGCCCACCATACCGGATAAAGTGGCCTTCACTCCTGAATTCGATCATCTATTGGTCACATTCCTAACTAAATCGGGGAAAGACCGCGCAAAGGTATTGAACAAGGTTTCAAATCAGCACAAGATAAACGCTTGGATGTTGTCAGACTATTGATCCAAATTTTTATATTGGCTAAAGAAGCTCTTACGAGCGGTGAATTAGACCCGCGCATGGTGCGCGATTGGGCTCAAAGGGCGCTATGTCTCCTAGGTAACGTCAATGTGGCTATCTCTACAGAGAGACGCAAAGCTGCGCTGTTCTAAATAGACACCAAATTGGTCGACCCTAGCAATATAGAATTTGGTCCAACTGCCCCCCAAAACAAGGACAGAAGGTGCCTGTAGAAAATGTGTTAAAAATGATAAGCTTAGAGTCAAGTCTACAAATGCTCGCAGTTTAGGGAATAAGATCCATGAACTTGTGGCAATAATAGCAACTGATAATGCAGATTTAGTCGCTGTTACTGAGACATGGTATAATGAGAAAAATGACTGGGACATAGCAATACCAGGGTACTCCTTATATAGAAAAGCCAGGGAAGGCAAGAAAGGGGGAGGTGTGGCCATGTATGTGAAGGATAGCATAAAATCTAGCCTAATAAAAGTTAATGAGGCAAACATAGAGTCCGTTTGGGTTACGTTACAAATTGTTAATCACACAGTAACTCGTGTAGGTGTGATTTATAGACCCCCAGGACAAATAGAAGAGTTAGATAATCAACTACTTGAGGAAATAGCTAAAATGACAATGAAGGGGGAAGTTATCATCATGGGTGACTTTAAGCTTCCTGATGTGAACTGGAAAAGCAAAATAGCTGCTTGTGCCAGGAGCACACATATTCTAAACTCCGTACTGGGATTGTCTCTAAAACAAGTCGTTGAGGAGCCAACTCGTAAAGAGGACATGCTAGATTTAGTGTTAACAAATGGAGATTTGGTATCAGATATTACTGTAGGTGAATGTTTAGGATCCTGTGATCATCAGCCAGTGTGGTTTAATATAAAACAAAAGTTTTAGACTTTAGAAAAACAGACTTTTCTAAAATTAGAATATGTGTAAAGGAGTCATTATCAGACTGGAGCAATTTAAATGGAGTCCACGAGAAATGGGATTATTTAAAAGTTGCACTGCTGAAGGCAATGGAAAATTGCATTATGCTTGTCAGCAAAAGCAAAAAATTCAAGAAACCACTGCGGTACTCCGCAGATGTGGCCAAAATAGTAAAAAACTGAAAGTTAGCATTTAGTAATTATAAAGTGAGGAAGAAAGACGGATCTATAAGATTAGACAGAAAGAGGCTAAGCAAGTTATATGAACCAAATCACACACGGAAGAGAAAATAGCACAGTCAGTAAAAAAGAGGACAAAACGTTTTTTAGATACATAAATGAGAAAAGACAGTAAAAGAAGGATTAGTTAGATTAAAAACAAAAGAAGGAAGGTATGTAGAAGAGGATAAAGGTCTAGTTGACTGCCTCAATGAATATTTTTGTTCAGTTTTTTATAGATGAAGATGAAGGAAAGGGGCCTCAGTTAAGAAAAAGGACAAACTAGTCATTATTATTATTATATAGGATAGGATTGTTGAACATCTAAAATCACATGGATATCAAGATCAGAGACAACGTGGGTATACTTCAGGGAGATCATTCCAAACTAATCTTATTGAAATTTTTGACTGGGTAACTAAAATATTAGATCAGGGTGGTGCAGTAGACATTGCTTACCTAGATTTCACTAAGGCCTTTGACACTGTTGCACATAGAAGGCTTATCAATAAACTGCAATTGTAAAATTTGGATTCCAATATTGTTGAATGTGTAAGGCAGTGGCTGAGTGTAAGGCAGTGACCCATTCTCTTTAATATTTTTATTAGTGATATTGCAGAAGGTCTTAATAGTAAGGTATGTCTTTTTGCTGATGAAACAAAAATAAGTAACAGGGTTGATGTTTCAGGAGGGATAAGCCAAATGGCAAATGATTTAAGTAAACTAGAAAAATGTTGAGTTGTGGCAACTGACATTTACTGTGGATAAGTGCATGAAGATGACCTTGGACAAAAAAATCCAAGGGCGGAGTACAGAATATTTGATAGAGTCCTAACCTCAACAGCTGACGAAAAGGATTTAGGGGTGATTATTTCTGAGGACTTAAATGCTAGCAGATTGCTTGGCTGTATAGGGAGAGGTATTAGCAGTAGAAAGAGGGAAGTGCTCATGCCATTGTACAGAACACTGGTGAGACCTCACTTGGAGTATTGTACGCAGAACTGGAGACCGTATCCCCATAAGGATATTTATACTTTAGAGAGTGTTCAGAGAAGGGCTACTAAACTGGTTAATGGATTGCAGGATAAAACTTACAAGAAAAGGTTTTAGGAACTTAACATGTATAGCTTGGAGGAAAGACGAGACGGGGTGATATTATTATTATTATTATGTTATTTATATAGCGCCATCAAATTCCGCAGTGCTTTACAATGGGTGGATAAACAGACATGTAGTTGTAACCAGACAAATTGGACACACAGGAACAGAGGGGTTGAGGGCCCTGCTCAATGAGCTTACATGCTAGAGGGAGTGGGGTAAAATGACACAAAAGGTAAGGATAGTATTAGACTAATGACAGTTGCAGAAGAGGAATCAGTCAGGAGCTATTAACAGTTTAAGTGATTCTCTTTTATGATGAAGTGGGTTTTTAACGATTTTTTGAAGGAGTGAAGACTGGGTGAGCATCTAATGGAGGAGTGAAGCGAGTTCCACAGGAACGGTGCAGCCCTCGAGAAATCTTGAAGGCGAGCATCAGAGGTGGGAGTACGGACAGAAGATAGACATACGTCTTCAGCAGATCGTAAGGGCCTAGACAGGACATAATTAGGTGGGAGCAGCATTATGTAGAGATTTGAAAGCAAGAATCAGAATTTAAAATTGAGCTCTATATCTTATAGGAAACCAATGTAGGGACTGAGAGAAGGGTGAGGCGTGGGGGTGCGGGCGGACAGAAAGATGAGCCTCGTCCCCGCATTCATTATGGACTGTAACGGCGCATGTTGGGAGCACATAAGACCACCAGAAGCGGATTACAGTAGTCAAGGCAAGAAAGGACAGTGGAATGGACCAACTTAGTTGCATCTGGCGTTAAGTAGGGGCAGATGTGCGCAATGTTTTTGAGATGGAAATGACAAGATTTGGCAATAGACTGAACATGAGGCTTGAAGAAGAGGTGGGAGTCAAAGAGAACATCTAGGCAGTGAGCCTGCGTGGTGGAGCTGATGGTAGCACCATTGACTTGGAGGGAGACAGACACAGGAGTAACAACACTTGAGGGAGGAAAGACCAGAATTTCAGTTTTGGTCAAGTTTAGTTTAAGGAAGTGGGCAGCCATCCAGTTAAAAATAGCAGAGAGGCAGTCAGAGAGGGACGGGGAGAGATCAGGAGAGGACAGGTGGATTTGCGTGTCATCTGCATAGAACTAATTAGGATAGAGTAATGACCACGAGATTTTGCAGCGAGTAGATCATTGAATACTTTGGTCAGTGCCGTTTCCACAGAGTGTTTAGCACGGAAACCAGACTGAAGAAATCAACACAGTAAAGGAGGGGACTATATTTAATAGAAGAAAAACTACCACAACAAGAGGACATAGTCTTAAATTAGAGGGGCAAATGTTTAAAAATAATATCAGGAAGTATTACTTTACTGAGAGGATAGTGGATGCATGGAATAGCCTTCCAGCTGAAGTGGTAGAGGTTAACACAGTAAAGGAGTTTAAGCATGCGTGGGATAGGCATAAGGCTATCCTAACTATAAGATAAGGCCAGGGACTAGAAAAGTATCTAGAAAATTGGGCAGACTAGATGGGCCGAATGGTTATCTGCCATCAGTTTCCATGTTTCTATGTTTATGAAGGGTATTCCGCTTAAATAATCATTTTTCTGGGAGAGCTGGTCGCTTTTGAGGCCGTGCCACCAGCAGAGCTGCCTTCACAGGCTACAGGCCTCGACCAAACGACAACTGGAACATGGGCTTTACCTGCCCTTATCACTGACAGCTGTTCCCAAATAGAGAGTCTTTCCGAGGATGTGGATCTGCTTCCCTGCGTGGTCGCACTGCTTCAGGTAATGAACCTACATTAATCAAATGTACCTATTGTAGGCCGCTTAACCCATTTTTAGCAACTGTGGACAATGCTCTCTCGGGATCCATGGATATTAAACACAGTAAGAGGTTTCAAAATAGATTTCACAACCTACCCAATCCAACAACCCCACTGTGGATGTCCACGACAAACTAAACTGCTTTGCATGTAGAAATAGACAAACTGGTAAAAAAAAGGAGCTGTCAAACGACCGTCCTCCCCACGCACATTCATCAGCAATATGTTTTCTATTCAGTCATCTGAGGGACCTGAACCAACACATCATGTACCAGTGCTTCAAGATGAAAGGCATTTATCTTCTATGCGACTTCCTCTGCGTGGGAGACTGGATCTCCCGATTCGATCTCAAGGATGCATGCCTCCCTGCCGGTCATTTAAAAACATTGTCCTTTTTTCCAATTCCATTGGCTACAAGACATTTGGCAGTTCACCCGCCTACCCTTCGGCCTTTGTTCTGCCCCTTGGGGTTTCACCAAGTTGATGAAACTACTTATGGGTCTACTCCGCTCGCAAGGAATTCGGTCCATCATTTACTTGGATGACATTCTAATCATGGCTCAAGATTGTCAGACTCTGCGTCACCAAGCGGACATGAGCTCTGCATTACTCCAAAATCTAGGATTTATCATACGTTTTCAAAACTCCACTCTAGAACCCTCACAAACAGTGCAATAGACTCCATACAAGCTATCCTTCAACTATATTCATCCAAGATCAGAGCCATAAAAAATATGATAGGTCTACTCTCGGCTTCCATACAAGCCATCTTTCCGGGACCACTGCATTATCGAGCAATGCAACGCTTGAAGACTTTTTACCTGCATCGGTCCACCTCATACGACCAAGTAATTTAATTAACACAATACGGCTGGAACTTCATTGTTGGCTCCACAACGGAAAAAAACAATATTTGGCTCCCAACCAGATTTTTATTCAGGAGTCAGATGCCAGTCTTCTGGGATGGGAAGCAACATGCTCCGTAATTTCAACTGGGGGCCTTTGGTCCCCTGCGGAACAAGCACTACATATCAACTGTTTGGAGCTTATCACAGGCTCCTTTGTGATCCACAGCTTCCCAAAAGACATGTACAATTTCTCCTTAGTACTACGAATGGACAACATATCCGTGGTCCCTTATGTGAACCACCTCGGGGGATCCCGTTCCAAACTCCTCTCCAACATCACGAAACATCATTATATCAGTTCTGTCATCATTATATCAGAATCTGTCCATTCATGCAGAATACCTTCCAGGTTCCGACAATCTAGTCGCTGGGTCTCCCGACATTTGAGGGATGCAAGCGACTGGTAATTGAATCTAAGCCGATGTAGAGTGTTACAGCCCTCTCCTGGAGAGCGCCCTAGGGCACTGCCTAACTGGACTAATGGAAGCGCCAGCCCTGGCTGCAGCACAGGTGACAGAGATATGTTAACTCTGAGAGTGAATGCTGAAAGCACTGAACTGTCTTCTATGTACAAAATGCGCTATAGGCGCTGCGGAAAAGGTTGGAGCTATATAAATGCCAAAAATATTATAAAAAATAATACAAAGGCTGTTAGTTTTTAAATGTGTGTATATATTAACCACCCACCTCTATTCCCATGTGCTCACACCCTGCTCATGAGTACTTATAACATAAAGCAGTGTTTCTCAATCTATTACAGAGAAGTACCCCTGCAGGTCTAAATATCATTCATAAGTACCCCTGCCTTGAAAAAGTAATTTTGTTTTGTTTTAAATGCCAAATGAAATGTGTAGACACTGATATTTACGTTAATGACATATTGAAGAACAAACCTGATTAACGGTAGTGAAGAATATATTTAAAATAAATGTGACATCATGTGAATGTTGTGTATGTAAGGACAAGTGTATGAACTAATATTGTGAAGTATGAGTGGCAAAATGAAAATACAATACACAGAGGACAGTGAAACACATACACTTACACACAGAGGGCATTAACACACACAGGTACACACAGTGGGCACTGACACATACACACACACATTTAAACACAGAAGACACTGACAACTCTTACACCCAGAGGACACTGACACACACATTTACACACAGAGGAAACTGATACACAAACTCACACATTTGCACACAGAAGAAACTGACACTGACACACACATTAACACCCCCGCCCCCGCCCACACAAAATATTGATACCCCACACACAAAATATTAAAACTGACACATACAGATTTACACCCAGAGGATATTGCCAACCACAAATATTAACACTCAGAGGCTACTGTTACACACAAACACTCACACATTTACACACAGAGAACCCTGGCACACACAGACACTAACACACATACAGACACCCAGAGGTCACTGACACACACACATTTACAAACAGCGGAAAATGACACACAGTTACATACAGAGGACACACACACACATTTACACACCGAGGAAACTGATGCACACACACTCACTGACAGATACTCTCACTGATTTGACAGACTGGCAGACAAACTTACTGACACACTCACTGATCTGACACCCACTTATAGACACACTCTCATTGATTTAACGCACACTGACAAACACACTCTCACTAATTTGACACACACACACACATTCCCTGGGATCTAGTTTGGGGCTTAGGTAATCTTTGCACTCTTCCAGCACTACTCCCTTGTTTAGTGATGCCAGGGCAGGACTGACATCATAACGTGGCTCCTGGCATCACTGGTGGGCATGAAAGCAAGCATTGCTGGAAGATCATGTATATGAAGTGAATATCAAGTATATAATCAAGTATGGCTCCCTCGTCGTCTCCACCTCTATTCTCCCCGAGCTGGCCATCTCCTGGGAGGGCTAAGGTGGCCATCTGACCACCTCATGGTGTACCTCCTGTCTTTAGTTATCATACTGCACTGGGGTAAAAGTACCACGTGTTGATAAACTAAGACATAAAGAGCATGTAAAATACAGGGTACAAATGGGCAAGGGGGAAGCAACATACGGTGCACTAAAACATGGATATGCCAAATAGTTCACAATTAGCCAGTACATATGAAGTGACTGGAAATTTGCCCAAAGGTGCATGCGAGCTAGTGGAACTATAACGCTTAATGTAAGTGCCACTTTCTCCTGTGGCAAGGTACGGTGCAATTACACAATTTCTACTATTTGCAATATGCACTACATTTGTGTTATATCTTCGCAGCAACACAGTATATAATAAAATTCTTCACAAGTATATGAAACAAGTTCTGTCGCAGCAGGATGATATAGCTTGAGCTATATGTAAGAAAATTGTTTATAGACACGACAACAGGCCAGTTCAATAATGTTACTAGCATGACATGGTTTTCTGACTCAACTGGAGATTTGCTGAGATGCAGCAGAAAGCATATTGCGGGTTTAAACTAGTTCAAAGCGTTTACTGCTGTCACAAGATCGCTAGAGTCTGACCTCACTGTATAGCACCATGCTGTCCAACATGTAACATACATTATCGCTGCAGAGGTATTTTACTGTTTTTGCTGGTCAGGAAGAAAATTATTTCTTGATCTAGGCGTTTAGTTAATATTGTGGGATTTTGGTAGCCTGTCAAATGTTTGTCAACTTAATTTCTCATGCCTTAGACAGATGAGACAGATTTTTGCCTCAGTTTGTTTATCACAATTTTACTGCAGTGACAGCCCTGCATGACACTGGGCTTTACCTGGTAACACAGACCCCTACTGGCAGACTCACGCTGGCTCTCTGGCATTCCTTGGCAACGGTGTTCTGGGCACTAATTACCCTGGCAGCATGGTGCCACAGGAGGATGCATTTCTGGGATGCTCTGTGGGGATTTGCAGATCGCTGACTAATGAGAGAAGGAGAGCCCAGACCAAAGCTAACAAACCTTGCTATGTTAATTAAAGGCAGCGTTAGCCAGTAATGGTAACTATAGCAACAATGGACCGAATCTAACTGCACTGAGAGTGTAGAGAAACAAAGCATCATTCAGGAAAGCAAAGAAGCCCAGTGTACAAATGTACCATATACTGCTTCAAGAGACTTCAGGGAGACAATGAGGGTTAATAATACCCGAGGCAGTGAGGTTTGTCAGAAAAAAAAAACTTCATTTACCTGAAAGGAAACCATAGAACACATTTAAGAGACATTACAAACACCATAAATACTTCAGCTCAATAAATTGGTTATTGTTATAAGAATTTATGGGCATCGGTCTCCAGTTTTCTGTTAAACCGTTCTGGAGTAATTTCCCAGCACCCATAGACTAATCTTCAGCAGCCATGTAGATAATGGACAGCAACAGATTAAAGGTGAAGGGCTAAGCAGCAAAAAACCTGGGGATAGCACCCATAGACTCACAGCACTATAGCCATAACAACAAGCTGCAGTGGCTGTAGTGCTCACTAGAGTTACTCTTTTTCTCGTAGCTCAGAATGTTTGACATATATGAGTGAAAAACAGAGGTTCACATCAAAAGGAAAACACACTAGACAGTGCCTTGTTCGTAAACGTTTAAAAATACCAATTTTAAATATAGCTCATTCTAAATTACATTTTCCATTGCTCATCACTTGGTCAAAAAGTTACATATGAGGTCCAGGATTAGCCATGTTTCCGGGACACACTTACAGATGCATCACTAAAATATAACACTCCAGTGCCCAAATAATTTTTTTTTTTAAATGTCTGTTCCCATCAGCTGTTGCACATGAAGATTAAGTCTCGACCCTTTACCACATTTTGATAAAAATCTTTTTTTTACCCTAGTAAAATTAGCCCTTGCTTATCTTCTGCATTGGAATTGCAATGAACATGAGCTTTTTATAAAGATTCGAACCTTATGAAAAACTCATAACTTACAGTGCACTTTTAGAGTGAGTACCCTTTGGCAAGGTATCTTGGCTTATCAAAGGAAGAAAGGGGAGTGAACAGATAAAACGGGTTACGCCACTCACAAAAGGTGTATATTAGACAGTCACACCCTTACAATACTTATCCTTAAACTATTCAAGGATTCCCGATATGTATAAACAACTGGTGGAAATGAACTATCAACAAACCAATTACACTTCTTGGGGTAGAGTTGTTTAACCTGTCAGTGATTAATACATTTCACTAATTTTGATATACAAAAAACACTGTCAGCAGCAAGAGGCTGTCTGACCAGAATTTGGAGCCCAATCAAATTTATCTAGAATGCATTATACAAAATGCAAAACTAAGAAAAACAATGTATATAAAAAAGTATGCAACTGCACACTTTACACTTACCTGATCCAAACTGTTCGAAGTATCCCTAATTCGATAATCCATAGAGCAGAGGTAAAGATTAACACAAGGCACTGATTGACCACACAGTGATTTTAAAGCAGCATTTTAGCAGATATTGTAAATAGCCATGCCTATTTAAAAATCTGTTACTTGATCATCCTAATATATAGTTTCTCAGATTAGACACTGAACAAAAACAATCGAATAGCTGTTCAACTAGACCCTCACCTTTAGTGGGGTGAGAAAAGCATTGCTAAGCAGGCAACAGAAAACACCCTCAAGCCATGTCAATACAGAGATGCAGAAAAATCATATCATTTTAATGAAATTCTATTCATTCAGCCTCAAACAATTCTTTCATGACCTGTGTGACCACGCAAGAATAGGCACATTCAATGTTACTTAGAGAATAGATCACTTTAAATTAGCAGAACTGGGAAGATGGAATCTCTGAATACACCTTTCCCTTTGTCTGAAATCAATATGGACAATATGAAGACTGGCATGCTGAACTGGTTCTTTTAGATTACGGAATCATTTCTATAATTTGAGATACATTATAAAACAGCCAAAAATATCACATTTCTCCTGCCGTTTAATATTCAATACTCAAAAACCCATATAAAAAAACATATTATGTATATATGAGTGAGTGTGCTGGATCTTGCATAATATATATATATATACACACACACATATATGTGCCTTTTCCAAAAGAAACAGCTATTTTGTATGGAAAATGTTAACGCTGAACACAGCAGACTTCTTACATTATGAAGGGTACTTTGCAAGTCATAGGATCAAGGTATAACATATGCAGCAACCCATTTACAATGATTTTATGCTTCTTATAGAATCAAATTTAAATGTGAGCATGGGACGAGTGTCAAGGTAATCATACATTTTACATGTGCAGCAATTGTATGAAGATATCTGAGGATTACTGTTAAAGCAGAGAATTTCGAATTTATTCATCTGTTTATAATCAACATACCATACAATACTGAGCTAAATTTACTTTTCATGAAAGAATAAATCAACAAAAATTCAGATGTATTTCACAAAAAATGAATTAGCCATCTTGCAATGCTTGGCCAGTTAGTCTCCAGATGGTGACCTGCAAGGAGTATATAGTATCTAAATTTAGATTCTCTAGCCATTGATTATGGAAAATAACAAGCGGCATGGGGATTGTTAGTAACTTAAGTAACCTACCATTGTTAAAAGCTATTAAAAAAAAGATTTAAAATGTCTCTCTTAACAGTTCATAGGTTGCTCTGTGTTTTATATTCCTAATCATGCTGACATGCATTGGTTTATTAAGACCTTCATGTTGCTTATCCTGACCACAAGTAAATGTCCTACATTCATTCATTACAGGTGAAAAACTGGGTCCCTTTTTGCCCATCCTTGTGTAGACAGCTATCAGTTTTCATGAACTTCCATACAGGACTGCAAACTTTACTGAGAAACTGGTAGCAAGGCGTGGTTATTAATAATATACACATGATGTCAACCAAGGCCCAGGTCTGGGATAGGCAATGTTCGGCACTCCAGATGTCATAGGCTGCATCGCCCATTATGCTTTGCCAGCATTATGGCTGTAAGAGCATTATGGGGGATGTGGTCCACAACATATGGAGTACTGAAGGTTGCCTATCCCTGGCCTACGTCTTAACATGTTAGACTAAAACATGGCATTGTGCAGCATTTGTCATTTCTACTAGCAGGGTCGAAGATACGGAGAAACCAGCTGAGGTTAGCTGTCAAAGTGGCCCTTTTTAATTTTCACGATTCACTTATCTAGTGTGATCAGATTAACCTTGGTTTCTTAATGTATATAACGACTGCCTACTTCAGAGACACAGGTAGTGAGGTTCCCTGCATTTTCCTTCACATATATCATTATAAACACTGTTAGAAATAACTACAAAAATGTTAAAGAGACACTATAGTCACCCAGACCACTTCAGCTCAATGAAGTGGTCTGGGTGCCAGGTCCCTCAGGTTTTAACCCTGCAGATGCAAACATAGCAGTTTCAGAGAAACTGCTATGTTTACATTGCAGGGTTAAGCCAGCCTCTAGTGGCTGTCTTCCGAACAGCCACTAGAGGCGCATCTGCAAAGCTGGAGGCATATTATGCCTCCATCACGCAGAGCGTCCATAGGAAAGCATTGAAAAATGATTTTTTACTATTGACAGCTTGAATGCGCGTGCGGCTCTTGCCGCGCATGCGCATTCGGCTCCGCTGACGTCTGCAGAGAGAGCTGACGTCGTCGGGGGAGGAGAGGTCACCAGCGCCGAAGGAGCCCGGCACTGGAAAAAGGTAAGCTGGAGGGGGACCCTGAGGGTGGGGGCACCCTCAGGGCACTAGTGTCAGGAAAACCGCTTAGTTTTCTTGACACTATAGTGATCCTTTAAAATGTAATACTATGGTGCATTGATTGTTTTCTTTATATAATATTTGTTCCCGGCGTTGAGTTGGAGAAATTGAAATAGCTGAAGGTTTTCATTTCTCAGACTCATAAAGATTACTTTTGACTGATAATAAAGTTAACACATACCCTCCCAACCCTGTGTTTGCATGGGTTTCATTTCCAAATTAATCTAAAATAAATAAATAAATAAAAATCTTAGCTGCATTTACCTTTTCCTTTGTTCCAACCTAGGTCATCACCCATATAAAACATACATTTCTCTGCTTAGACTCTGGTCAATTACATTGCCTCAGCTATCTCCATTTTCAATTTATAGCCCCATAAGTATAGGGCTGAATTCCAGCAACCAATGAGCAAGCGAATGTGTGTGTATATGTGTGTGTGTGAGAGTGTGAGTGAATGTGTCTGGAAGTGTATGTGTGTCTGTCAGTGAATGTGTGTGTATATGTGTGGGTGTGAGAGTGTGAGTGAATGTGTCTGGAAGTGTATGTGTGTCTGTCAGTGAATGTGTGTGTATATGTGTGGGTGTGAGAGTGTGAGTGAATGTGTCTGGAAGTGTATGTGTGTCTGTCAGTGAATGTGTGTGTGTTGGTCAGTTAGTGAGTACATTACTCTGTGTTTTATAGTTAGGGAGCTTGGTGATACACTAATAGACACATTACTTGTTGTATTGTTGTGTAGTGTATGATCTTGTCACAGAGCTCCACATTTCTGGGAGTTTTATTGTTGTGGAGCTCTGTGATAAATGGAGAAGTAGCGCTTTACTACAAATTTTTATTCCAAAGAGGTCAAGGTAAATAAGTATAATCCAGAGCTCCAAAGCAAAACCACTCACAGTATTATGTGACATACTTAGTCTGCTCCTCTGTAATGTAGGGAGGCAGTCTGGCACTTCTGGCGGCTGCACACCATAAGTAGCTGTCTTCCTAGCTCGGGATAATCAGAGCGCTGCCGCAGATTACCAGAGGACACTGCAAGTCCCTGAGCATGCGAGACAGTTACGCATGGTCTGTACCCAGTGGAGGGATTCAGATCAGCATGCCCCTCTCCCAACTAGGTAACAACAGGAAAGGAGGAATGAATATTTGTTTTTAAATCATTATTAATTTAATAAAACACTACACTCCTATACACTATGTGGCGGAACCAACCTCGCCACTGGCCACTGGCCACTGGAGGAGCCTGGTTGCCCACCTCTTGCCACTGGACTATGGCCCTGCATTAAAAACCTTTTATTTTCCCTATGTGAGCAGTGTTACCCTAGATAGCTAAGCCATGGAGCCCATTCGTATACCGAAAGACTATGGGAAAGACTTTAGCTCCATGGCGATTGAACTGTATGCATGTGATCTGAGCGCCATCCGGTAATAATGTGCGCTCAGATCTAAGCTATCTGGGGATAGGTAGAATGTGTATGTTCTATGTGATGAATGTAACAGTATGTAATTTTATGTATTTTACTGTCTTTTTACTGCCATTTGGTTAATGGAGTTTTGCCTCTGTCCTTGGAAATAATTGGATTACTTCCCAATTATCTCCAGGCCAGAGAGGAGGGATTGTGATGAATTGTGGGATTGTTAAAGTGGGTAAGCTTGTGATTGGTCCTTTTACCCTTATTGTCCCAGTCTTCCATCTGGTCCCCTAGGGGAGTGTCCACCAGGTGGGAGACCTGTATAAAAGCCGGGCAGGTAGCCCCAGTAAACCAGTTCTGCTTGACCTCAAAACGAAGTGTCGGCTTGTTATTGGGGGAATTGGATTGTATGCTGATTGCCAGGAGTGTAAACTGATTGTATGCTTTTCCTGTTCGGCTGCTTCCAGTATTTGTGTGTTTCCTGTTCGGGAGTTGGAGGATTCGTGTAGTTTGCAGTTCGGGAGATTGGTGCTTACAGTAGCTGTCTGTGCATCTGGAAAGGGGAATATCGCCTAAGCGGTTTTTAACCTCTTGTGTGCAAAACGGTCCGTTACACACTACACTATACATGGATGACGGGGGGGATGCTGTGAAGATTTTTTGAACAGGGTGTCTAAAGGCCTAAGGCTGGCCCTGGCACCCAGTACAGTGCACCTAGACCATTCCAATGAGCTGAAGTGGTCTGAGTGCCTATAGTGTCCTTTTAAGTTGCTGGCTCAGGCCAAGAGGCAGGTCTCTTAACCCCAGAGTTCAGTTCCTGTCAAATTACCAGTAATAGGATCCCCCTCTACCAGTCTAGTTTCCACTACCGGGCTAATCCAGTTGCTGACCAGGGCAAACTCTGCAGCTGTAACAATAACTGAAAATCAAAAACCAGACAGGACAAACGAAGAAAGCAAGAACAAAAGCCAAAAAGATGTTATATGGGGTGTGCAGGCAGGATCTAACTGCTTGCAGTGTGCTGCCCAGTATCAAGAGGAAGTAGAAAGGTGAGTGGCAACTATTTACACATTTCACCGGAAACATTATATCCATCTATTTTCCAATCCATAACTGCCTTATAGGACTGTCCCAGACAGGCATGGCCCATTTCATCTAAACAGTGCACTGGGCTCTTGCTGTCTAACTTCTATCATTCTAGCCTTCTCTTAGCTTTTCCTTCCTGGTTTCATCTTCAGTAGTGCTGCTACTATGATAACTTTACTTTTCTAGTAAATGTTACCGCTGTTATGAAACATTACTCCTGACCCACTATTAGCTCTTAGCACACACGGTTAAAGCAGCAGGCCTCTGCAGCTGGCAATATGATCAATCTGCAGTAGTTATATGGAGCCATTAAGTAGCTGAAATAGTAAACACAAGTGACAATCATTACAGATTAAAATCAGAATGAGTTTAGTCCTATTAGTCACAGCCTCAGTCCTGCAGTATGAAGCTTTACGACTTTTTAACTAGCCACAGCACGAGTATCTGACGTCTCAGCTACAGAGTGACCGAATACTGTAAAGAAGATGGTGGGTTTTTGGGCAGTTGAGCCTTCACTATGCAATATGCAGTAGGAGTTATTAAACCTATTAGTTTCAGACAGCAGAGTGCTGTCTGTCAGAATGTCTACCATTTTCCTCCCTGGATGTATATTTATTTATTTATAAAATATTTTACCAGGAAGGACACATTAATTATGTATTTGAGTAAATGACCTTGCCTAATCAGACCTCAGGCAGACACTGTGGCTATTGGGAGATAGAAAAGGATAATATTATAAAGTTATATTTAGCAAGGGCCAGGAGCTGCTGCTTCTGTGCCCTCCCTGGGCATCTTCCAAGATAGCTGCTTGCTTCTCTCTTCTGTGGGCACTGTACACCCACCACCTGGTGCTATGATCTAGTGATGACTAGAAAGGCCAATAGCATGAATCCAATCATGGGCATTTGCCTCTGCTGTCTGAATGGCAACTCAATGGGAGGCCCCTGAAATTCGTTATTATGGGAGACGTGCAAAACCTGCTGAAACAGCACAGATTTCAAACCAGCCCATCTTTTTCGACAAGCCTAGAATCTCCCAGAACAGCTTGTCAAGAAAGCCACCAATGAGGGGAAAGAGGGGCCCCGAAGAATTAAAACCTTTCATAGATTTAGAGAGTCAGACTTTATTTTTTTAAATTTTTATTTTGATACACACATATCTGGAGTTTGTTATTTTAATTGTTCCCATATTTTCTGGCTTAGCACCCTCCCCCCAAAAAAGAATCATGGTGTTTCTAAATAATTGTTTTACCCTTACAAAAAGTTGGGTGGGGTGCTGCCCCATGTGCCACTACGGACGAGTCACCAGTGCGCTGAACCCTCACAAAGTGGTGTACTGAGTAAATACCATACTGTAGTAAATTTAAATGTTAATGGCAACACTAAAGCTACAATAACCAAATTGTGACTATACTTTGAGTTGGGATCCAAGTAGGAAATTTAGGCCTAAATTTTCCCATTCAGCTTTTAATTTGTCACAATATGGAGTTTAGTAAATAACCAAGAGAGAGCATAGCTCTCTATGTCCAGTGCTGTGCCATAGATCATACTCACACAAGCATATCACCCAACATTTCAGATGGACAAAGACAGATTTTTTAACTTAAAGGGTGTGAGTGGGGGAGTGTCCAGTGGTGGGGCTATTCAGAGAAATGATAGGTTACTCACTGATAATTTTTACAACTAAAATGTAATTTAGATCAAAAACATTGTAATTTAATTCCACCGACTGATTTCTAAACAAATGCACCATAGAAACATTAATGTGTTTATTACTACTGTGTGGAATTCTGCTATACACTCAGACACACTTCTAGAAGAGGGACATTTGGATAGGGGGCTAAGGACAATACTAGAGAGGATACTCTGAGCAACATTAGGATAGAAAAGGAGTACAGAGGGATTCAAGTCCAATATAGGGACTGCCCCTCGTTAATAGAGACACTAGGGAGGTATGCACAAGCATTCCTGTGAGCAGAAACATCAGCATCTGTACACGCACTAAATATTTTGGTGTTACTAAACAGAGTGGGACCAACTCCCTGTATCCAGTGCCTGGAGGAGATTCTGGTAATCCTATTCGCAGCACTGCTTGTGGGATTAGGATCTCCAACACAGCAATGGAAACACAGGACTAGCCTCTCTGTTCTCAGCCCTCGGGCAGAAGCTTGCAGTGCAGTGACTCCACTGTGCTCCGAGCTTCCTACAGTAAGCTAAGGGCATAGTTTATTGTAAAAATAAATTACATTTGCATGTGTGCCAGTTCTGGGGTATGGAAACTTATATTTTATATCTAACTCACTGTTTTGTTTATGAATGATTCAGGCCAGTATGATGAAGGAGTTAAAAATTAATATATATTAAAATTTCTAGACCTATTGTTGCTATCAGTCTGGACAAGATGAAAGAAAGAAGAGTGGATGTATGCAAAAAAGACAACATACTTCAAATTACTATAAAAATGATTTATCTTATCTAGCCGATTCCCGCAGTCAATTTAAATCTCAGGGTTTCTTCTCACAAACCGAACCGGCAATTAATATATAGAAGTTAATTTCATCCAATTCACTCGTATTTCATTTATTGACTAAATTACACCATACTCACACTGTCTATAATGAAAATACAAGGCATATGATGCACTAAATTATTTCTAAGACAATTAGCAGTTATTTTAAATTGCTCATAAACACCTTAAATCCACTGAGCCTTTTGAATTGTCTTAAAGGGACACTATAGTCACCGGAACAACTTTAGCTTAATGAAGCAGTTTTGGTGTATAGAACATGCCCCTGCAGCCTCACTGCTCAGTCCTCTGCCATTTAGGAGTTAAATCCCTTTGTTTATGAACCCTAGTCACACCTCCCTGCATGTTACTTGCACAGCCTTCCATAAACACTTCCTGTAAAGAGAGCCCTATTTAGGCTTTCTTTATTGCAAGTTCTGTTTAATTAAGATTTTCTTATCCCCTGCTATGTTAATAGCTTGCTAGACCCTGCAAGAGCCTCCTGTATGTGATTAAAGTTCAATTTAGAGATTGAGATACAATTATTTAAGGTAAATTACATCTGTTTGAAAGTGAAACCAGTTTTTTTTTCATGCAGGTTCTGTCAATCATAGCCAGGGGAGGTGTGGCTAGGGCTGCATAAACATAAACAAAGTGATTTAACTCCTAAATGACAGTGAATTGAGCAGTGAAATTGCAGGGGAATGGTCTATACACTAAAACTGCTTTATTTAGCTAAAGTAATTTAGGTGACTATAGTGTTCCTTTAATTTAAAATACAAGGTCAGGTGGGCTAATTGTATATCAACAGCTATTTGTAAAGCAATATTTGTAACCATTACCTCTTCTCTCCTGATGGTGCTCTATATATCATTATCCCTGTGCACATTTATGATTTATGATTGTATTATGATTATTACTTATAAAGCTCCACCAAATTCCATAGCGCTGTACAATGGGTGGACTAACAAACATGTATTTGCAAGTAGATGAGCTGGAAGCAGGAACAGATGGTGTTGAGGGCCCCGCTGAAACTAGTTTATATTCTGGAGGGAGAGGGGTTAAGTGGCAGGAAAGGATGTAGTTCATGTCCAGGAAAAGCTACACCACTGAAGGGTTACATTTTTGAAGACAGTTGCAGGGAAAAAAGCAGGGTGGGTAACCAATGTGTGGGAAGGGAAAGCTATTAAAAGTTTTATTGATTTTCTTTCTTAAAAGACCACTATAGTGCCAGGAAAACAAACTTGTTTTCCTGGCACTATAGGGTCATTAGGTCCCCCCCACCCTCAGGGCCTTCCGCTGGGCTGAAGGGGTTAAAACCCCTGTAGCGGAGCTGCAATATTAAATCTCAATATCTCCGCTGGTAGAAGAAAATAATCCAAAGAAAGCGCTGAAAGAAGACAATATCCCAAATCCCCCAGTAACTGGACGAAACAGTTCTGGGAGTCAACTGAGGTTTTTATTCACAAGCTTCAGTATTTATGCGGTTCCCCATGCAAGGGGTTTCCTTAATCACTTTACAGGGGTTATACAGTAGAGGACTACATGGGGAACTGAACATTCAGGACATTTTACCCGCCATGCACTGCTGTACGAGAGGGATACTCCCACAAGAATATCCTGCTAAGTGAATTAGCCCTCCGTACAGCAGAACCGGCTTTTCACATAAAAATCTGTAACTTATACTTTATTCGTTCTATTGTACCGAATGACCGATCGGCAGATAGCTGGGGTCTGAGCGCACACCATGTGAAAGTACCGCTCAGATCCCAGCACAATTAACCTAACGCTGCACGAAATACATTTTAACATTAACTCTTCAGAAAAGTCACGAATGCATAGGTTGGGAGAAAGTACCAAAAGACCGGCGCTCCTGAACGGCCTGAAAGTCCAGTGGTGTTTGTGCCGTTGAATAGCTGATTTTAGTTCCAGGCACTCGACGACCAAACACCGCTGGGCTAAAAGGGAATCCAAGATGGCCTCCGCCGCGTGGTAGCTATCCGAACAACGGACACCCTGGGAATCAATTAGCAGCCGATAGATACAGAGTTGCAATCGGTTAATGGGAGCCACACGACCCCCTGTGTGTGGGCTCCCATTCGGTACTTTGTTCGTTTCACGATCAGTGTTGAAAGTCACGTTCGTGAAACTACCATATGAATGCTAGCGGCCTTCGTGCCACTAGCATACGAATGCCCACCATCACATTTCTAAGCCAACACATAAAACACCATATATAACAGTCTCTCCAGGGCAACCCTATACATATACCAAAATAGTCTTAAGTGGCTAGTTTTGCCACAACCCCTTCAGCCACTTACCTTTCTCCAGCACCGGCCTCCCTCGGCGCTGGGGAACTCTCTTCTCTGTGCCGACGTCAGCTCTGAATGCGCGGCAAGAGCCGAGCGCATTCAAAACGCAATGCTTTACTATGGATATCCAGCGTCTTCTCACTGTGAGACAGCCACTAGAGGCTGGATTAACCGTCAGTGAAGCATAGCAGTTTCAGCTGCAGGGTTAAAACTCGAGGGACCTGGCACCAAGACCGCTTCATTAAGTTGAAGTGGTCTGGGTGCCTATAGTGGTCCTTTAAGGAAGTGGGTATTTAATGATCTTTTGAATGAATTGAGACTAGATGAGAGTCTAACGGAGCAGGGAAGGGAGTTCCAATGTCATGCAGGTCTTAACTCCATATGTAAAGAGGAAATCCACATATTTTTGATTCAATACCTGGTCCTCATACTGACTGTATGTAATAAAAGCAAAACAAAAAGTGTTGAGCAAGTGCCCCAGGTATAAAGGCAATCAGGGGGAGATCCGCAAAATCTAAAAGATCCTGATCGTGGTTCCCACAATGTTTCCTGGGCTAAACACACAATACCCAAGTATCATCAGCAAAGGTCATTGTCTGGAGACATAAGATAATGTAAGAAATCTGGCCCTGACCACCATGGGGTCCATCAGAAATCCCCACTGCCTGTATAAAAAGACTTATGTGTTATCATTAGTACTTTGCACGTGTTCTCTAACAATAGAGAGCATGATGAGGAGTTAATAATTGATATATTATAGTAATGATTACAATAAATGATCAGGGTCCTTCCTCATTATAGAAATGTTTACATTTCGTAGAACGTCATGCTTGATATATAATTTGGTTATTAGAATTTTCAAAAAATTTCATGTGCAAGTAACACACATCATGGTGTACTAACTTAGAGTGGCCACTAGGGGGACTGTGTATTACTGTAAAGGTGTCCCAAGCATTCAATCCTCAACTAAATACTGCTGTAAACGATTTTTTCAATGTTGTTCAGAAAGTAAACAAAATATGTACACTGACATTATAAACAATAAACCTGATGTTTCCTTCAAATATCTGTCAGATATGCAGTTCAACTGAATGTTTTGTTTTTTTTTGTTTTTTTTTAATTAATGCTGCACATAGTTGGGCAGACCTAGTCAAGAGCAATTTCTTTCATGGAAAAAAATTAATGAATGAAACTGTCACAGTAGGTCAACTTTAAAAGCGAGAACCAAGCTCCTTATGCACTGAATATTTAATTTAAAGAAACACTACAGTCACTCAGACTACTTCATCTCAATTAGGTGGTCTGGGCACAGTGTTGCTGTACTCTTAACCCTGCAATTTAAAATATATTGCATGGTTAAATCCACCTTTAGTGACTGTCAATATGAAAATCACTAGAGGTGATACTGCTGCACAGACCAAGTAAAACTTGGTCACGTGACACGGAAGCCCCATAGTAAAGCATTGCCTCAATGCAATGAGGAGCATTGGATTGGACATCGGTGGAGGAGGCCATGCATCATCCGTGATAATGCTGGAGGTGGACAGGTGAAGAGCACCCAGGGAGCCTCCGCACTGGAAAAAGGTTAGTAATTTTTTCTTATATATATATATTGCACCTGAAAAGGAGTTGGAACAGAGCCACTATAACATTAGGTATACAGATTTGCATTCTTAATGCTATAGTGTTCCTTTAATAGTGATATGTTTCATTGCTTAGGGAGATAAAAAGTATTAAAGGACCACTATAGTGCCAGGAAAACATACTCGTTTTCCTGGCACTATAGTGCCCTGAGGGTGCCCCCACCCTCAGGGTCCCCCTCCCGCCCGGCTCTGGAAGGGGGAAAGGGGTTAAAACTTACCTTTTTCCAGTGCTGGGCGGGAGCTCTCCTCCCTCTCCTCCTCCGATCCTCCCCGCCGGCTGAATGCGCACGCGCGGCAAGAGCTGCGCGCGCATTCAGCCGGTCGCATAGGAAAGCATTTACAATGCTTTCCTATGGACGCTGGCGTGCTCTCACTGTGAAAATCACAGTGAGAAGCACGCAAGCGCCTCTAGTGGCTGTCAATGAGACAGCCACTAGAGGGAATAGGGGGAAGGCTTAACCCATTTTCTCTGAAACTGCTATGTTTATTAAAAAATGGGTTAACCCTAGCTGGACCAGGCACCCAGACCACTTCATTAAGCTGAAGTGGTCTGGGTGCCTAGAGTGGTCCTTTAATACTTGCAACGGATGTAGCAAATCACACAGACAGCCTGAGCACCAACACAACACAACCAACACAACATTTTATAGCATTTGGTTTTAATAATTTCCAATATTTTTTGCTTGGTTTTGCAAAAAGAAATAAATTAATATCTACATACACATATAAAATATTGGCACATTCTGCATTTAAGCCAGCCTCACGTTACATATCCCTCAGTCTTACTTGTGTGTTTGCATATTTCTAAAATGTGTCATCTATAAAATACATTAAAAAGGAAACAATCCGTTCCGTTCCATGGAACCCTCTTATCAATCTGAACACCAAAATTGGCTTGATAAACTATAGAAAACACTATTTCAAAATTATTGGCCAAATAAATGATTGTTAAATTCTCAAATGGCTTGTGCATGAGCAGTTCAAACACTATAAAACACCTATCCTGAACTGAAGATGATTGCATGTAATATCAACAAATTTCTAAATGGTTCTCTCTCAGACACACTAACGATACACAAGTATCGGTATACACAAGTAGTACCAGACAGGGCTACCCATGCCCCCCAACCCACTCGCCCTGACTTTGGAGCCTTTTCTGGAAGCAATCATACAGCGTTCTAATGTTGCTGGGTCTGGACATGGACCCTTGGCATATAAGATGTCTGCATATATATAGAATAAAGTGTATATAAATGATATATAAGGAATAAAGTAACGCTGATTTAATACATTAAATAATCATACACCATTTAACCACCACTTGACTACAAATTCAGTCTCACCAAATTGTGTAAATTCGGCTTAACTGAATTTGCAGTCAAGTAGTGCCCCTTACTACTCAATTAGAAATCTGGGCTACATTAAAGATAATCAGGTGCCTGCATTGCAAAATCCAGACTGATAAATCTGATGAAAAACCATCTGGATTTTGTAGTCCAAAACCTCCCAGTCAGACTTGGATTTTTGATCATTGGGATATATCCAGCTCTATTCAAATACAGGTTTGCACTGAAATAAGAGCAAATACATTTCAAAGTTGACACTGCAATTGCACTTTTAAGATACACGCCATGTAGAAGTCATCATTTAAAAATGATGCCAAGACAAATTATCCATAATACTCCACTGATTAAAAGTGAAAATTGTTATTTTAGGTAACTATATCAGATATTTAGATCGGAATATCCGGTAATTTGGAAATGCTTACATGTTCAGCATTCACTAGTAAACAAGCATATGTATGCTTCCCCACGTTTTAACCTCTTAAGGACACTTCAGAAATAAAAGGGAATCATGACGGATTATTTCCGTCATGTGTCCTTAAGGGGTTAATATCCCCTAAATTAGAATTTCAATACAGAATCAGCACCTGCATTATAGGCAAAAGCATTTGTTAAATAATATCAGACACAACCTGCTTGTTAGGGTCTTGAAATGAACCTGGTAGTATTAAACTGTGTGAATGATCCAGCAGAGGTGTTTTTTTTTAGTTTTTGTTTTTAAAAAGGGGTTCTGAGTTATCTCTTTAGCTTGTTAGAAATCACAAGAGTTGACAGTTTGTATATTTGAGGGTATATTTTGGGACAACTTTGCCTTTGTGAATAACTCCAGAAAAATATGTTTTGCAAAACACACAAAAGTATATCTTAAAACATTAACAAAACTATAATGGTTTTACATTTTGCTCTTAAAGGACCACTCTAGGCACCCAGACCACTTCAGCTTAATGAAGTGGTCTGGGTGCCAGGTCCTTCTAGGGTTAACCCATTTTTTCATAAACATAGCAGTTTCAGAGAAACTGCTATGTTTACGAATGGGTTAAGCCTTCCCCTATTTCCTCTAGTTGCTGTCTCATTGACAGCCGCTAGAGGCGCATGCGTGCTTCTCACTGTGATTTTCACAGTGAGAGCACGCCAGCGTCCATAGGAAAGCATTGAGAATGCTTTCATATGTGACTGGCTGAATGCGCACGCAGCTCTTGCCGCGTGTGCGTATTCAGCCGATGGGGAGGAGAAGAGGAGGATCGGAGGCAGAGAGCTCCCCGCCCAGCGCTGGAAAAAGGTAAGTTTTACCCCCTTTCCCCTTTCCAGAGCAGGGCGGGAGGGGGACCCTGAGGGTGGGGCACCCTCAGGGCACTATAGTGCCAGGAAAACGAGAATGTTTTCCTGGCACTATAGTGGTCCTTTAACTCAGCCTTGTGATAATGAAGACATACCCAGAACAGATGAAGTCATCCACAGGTCAGTCTGGCATTGCAGAGATCAGTCAAACTCCGCACAGATTGAACATCGAGTAATCTGCACATGTCTGTTCTTTTTACTATGGCTTATCTTGCTACTTATACACAGACTTGCGCACGAACAGGATACAGTCAGTGGTGATACACACAGTGCACCGTAGTATATCCCACGCTGACACATTGAAGGATATTACGCAATTGCTCAACGCAAAGCAATGAAGCAAGCTCAAATAAGTCTACTGATGCGCAATAGTACAGATTAATGCACATCAATGGTATACACAAATAAATATAAACGACAGACACGAAACACTGATAGAATAATTTGCACAATATGAAAGCCTCAATCACTACAGAGCACAAACTTTATCAGGACAGTGCGTTTAATATTGAAACATGCTTTATTTGCACTGATAACAGACACAAAGCGTGAATGTAAAAATATTATATAGCTATAAGCTTACAGCAGCGATAGTAGCTCTAAATGATTTCAGTAAGACATCTGGAGTGCAACCCCTAATGATAAAACAGCTATTTTTGTATAAATGTGTACATGTTTAAAATAAATAATGAGAACAAAGATATACTTTCTGTAATATGTGACAAGAAAGCTGTATAAATACACTGTGGGCTGATAGCTATTTAAAAATACACGTGTACATAAGATAGATATTATGTTGTACAGAATAAATTCTAGAGCAAATTTTGATAATCTGATAGAAATGATGACTAAGACACGTGTGACATTGTTGTGTATGTTGTTATCACATTACTTACATTTTAGCATCAGCTCTTATGTTTACGGTGGGTGAAGGCGAACACAATATTATTTCTCTATACATTTTTGCCATGCATGAAAGAACTGATTTAGAGAATTTAGAGAAAGGATTCAGAGAAGGATTACAATCCTACAAAGCCCTAAGCAGGTTACTGGTTTAGCCCTGCACCTTAATTTTAGCATGGTGAATTCATGGGTCTGGGCCCCGGTCTAACCTCTGGGCCCTAGGCGGCTACTTAAGGTCACTTTATGATTAAAGGCACATTATAGACACCCAGAACACTTTAGCTCTTTCAAATGGTCTGGGTGCAATGTCTCTGTCCCCCTTAGCCCGCAATGTAAGACATTGCAATTTTAGAGAAAAGGCAATGTTTATATTGCATTGCTTAAAGAGCCTCTAGTGACTGTTTACAAGATTATGGGTTGCCTAAATGGCACTGGATGGCTTCTGCATGAGGACATCCAGCGTCAGTAAATCCCCGTAAGAAAGCACTGAGTCAATGCTTTCCTATGGGGAGGGTGTAATGCATTTATGGCGCATGTGCATTAGGTCCCCCCCATCGGATGATGTTGGAAGGGACGGAGCACGGACCCAGCGCAGAGGGACGTCGGCGCTAGAATCAGATAAGTAAATAAAACATTTTTTTAAAAGGAGAGGGGACCAGAAGGTACAATAGTGTTATAAATAGAGATTTGCAGTCCTTAATCCCTTTAATCCTGCTTTACACACACTGGTCAATAATACATACAGGGATGAGTGCCAATGCTATCAATGGACGGCAGTGCATGTTCAAGTACCTTGTCCCACCACATACCATTTCCTTTCATAATTCATATTACATCTTTTAAGCTGCAGTACTGCAAAACTAAAATACAGTACTAGTATATATAAAAAAAAAAATACTGTTAGGCACCACCCCACAGTCCTCCCCATTGCCAGCTCTCTACTGAATGCGATGCTTATCGCTGCTGCTGTGTGTTACTGCCCATATAGGTATTAATGTGTTATGCACATTGTGATGATACACAGCCATTGACTCAGATGCTTTCAGCAATGAAACACATATCAGTGCTACACACGGTATCTATACGCCTAACATCTGTATCCAGCACTGACACTAGGTACACTTTCTCTTTGATGCCCCTGGGATAGTGAGTCACATTGTCACCCTGAATTTCAATCACATCCTCCCTGTGTCACTGGTGTTTCCCTCGTCATTCTGAACCCTGCTCCCCCACTACAACAAAATGCTCACAGACACAGGCTCGTTACCATGGAAACTCCTGGATGTGGTGTCACAACTGCGTGTCTGAGAGAGACAAGAAGGGTGAGATAAATAGTGATAGAAATAACAAATAAGTAGGAAAGAGACAGGACGATGGATGAGGAGGAGAGCGAACGAGAGAAAGAAATTGGGAGTGAAGGAAAGAAAGTGGGTCTTTAAAGTAGCAAGTAAGATATAGCATATTAACCATTCAATGTAAGAAATTGTCATTTTTTGTAGCCTCCTTTAGTGTTTGTTATACTGACAGCTGTTAAAGGCCCCTCTACTGTAACAACCAAGGGAAACATGGTCCCGTGGTGTTTGACATCCTCAACGTCATCAAATACTGTATTTAGCAAAGCAGTGAAGTAAGTGCTTTCCTGTGAGATGTGCATTTGATTGGATGCATGCGCATCACGTCCCCAATGCTCCACTTTGAGTAGCATTGGATGGACGACAAGCCATGAAGCAATGCCTTGATAATGATGCAACGGTAGGCAGAGACGACAGCAACACAGAGGGAGTCTCAATGCTAGGGGGGAAAAAAGTGCGTAAAATGTTTTTTTTTTAAATGAATCTTTATTACAGTTATGGGTAGGGTGGGGCTAGATCTAAAGTGGAACTAGAGAACTGCAGCGTTAGAAATACAGGTTTGCATTTATAGTGTTACTTTAAATACTTACCCAACTTTTACAAGTATTTATATAGTGCCAGCATATTCTGCAGTGCTGTACAATAGATAAAACAAATAATTGTGACAAAATATGTTTAACATACGGAAACCGTAGGTAAAGCTTACAATCTTAAACAAACTTGTTCTAGATATCTATCAAGTGTCCAGTATAACGATGCAAGATGCTGTCACAATCTTAGCACCATGGCCCTAAGAATGAATTATTAAAAACAAGCAAACATTTTACAGTATAAAATAGGGATCAGTTATGTAGCATGACGTTGCAAATTCATGCAAAATTCACATTTTTGGTATATGAATTCCATTTATTCAGCGGTAACCTACTTTTTTTACAGCAAAAACAGGGCTCCCAGCTGTCCCTCTTTTGGCTGGAAAGTCCCACTTTTTGGGTCCTAAAATCGTGTAGAGAGAGTTTAAGATTAATTTCACACATCAATTCTACATAGAGGCCTAAGAAAAAACAGACAGCCACTTCTATTTCTAAGTATTTAAGTGGCTGTCACACCCTCTCCACCCAAACAATTAGTAGTTCGTACAAAACAAAATCTTAATAAAATTCCAACACTGTCAATGTGGATATTTCATAGAGTTCAGGGGCCTGTAGACATAAAATCCATGCACCCAAGGGTATTACTGAACTGGAGGCCATTTCTGATGAGTAGTGGGCTAAGATTCCTCAGGAACGCTGCCAGAGGCTGGTGTCTGGCTTTTACCCTTTGTGTCACTATACCCCATTCACTCTAGAATGTAAGCTCATTGAGCAGGGCCCTCCATCCCCTCTGTTCTCCACCCCCTCTGTTCCTGTACGTCCAGTTGTCTGGTTACAATTACATGTATGTTAGTCCACCCATTGTACAGCGCTACGGAATCTGATGGCGCAATATAAATAATAAAATAATAATAATGTACCTCATTTGCATCAGGTTATAACAGCACAAGGGTGCTCTACTAAGTACTAAATATGCTTGCAATGAATGGGTTGAATAATTGTGAGACTGGAGAATTCATTATAAGTTGCATTTTCAGTTGAATGTGGGGAAACCATTTGAAGCATTTATTGTGTTGAGCTATTTCAATGGCTTTTGTTTAATTTGTTCATTGCAAACAGCTGGAAGTCTGTCAATTTTGACAATAAACCTGATTATCAATGGGGGTTGAATAATTTTGATTACAACTGTATATATATATATAAATATAAGAGTGGCAGTACATACAAAAACAGAGATCATGTTACAAAGCTGAATTTATTAGATATTATTATTATTATTACACATTACAGATATTAATAAAATAACAGAAACTGCTGATTAAATAGGAACTTCCACCTTGTAGTTTGCACAAGTCTAGCAGTTTCTGCTCACTTTGATTGACACTTGTACTTTCTCAGCATAAACCAGATATAATATCCACATGATTCCCTGTATGCAAATGTATGTTCATGACCTATGGGCTTAATCGATTTGTTCTAGATCCCTGGGGCCAAAGCCATCAGCTTTAATGTGCTATTACTAGCTTAAGCATTACATATTATGCGTATCCCAACAGCTAAAAATGTCTGAATCTTAATGTGTCCCGCAGTAATTGTATAGATTATATGAACTTCAGTCAAATTTAGAGCAGTGTGTTAGCAAGTGGTTTAAAAGTCACATATATACAGTACAGCATATTACTAACCATGTATAATATGAAATATGCATGTCCTAATACTTCAGGTAAATGTGTAAGATGATGCGATGACCGCAAGTCATTGTCCTTCATTTGTGCAGTTCACATTGTCTTCTGTGTAAATACAAAATGAAGGTCAGATATGTATATATTCGCTAAAGAATCACGCTAGGCACCATAGTCACTTTATCTAATTGAAGTGATTATAGTGCATGCAGTCCCTTAGTGATTAGTTTGACAATGAATGAGGGTCACCAGCTGGCTGGAGGCAGCTCTGATTACCAGTAGATGTATGGCTAGCACCAATTCACACTGGTGATGGGAGGTCACAACAGGTTAACAGGCCATGCCAATTCATACCAGTGACGAACAGCTGTGATAGGCTGAAAGTGTCAGCAGACTTTCTCAGCTAATCACTGCGATACATTGCTGCTTTTATAAGCCCAAGCAGCAAAATGCTGGGGGCAGCCAGGAACTCTCATTCAGTATCAAAAAATCACAGGACTCTAGTAATAATAACCACTTCAGGGTGATGAAGTGTTTATAGTATTTAAAGTGTCCCTTTGCTAATTAAATTACCCACCTCACGTTCCCAATAATTTAATCACGCACCACACATTTATGGAGCAACAACCACACAGACATTGTAACCTGTGGAATACTCAGGCTAACACACGTCAAGACATAGCAATATACAAGCCGGGTCAGGATACCAGAGCTTAACAGAGTCAAAACGAAGCCAAGGTCCATAACAGGAAATCACAAGAAAGTGGCAGGAATACTAAACATGTTACTAAACAGAAATCACAATAGGGCAATGAGTAAGGGCCTGAACATGGTTCACATGTGTTCTCACTGGTCCAAGTCATCTCTGCGACTCCAAACAGCATGGGTTTGCCTAAATGATGTGGCCCCTTTAAGGGCAAGAAGTCATGATTTTCAAATTTATCTTAATGTGGGCAGCGTCCTAACTTCTTTGTAGGGGCCTGCAGTTCCGCCCGTGAAACAGCAGTGGGAGCTGTTTGCGGACTGAAGGTAAGTCTATTTTTTCTATCCAGGCTTGATGGCCAAGTAGAGCATTTTGCATGCCTGGCATAAGGACAGGAGCAGAATGGCCGCATGGTGCGTTCTGGCCGCAGGGCCCGAGGTGGGGAGCGGCGCCAGCGCTAGGCCCCAGTAAGTCTATGACATACCCACATTGGAAGACGGTTCAGAAGCTCATTGCTCAAGTCACAAAGCATACACTTACCTAGCTTCCTCACATGTTTCTAATTAGACATGCTCCCCAATGATTTAAACATGAGTCTTGGGCATCCTTGACCCTGATGCCGGTTCACCTTCGTGGCATCACTTTGGGTAGGTATTAACCACTGCATAATGGAACACTCCCCAATACTTGCCATTTTAGAGATAATCTGACCCAGTTGTCTAGCCATCACTGTTGGACCCCTGTCAAAGTCATTCACATCTTTTCGCTTGCCCATTTTTCCAATACATGGAATTCAAAAACTGACTGTTTATGTACTGCCTAATATATCCAGCCCCTTGACAGGTGTCACTGTAATTATATAATCAATGTTATTCACTTTGCCGGTCAGTGGTTTTAATGTTGCAGATATCCTTAAGCGCTTTGACTCCATCTGGTTTTTCGTTTTAATGTTGTGGCCTATCAGTGTATGCTCTCCCTTAGAAAGAAAAAGTAAAACACAACAGATACACTAGTACACTAAACAACAGAGGAGAATTGAACAAATTGAAACAAAGTTCAGACCAAATTAGGCAAATTATATATTTTTTCTTTCCAGGTTTGTTATTACAGAGTAAATTTTGCAATTTTAATGTCACTGTTTCCGAAAAACAAACCTCACAATCTTTCAAGCTTCCCACCTGTTTTACATCCTGGAACCTAAACGGAATAATTAAAATGAACCGAATAACCAATTTTGTATTAAAAAAACAAAAACAAATGTTTTTGCATTTAGTGTTCATAAATGTGATGTGAACCCACATATAAAAGTCACTTAAGTAGACATAAATAATTTCCCCATATTACATCTTTATAAAATTATTGGCATACGGTATACTTAAGTTTAGACATATATGAGTTTTAAGCATAGTATTTATCAACATGCCACTGATTATACACTGTGTATTCTAGAGTTACTCTGCACTGGTAGGGTGCTAATTTCCTTTCAGTGAGTCACTGTGTCAGTTGGGAGTTGCATTAACGTAGTTTTTTACTGTGCTGCAATGTGTTACTCAGCAGCAGTGTATCCATCAATCAACTTTATGAATCATTTTACAATGAACCATTATGGGCCCGTGGGGTATATGTACTAAAATACTAACATAGTTATAGAGTGTAAAAAAAGACTCTTTCTGCTCAACCTTTAACTAATTCTCTTTATGGAACAACCGATCCAACAGAAGAGAAAATTAGAATTTTATTTTTCAGAGAGAATTTGTCCATGATTTTTTGTTTTTATCTATAGTTAAATGACATAGTACAAATCAGAAACTATAAAGGCTCACAACTGTAGAAATATAATTTTTTTTTAGAATTTATAAATAATAAATTGTTCCACTTAGCTGCCATGTGAGCTAACAGTGGGTTTAGTGTGGCTTCGCCTCTCTATTTCTTAAGTGAATGCGAGGTAGCATAATAACCTTTTAATATGCTACGGGTTACCAAAATCTGCAATGTTTAGAAGTCAATCAGACAGGTAAGGGCTGGCACCTTTTTACCTGTGGGGTAAGTATAAACAATTTTTTTTCTTCAGACAAAACTGACAGATCGTTGTGTGGATGATCGTACTCACATTACATAAACAGGTTCCCCGACTTCCGGGTACTGTCACCCAGTACCAATTTTTGCCCTTGGTGTCCTGCATTCGGGAAGCCTCAGGCAGCACAGCACAAGAGCAACATGAGATTGCTTGCCTTGGCGCTAGGATCCTGCGGAGAGTGATTCAGCAGCACTTTCTGTGAGGTTCTATAAGCTGGGGGCCAGTCAAACAGGGCCTTTCAGTCCTTCAGTGGATAGACTCACCATTTTTGAAGGCAGGTACGCCTGGCAGGTAATGACGCACGTCGTATCACTGGTAACACCACCACTCGGGTCCGCCTACCTGTGCACATCTGCATACCTCCCAATGTTGGGAGGTATGTATAATCAATATATGGGTTTGTCAAAAGGAGGCTGCTGGAATTGCAGGAGGTGTTAAATTATATATCCCTACAACCTACACCAGTAAGACCTGCATACTGCACCACAGGAGTAATTTGCCTTTAAGCCAGAAGACCATTGAGACTGTAGGCCACCAGCCCAAGAACAAACCACACACTTTGGGTCTATAACATGCCCTGCACAGGTCTTGACTACTTGACTACTTTTCTAGTGGACATACAAAAAGACTTCTAGTAGATTTTAAACAGTTAGAGAATTGTGGTGTGTGTCTGGACCCCATGAACCGAGTAGCTAGTAGCCTGGGGGGCAATTGCATTCTTTCCCATGGGGAAAGCATTGGATTGGCTGAAATCGGCAAGGGGGTGGGGCTAAACACTGTTTTGGCCAATCAGCAACTCCTCATAGAGATGCATTAAATCAATGCATCTCTATGAGGAAAATTTGGCGTGCCTATAGAGAGCGTGGAGACGCTGAACGGCACTGCTGCCTACTGTGCAGCACTGAGCCAGGAAGCACCTCCAGTGGCAAAATGGACAATGTGAACACTGAAAAGGCAGTGTCTGCATGAAAATGCCTGCATATAATGATTATACTCACAAGAACAACCACATTAAGCTGTAGTTTTTCTGGTGACTATAGTATCTCTTTAATGGGATGTAGCTTAACATGCAATGAGTTTCATTACTGACACAGCACAGCTAGTGTGTACATATATTGTTTGTTTCAAAAAAAGGTGAATGTAAAAGCATGGAGGTTAAATTGTATTTCAACAGTATTTTAACAATAGAGAAAGATAAATTATTATTGTACACCTTTTCTGAGGACAATCTTTCATTTATAATGTAGCATAGAGATCAATGCTGTAACAATGTTCCATTATTGTTATCTTGGAGTTACAATATGTACATATTCTTTGATAATTTCTCTTTTCGGTAAACCGCATCATGTGCTGACTGAGAGATGGAAAAACCAAAGACAACGAAGAAAAACAAAAAAAGGAGAAAAGAAAGGTAATATGGGAGGGGATAAAAGGGGAACAGAGAACCCCATGGGATCTGCCCTGTTCAAAGGTAGTATTTCGGATTAGTTATTGTAGAGTTTTGCTCATGTTTTCGAAATTTTGTGAAACTTCTGGACCCTAGATCTCTGTGTATCATCTCTTCATAAAATGTTGTTTATATGAGTGCACTAATGAATAAGGAAACAAGCTGACTTTAAACTGATTTCCAATGTTTCACAATATTCTTTTTTGGCAGCTGGAAGGGCATGTAGAGACATAGATCTTTGAGCCTGTGACAGTGAGTTTCACAGATTATCTAGGACGTATATTTAGAGGTAGGAGTGATAAGTTAGTTTTTAGCAATTTCTGAAAAATTTCTTGAATATTTGGCCAATATTTCTTTAATTTCCGTCAGCTCCAGAATATATGAAGCATATAGTGTCCCTTTTAATGTAATGGTTTAGGGATCTGTATAATATACTTAGAGTTCCAGCATGCCAAATTTTTAAATCCTATGCAACTGAAAAAAAATGGTGTAGCATTTGTAACGTTTGACCTCTTTAATGGACCTAATCTCGAAATAGAGTGGGATGTGGATGGTTGAAGTAAATGTCCATAACACAATTACAGGCTTACTCACTAAAGTGAGAATTATTGTGAATCTTAAGTGAATTTAAAATTTAAGACTAGCATAGGCAAACTGGAAGCATGGTTGCCTTGGAGTTTTGTTCCAATTTAGCTATTTTGGCATTAAATTTGAATTCATGTTACATCTAGTAAATAACCCTGTCCTTGTCACTTGCAATGTGCCTGCCCAGAGAGGGATGTAATATCTGGTGTTCATGATTCCCATGATGGCTGGCCGCTCATACAGTGAATGCTGTTGTAGTGCTCAGATATGATAAATTCACTAAACTGCACCACAACAGTAGCACAGGTGATCATGCTACACCATCTATACCAACATCTGGTGACAAAGTTGGTCTGTCGAGTGATCAGGAAGCTTGAGGGAAAAACCATGTATCATATATGAAACTGGTCATATTGGTATGTTCATCAATACTCTGCACCAGTCTCAAGAGTTTTCTTTTTTTTGTTACCGTCGATTTTTTGCAAATTATACAAGCATGATTAAAACATGACTGAAAGAAACTGTGCTTTATATTCCTGCATTAGGTTGCAGTAATGGGCTCATATAATTGGCTGGTTTAATTTAGCAATAGCAATAAAGATATCTTACACCTACTGACCAAGGGTGTGTAATTTTGCTCAAAGGGTTACTCCAACCACCATGACCATTTCAATTATTTGAAGTGGTCATGGTGGTAGGAGTATGCTTGTGCAGTGTTTCAGATGGAACCACTATACATCCATAGATACTTGTAATTGTGTGCTGGGGGCTAGTTGCACCCCCAGCACACTTGACATTGATAGCCCTAAATTTTGTTCAAAGCTGCCTCATATCCATTCTGTGCATTTAATAAGTCTGTCGTCCTCTTACCTTAACTGCATGTGGGTGATACCTCCATGCCTTGCAGGCATTTAAAATAAAAAGTAAAAAACCTCCTTCCACCAACCTACTGCCTCCGCCTCCCGTGCGCAGAGCGTGTATGTCTTTTGAGCCGGCAATTGGTCTAATCATAGGACCATGCGCGGCCCCTGTGCCAGGAGAGTTGTGGCTATCGCTGCATGGACAGAAACAAAAGTGATTTAACTCATAAATGGCAGAGAATTGAGCAGTGAGACATCAGAGGCATGATCTTTACACCCAAAGTGCTTAATTAAACTAAAGTTGTTTTGGTGACTATAGTGTCCCTTTAAGGTATACTCTTTCTGTCTCATAATACCTGAGTCTGGCTTGCACTAGCTTGTGCGAAATGAGAAAAGCATAAAAACATGTTTGTATATAAAAAAAAAAAAAAGTTTGACCACTGAAAGCCATGAACGCAGAGAGGTCATTTGGACTCAAGGAAAATATGAGGCGATCATTTAGACTTGTGCTTAAACTGCAGGAAATATACCCAAGATTTTACACGGTCCCTCCTCCCTACATAAGGTAAGAAGGGAGGGGGATATTAACTAAACGGCCCCCACACATTACACACAAACATACAGCACACGCACATACATCACCCTTACACACACAGCACACACACTAACAGCACCCTCACACTAACACCCTTACACACACAGCACACATACACACACAGCACACACTAACAACACCCTTACACACACAGCACCCTTACACACATAGCACCCTCACACATACACACACAGCACACACTAACAGCACCCTCACACTAACACCCTTACACACACAGCACACATACACACACAGCACACACTAACAACACCCTTACACACACAGCACCCTCACACATACACACACAGCACACACTAACAGCACCCTCACACTAACAACACCCTTACACACACAGCACACACTAACATCACCCTTACACACAGCACCCTCACACACACAGCACCCTTACACACACTAACAACACCCTTACACTAACAAGCACTCACTAACAGCACCCTTACACACAGCACCCTCACACACACAGCACCCTTACACACACACAGCACACACTAACAGCACCCTTACACACACAGCACCCTTACACACACTAACATCACCCTCATACACAGAACCCTTACACACACAGCACCCTCAACAAAACACAAAAAGCACACACTAACAGCACCATTACACACACAGCATCCTTACACACACACTAACAGCACCCTTACACATACACACACAGCACACACTAACAGCACCCTTACACACACAGCACCTTCACACACACACAGCGCCTTCACACACACAGTGCCTTCACACACGCAGCGCGTCCACACACACAGCACCTTCATACACACACAGCAGTGTGTGTGTGTGTGTGTGTGTGTATGTGTATATATGCATATATATATATATATATATTTATATATATATATATATATATATATATATATACGCGGCATGTGTGTTTCTGCTTTAGGGTGCACACCCTTATACAATAGGCTGCGCACGCCTATGTAGCCTATCAATGGTCACCCATTGAGAAAAATTGTATGTACCACAATTCTATTATATTATGGCTCCAACTCGCAACTAATGGATGCACAGTAACATGTCACCTCTATGTACTACTCAATAGCTCCCAGAAATGGGGGGGGGTGATAATAACATGACCCTCCGTATTAATATTCTGTCCCTACTCACTTCCCATGGGTGGGGGCTGAAGGGTGGACAGTGTCATGTCCCAGCCCACCACTGCTACTATTAAATCCCCACTCCATCGCCAGACTTAAAAAGTGTGAGGACAAAAAGTCCACCCAACAGCTGCCCAGTTGCTATGTTTTTAACTTCCCTATTTCTGGGGAGTGGCTGTGGATAAAGGGGGCTGTACGCAGGTGCCCCATTTACCAACACCTAATTCTCATGCTCAAGGGATAGAGTATTAACAGCAGGTGACTGATCATTGTTTTCACCTTCCCTCCTCTAATATTGACTCTCAAATGCATTTTTTTTTTACTGTGGCAGCTAAATTAAAGGACCACTATAGTCACCCAGACCACTTCAGCTCAATGAAGTGGTCTGGGTGCCAGGTCCCCCAGGTTTTAATCCTCCAGCTGTAAACATAGCAGTTTCTGAGAAACTGCTATGTTTATATTGCAGGGTTAATCCAGCCTCTAGTGGCTTTCTTCCTGGCAGCCGATAGGTGTGCTTCCATGACGCTCAATGAAAAAATCTCATTGAGTACGCAGAACGTCCATAGGAAAGCATTGCAAAATGCTTTCCAATGGGTGTTTTTAATGTGTGCGTGGCTCTGGCTGACGTAGATTCACACTTACTAATTAGCAAGTGAATTTATTAACTGGCTTTGCATGTCTCTTGGCAAGGTCTTGTTGAAATCCTGTATCCATTAGGTGTTTGACTTTAGTTAATATGAAAATTGTTAATCCTGTCGGAATCTGACCATTTTCACAGAATTTTGTCAATCAGGACAAAATGCAGTGCTTAGTAAATAACCTTGTATATAGGGGGAGAATTAAGTATTCTCTTTTTTTCAAACCTAGATCCTATGAGAAAAAAAAAGTGTTTAGTTTAGTGTGTTTGCAGTGGGTTTATTGTGTTACATAATAGCAAGTGTTGCATTATTTAAGCAGCAAATGAATATGACATCCAAAAGGTTACACCTGTAACACAATTTATTTCATTTTAACCCCAAAATGGAGCATCAAATGAACTATAAAATTATTAATTTTTTTTTTAAATGGCATATTAAAAACATAAATTTATGAGTAGCTAACCCAACAAGTCTCTTGTATTTTACAGTGGCGCTATAAACCACCTACTATAACATTTCCCAAGCACCACGACAGAACACAATCAAATCATCTGCATGAAGTAACACTGTATGACTTCCAGGTGGCTCTGTGCTAAACACGTAAGGTAATATTGTATGAATTGTGTTGCCCAGCAGTATGACAAATTCTCATGCTGTCATAAGACATAAATTAACTAATTAGAAAAGATTCCATAAGAACTGCCAATTATTTATCTTTTTGGCAGAATGTAGATTTTATATACTGTTGGCCAGCACTGTTCATGTAATAGGCACATACTTCCTGAAACCACGTGGAATTCATGTCTGAAAATATGGCAGCTATTACAATTCTATCAATATTAATTAGAATACATAAATCACAGAACTGTCTTACTTTCTTAAAGTGTGTCTAATCTGCAGAATGATAAATGCTATATGGCGTTCAATATAAGTGGAGAGCAGTAGGGTGCATTAAACCCAAGCAGGGGGTAGATCATGGAAATATGCCTGTATTTGTTTTACAGACAAACACCTACTGCCTGTATTGACAATCTTAATTGCTGCTTTTTACCTGCTTTTTTAACACTTTGAGAGTCTAAGGAACACCTGAGGCTAGCATCCAGCAGAGCTCCCACATTGCATTCAGTGGTTTCTTGACCTTAATGATTCCACCAGAACAGTCCAAAATGGTGGTGTTTAAAAGACCTTTTAGAACTGTATGCTTTTGATAACTGCACTAACTGCACTTCTTTATGAACTTGTCAAGAAGGACTCTGATGTAGTAGCAGTATGTCCTATGGACCAACTCGAGTCAAGACAGGTGGAGCTATCAACATAGCAAGTTTTTATTGGGTTATGGCCACCAACAACTGAGTAATTTAAGGCCTGGCTTTCATAGCATTTGTTTTTGAGATGCTTTTATGACTTGAGCTGTATTCCACATGAGGAGAGTTACATACTGTTTTGTGAGTTATTTTCTCTTTCAATGTATAAAATCTGAAAAAAACCATTCTTGAAGTACTCACCAGAACCACTACATTCTGTGTTGGAAATTCTAATTAAAAAGTAAATAATAAAAAAACATTTTTTAATAATAAAAAATTCTCCCAATAAAAATACTCTGTAAAACAGAGGTTCACATTCAATTCAGACATTGTATGTGTTTACAAGTATATCACTGCTTCACACAACTATCAATGATCCCTTCAGCTTATATCCCCACATTTTTTTAAAATAGGGGTCAGAGTGTGAGTTCAACAGAGTTTTCTTTGTATAATACATCACAACACGCATTTCACATCCTCCCAGCCGATTCCTTTCCTAGAGGATAAATCCTAATTCCTGACATGCGAGTGCTGCTTTTAAGCAGTTTTTAATCTGCGTAATGAGGTTTCCTGAGCTCTGTGCACAGTTTAAGCACTTACCCAGAGGCTCAGATCACTAATGTTACGTCCTGGGATTACAGCTCATCTCGTAATGTCCAGCGGGCCTGCGACAGACACAGCACACCTGGGATTACACTGTCATACGCTACACAATGCATTCTGAGACATGCTGCATTGTATAACAAGTCTATAGCTACTATGAATACTAATATCCTACTATTACTTAATGATATAGACCAGTGATGGCTAACCTTTAGCACAACTGATGCTGCGAATTATGTTTCACTTCCCTGGCTTGAGAATCATCAGAAACATAGTACAGAACTACAATTTCAAAGGTTATTCATCACTGATACAGATATTTTAAATATATTATGTGATATTTTATATGGAGAGAAAATCTCAGGTGACAGAGTGCTCATTTATAAATCACTTAATAAATTACATTAGCACACTTAAAGGAACACAATATAGCGTTAGGAATACAAATATGTATTATGACTAGGGCCCCTTCCACGGCGAATAAATGGTTAATTAACCATTTATTTGCTTACCTTAATCCAGCCTCTCCTCCTCCATTGACATCAGCTCCCGAGTGGAGCTGAATGCGCATGTGCAGCCAGAGGAGCGCGCATTCAAACCCGCCCACAGGAATTACTCAATGCTTTCCTATGGGGTTCTTTTTTGACACTGGAGGTCCATGAGTGTCAAATAAGTGCTCGGTGTAAATCGTGGAAGCGCCTCTAGCGGCTGTCAGGGAGACAGCCACTAGAGGCTGGATTAACCCTTCTCTGAAACTGCTATGTTTTCAGCTGCAGGGTTAAAACTAGGGGGACCTGGCACCCAGACCACGTCATTGAGCTGAAGTGGTCTGGGTGCCTATAGTGGTCCTTTAACCATTTTATTCCAGAAGTTTGGTCCTTAAGGGGTTAAAGTTAAAGTTGACTTCAAGCAGTTGTACCTCTAACTGTCATTTGATTGATGACTTCTAGAATAGTCTAAAAGGCTGGAGTGGACACTACTGTTTTTTTAATACATTGTTAAAATAAAGTAACAATCCCATCACAGTAACAACTTCATTTTAATGAAGTTAAATAAAGGCAGCACGAAGGCACAGAAGAGGCTTCAGTGAGCTGCTGTACACCTCACACTCACTCCTATCAGCCTCAGCTAGCATCACCAGGACTCCAAGCAAGCCACCCTTCTGGACATAAAATGTGACCCACCAAGAGGGTGGCTGCAAATATAAAAATGATAACATGTTATGTGTGTATACATGTCAGTTCGTGTGTGTGTGTATGTCAGTGTGTTTATGTACCAGTTTGTGCGTATGTGCCTGTGTGTATATCTAAGTGTGTGTGTATGTGCCAGTGTGTGTATCTGTGTGTATGTGCCAGTGTGTGTATCTGAGTGTCAGTGTGTGTATGTCCCAGTGTGTGTATCTGTATGTGTTTCTGAGTGTATGTGCCAATGTGCATATCTGAGTGTCAGTGTGTGTATATGAGTGTATGTGCCAATGTGTGTATCTGTGTGCCAGTGCATGTATCTGTTTGTCAATGTGTGTGTACATATGTCAAGGTGTGTGCAAGTGTCAGTATGTTAATAGTATGTTTAAATAGTTGCAATATGTTGTGAAATAAATAGTTATGTTCATAAAATATCATGTCCTTGTTCATACATGTTTGGTGGCTCTGTGTGTGTGTGTGTAACACGCAGTAGCTGGTGAAGCCACCTCCCTGAAATGAGTTTTTGCATGTTGGGATGTCTGCATATGATTTAAATATGGAGGTATCGATAATATTGTTATGCCATTTAAAAAGCTCTATGAACGAGTGAAAAAACTGCTGCATAGTCATATCCATCTGATATTATATGAGACTTTACTAAAGAACACTGAGTGTGCTATCTTTTAAAAACCAGACTAGCAGAGGTGTCACCAGCAGGACTCAAGGAAAGGGAACAAGCCTGTATAAGCTGAGTCACAATGGAAAGTGAACTAAAGAAAGAGACAATAATGGCAAAGCACTGTGATAGTTTGCATGCTCTAAAATGTGTTACTGTGTAAGAGTCCCCTTCATACTACAATGAAGTATCTGTTTGTATATTGGGTAACACTGTGCTTTTTTGCACTGTCCTGCTCCCATCCTATCGTTGTGAAAGATTGGAGGGGAGATGTGGACACATTTTTTTTAAAATATTGCATGAATAACCAATGGACATATAAGGATATCTTTGTCTACTTTAAAGGACTTTATTATCATATTGTGTCCAATATTGGGAATATTTAGACAGTATTTTTTTTATATTTGAACGACTAATTGCATATGTGTTAAGGCCATTGCTGGAAATGTTTTATTGATTTTTATTTTAGTGCAAATTTGCCATTCATTAAATTTGTGTTATTACAATTGATAGGCTATTGGGTATAGTTCTTATTTGGATTTATAGTGCTGTACAGGGGACTTATTTTCTCTCCTAACTTTATGTGATGGGCACTGCACACTTGTAATTTTTTTTAGGAAACTAAATGATGTTGGTTTAGATAGACTTTATTTAAATATGACTCAGTGTCACAGACAGGTCTGCTTCCAAATGGACCTGCAATGTTGGGGTCTATCATTATTTCCAAAACTGTTTATTTGGTACTTTGGTTCATTCAAAAACTATACCTAAGAAAACCTATGTATTACTAAGGAAAAGAAACAAAGCAAAACTTGCTGCCTTTCCTTCTTTTATTATGTAATGGTTGATGTAAGAAAGGGCTTGACAAATCTGCTTTGAATCTAGGAGCCAGAAGTTAGGAGCAATGTTTTTTTTAGGACAAAAATACAATTCTTAAATCAACACTATACTCACCAGAACCACTACAGCTTAATGTAGTGGCTCTTGTGTCTATTGCCTGTCGCTGCAGGCGTTTCAATGTAAACACTGCCTTTTCTGAGAAAAGGCAGCGTATATAGATTGCTGCCTAGTAACACCTCTAATTGCAGTCACTCAAACGGTCACTAAGGTGTCTCCTGTCTCTGCATGGAGGCGCTGAACGTTCCCCATTGAGATGCACTGATCTAAAGCATCTATACGAATAGATGCTGATTTGTGCAGCATTTTGCGAAGCATGCTCAATAGCTCCCAATGCTTTCCCAAGACTGATAAATCTCAGCTATGGAGGCGTGCGAGACCGGCACATTGTTGGGAAAAGAGGTAAGTAAAAACACCATTCCCATTCAATCAGAGGGGTGCTAAACATAAACATTCACTGACGGACACCTGGACTGACAAACACATACACACTCATAGACAGCCAGACACACACAAAGAATATATATTTTTTAATTATTTGATATACTCAAATAGATACACACACAAAGATTCCAGTCAAATACACATACAGATATACACACATGATAGATATACACACACACAAAAAATAATACATAACGTTAGCCACCCTCTTTTTTCCTACTTTTTGGGCGCAGGTGGGTGGCTTCCCTGTGGTCCAGTGGGACTGGGCAGCATCTTGTGACAGTAGGGCTGGCTGCGCCTGACGTAATTTGTCTGCTGCTCTGTTCAGACTTCCCTTCCTCCTTCTGTATCCCTGTGCAACTCTCTGTGCAGACCTATCCTCCTCCTCCTCCTCCTGTATCCCCATGCAGCTCTCTTTGCGCCAGGAGTAAGTGAAGGGAACTATAATGACTTCCTTCTGGCGCCGAGGCCATGCAGGCAAAGAGGCTGTCGCCTCTGCAGAATTTGGGCGGGCAGCGTAAAGAGAAGTCTTTACCTGGTGCCCTGTCAGTATCCAGTCCCCTGCGCGGCCTCAGCACCGGGAGGAAGTAAATGCAGTTTTGATCACTTCCTCTCGGCGCACCGGTGGACAGAGATTGAGACAGGAGATGCACTGGGATTGATCAGGGCTTGATCAATTCCAGGCGCCAGGACAAAATTCTTAGTTGCCATGGCGACCAGGATTTATCAAGCCCAGATGTAAGACACCATCTCTTGAGCTATACAGTAGATTTGCAAAGATCCCAGTGACGTGTGCCCTCTCTCAGTTGTGTAATTGTTCTGTACTCTCTTGCCTAAGGTACCTAGATGCTGTCCGTGCACCATGATAAATATATGCATTTTGTTTCTGAGTAACGACAATGTTTACATTTGTCAGTCAATGTGCCTCTAGTAAATGGCAATGAGACAGCCACTAAAGACTTTCTCATAAATAATTTAAGGCCTTCCCAACAGGGTCCGTATGTGGTACCAAACTATCGGTTATGTACTTCTTGCCCTTAATATTGTAATCTTGGTGATTACTTTATCCCTGCATAGGACCGTTATGGCATGATTGACAGATGATTCCTGACTACTGCAGTGCATGCTGGGAGGAGCTGTCTATTTGCCAATGAGGCAATTCAGCAGTAGTCCATGATGAGCACCCAGACCAATTACCCTGGAAGCCAATCACAGACATAATATGTCTTAGCTGTCATTACTTTTATTGGCCCTCAGGGCGATCGATCAATCTACTAAACATAGAAACACAGAATGTGACGGCAGATAAGAACCTTTCGGCCCATCTAGTCTAAATAATCTCGTTAGTCCCTGACCTTATCTTATAGTTAGGATAGCCTTGTGCCAACCCCACGCATGCTTAAACTCCTTCACTGAGTTAACCTCTAGCAGATCAGCTGGAAGGCTATTCCATGCATCCACTACCCTCTCAGTAAAGTAATACTTCCTGATATTATTTTTAAACCTTCGGCCCTCCAATTTAAGACTATGTCCTCTTGTTGTGGTTGTTTTTCTTCTTTTAAATATAGTTTCCTCTTTTACTGTGTTGATTCCCTTTATGGATTTCAAAAAAAATATTTATAAACTGCATAGTTAGGGTTAGGATTAGGGTCTGGGTTACAACTAGTGTTAAGAAAGGGTTAGAAATAGTATCAAAGTGTGAAACTGGTCAGAATAGTGACACATGTAGTGTCACCACAATTTAGTGTTTCTGGGAGAGGCATGTCAAAATTAAGGCACATAATTAGTTTGACCCTATATATAGGGTCAAAGATATACATGTGGGATACTGATGTGCTCGGCAGAAGTAGTAAGGGTGTACAAGGGAGAACTAAATCAAGTGTCTTTACAGTAGTGGGCCATAAATGATCTGTGAAATGAATCTTATAAATGGTATGTTTGGGAAAATAAAAAAAAGCAATTGCAATATACCAAGCAGTTTTGGCTGGGTTGGTGATAAAATGGTTAAAAGTTAACCCAATCAACATAAACACAATATTTTTCCCTGTGTTTTAGTATTTTGTTCATAACTCGTATTTTGTTCAGCATACATACAGGATATCCTTTAAAAAAAAAGGTATATATGCGGGCGGAGTCTGACCGGCAAGCAGAACAGCTGCATGTTCACAGGGCTCCCACTATTTCAGTGGATTTTTCAACGATAATCGAAATTGCAAAGCTTGAACACGCACCACATAGCTCAACCCAAGCTAGGGGGGCTCTGGTGTATCCCCAGATATCTAACCCGAGTGATTTCGGGAGCCTGAGATGGTTAACTGCGGCCTGCAGATTGTAGAGATGGGGAGAGACGGATGCTCTCCCCGGCCTGCCAGTGGTGGTGTGGATTCATTGGGGTCAAGGTCCCCCTGGTCAACCCTGCTCCACAAGGCACATAAGCAGTTACCGACCGAGCAGCATACAGCCATGGAGAAACAGAAAATGGCAGACGCCACGTGCTCTCACACATGCTGGGACCTCGAAGCTAGACTGGACAGCTTATTCACTGCCTTCTGGAGAAAGCTGGAACTCAGGCAGCGACAGGTTTCGATACCAGAAGCGAGAGAAAACTTACCTCACAAGCTACCTTCATGATCCCGTGGCAAACTCATAGTGCTTAAAGTACAGGGGGCTCGAAAATGGCGGATCACACAACCCAGCTCACTACGAACGCGAGCTGCCCATCGGAACCCTGCCAGGCATCCCAGCAAGAGAAAGGCAGTAAAAATTTAACAAGAAGCCTGCCACAACCAGACCTGGCCACAACAAAGATTCTGACTCACAGCTCACGCCGGATTACGAGGCCACACAGGAGAAGCTTGCAAATCTCCTTAAACTTGACTTATTTCCAAACAATGCATGTAGGACTGTACTCGAAGGGGGAATGGGGCCTGCCACTGAGACTCTCTTGGCAGGAAAGTGGAGTACCCCAGAGAGGCATTGGCTGACCTCAGCACTGAGCACAATTTCTGATCGTCTCACACACGGTACTCTAACAGTACACCTATAACACCTAAGACGTGTGTGTCAAGCTTAACAACTGTTTAATTTACCTTTATCAGCATGTTATCTTTATTTGGTTCTCATAGAGAGACTTTAGCCTGATTTAACTGGGGAGCCTCCCGGGAGGAATATTTATCAGATACAGTGCCTATAATAATCATCTCTTTACCACAATAGTCTACGCCTAACCAGCACTGTCTCCATAACGTTTGCAACTAGTCTTCATGTCACTATATATATATATTAAAAAAAAGTGCATTGTTTTTCCATGTCATGCCTTACTGATTCCATGTTTATTGTTACATAGAAACATAGAATGTGACGGCAGATAAGAACCATTTGGCCCATCTAGTCTGCCCAATTTTCTAAATACTTTCATTAGTCCCTGGCATTATCTTATAGTTGGGATAACCTTATGCCTATCCCACGCATGCTTAAACTCCTTTACTGTGTTAATCTCTACCACTTCAGCTGGAAGGCTATTCCATGCATCCACTACCCTCTCAGGAAAGTAATACTTCCTGATATTATTTATAAACCTGTCCATGTCCTCTTGTTGTGTTGGTTTTTCGTCTTTTAAATATAGTCTCCTCCTTTACTGTGTTGATTCCCTTTATGTATTTAAATGTTTCTATCATATCCCCTCTGTCTCGTCTTTCCTCCAAGCTAAGATAAGATCCTTAACCTTTCCTGGTAAGTTTTATCCCGCAATCCATGAACCAGTTTAGTTGCCCTTCTCTGAACTCTGTCTAAAGTATCAATATCCTTCTGATGATATGGTCTCCAGTACTACGTACAATACTCCAAGTGAGGTCTCACCAGTGTTCTGTACAATGGCATGAGCACTTCCCTCTTTTTACTGCTAATACCTCTCCCTATACAACTAAGCATTCTGCTAGCATTTCCTGCTGCTCTATTACATTGTCTGCCTACCTTTAAGTCATCAGAAATAATCACCCCTAAATCCCTTTCCTCAGATGTTGAGGTTAGGACTCGATAAAATATTCTGTACTCTGTCCTTGGGTTTTTACGTCCAAGATGCATTATCTTGCACTTATCCACATTAAATGTCTGTTGCCACAACTCTGACCATTTTTATAGTTTACTTAAATCATTTGCCATTTGGCTTATCCCTCCTGGAATATCAACCCTGTTACATATCTTAGTATCATCAGCAAAAACACATACTTTACCATCAATACCTTCTGCAATATCACTAATAAAAATATTAAAGAGAATGGGTCCAAGTACAGATCCCACTGGTAACAAGCTCAAGCTTCGAATATACTCCTTTGACTACAACCCTCTGTTGCCTGTCACTCAGCCACTGCCTTACCCATTCAACAATACTGGAATGCAAACTTAAAGATTGCAGTTTATTGATAAGCCTTCTATGTGCAACAGTGTCAAAAGCCTTACTGAAATCTAGGTAAGCAATGTCTACTGCACCACCCTGATCTATAATACTAGTTACCCAATCAAAAAAAATCAATAAGATTAGTTTTGCATGATCTCCCTGAAGTAAACCCATGTTGTCTCTGATCTTGAAATCCATGTGATTTTAGATGTTCAACAATCCAATCCTTTAACATGATTTCCATTACTTTCCCCACTACTGAAGTAAGGCTTACTGGTCTATAGTTGCCCGACTCCTCCTTATTACGTTTCTTGTGAATGGGCACAACATTCGCTAATTTCCAATCTTCTGGGACTACTCCTGTTAACAATGATTGGTTAAATAAATCTGTTAATGGCTTTGCTAGTACACCACTAAGCTATTTTAATAACTTTGGGTGTATTCCATCAGGTCCCACTGACTTATTTGTCTTTACTTTTGACAATTGAAATAGAACCTCTTCCTCTGTAAACTCACGTGTAATAAATGACTAATTTATCCTTTTTCTTAACTGAGTTCCCATTCCTTCATTTTCATCTGTAAATACCGAACAAAAATATTAATTGAGGCAGTCAGCTAGACCTTTATCCTCTTCTACATACCTTCCTTCTTTTGTTTTTAATCTAACTAATCCTTGTTTTACTTTTCTTTTCTCATTTATGTATCTAAAAAAAGTTTTGTCCCCCTTTTTTACTGACTGTGCTATTTTCTCCTCTGTGTGTGATTTGGAAGCTCTTATAACTTGCTTAGCCTCTTTCTGCCTAATCTTATAGATCATTCTGTCTTCCTCACTCTGGTTTATTTTATAATTACTAAATGCTAACTTTTTGTTTTTTACTATTTTGGCCACATCTGCAGAGTACCACAGTGGTTTCTTGAATTTTTTGTTTTTACTGACAAGCCTAATGCAATTTTCTGTTGCCTTCAGTAGTGCAATTTTTAAATAATCCCATTTCTCTTGGACTCCATTTAAATTGCTCCAGTCTGATAATGACTCCTTTACACATATTCTAATTTTAGAAAAGTCTGTTTTTCTAAAGTCTAAAATTTAGTTTTTGTGTGGTGTGACTCAGTCACTGTTCTTATATTAAACCACACTGACTGAGGATCACTGGATCCTAAACTTTCACCTACAGTAATATCTGATACCAAATTTCCATTTGTTAACACTAAATCTACTATGGCCTCTTTACGAGTTGGCTCCTCAACAAATTGTTTTAGAGACAATCCCAGTAGGGAGTTTAGAATATGTGTGCTCCTGGCACAAGCAGCTATTTTTGTTTTCCAATTCACATCAGGAAGATTAAAGTCACCCATGATGATAACTTCCCCCTTCATTGTCATTTTAGCTATTTCCTCAACTAGTAGATTATCTAACTCTTCAATTTGTCCTGGGGGCCTATAAATCACACCTACACGAGTTACTGTGCGATTACCAAATTCTAACGTAACCCACGTAACGGACTTTGTGTTCGCCTCACTAACTTTTATTAGGCTAGATTTTATGCTATCCTTCACATACAGTTATATCGCATGTATATGCTATGGGGGCATGGCAAATGCTTCTGTAACAGTGTTTTTTCTTTATGCACACAAAAATAAAGAATTATATATTTATTTATTTTTAAAAAGGTATATATTATGTGTGGGTGCTCTTAAAGAGAAATTGTTAGATTACGGTGGAATGATCACATGCAAAACTGCCAAAAAGTCCTGTGTCATTAAATGACATCACGAGGCTGCCAAATATCCTACGCAGCAAAGCAGTTGGACGTCACTGAATGAGAGGTGAGTTTAACTTTTGTTTCTGAATCTTAAAGGCACCAGGAAGACTCTAACTTTATAAATACATATAAGTATTTATAACATTAGAGTGTTCCTATAACATTAAAGAAAACCAGAAAAGACTTAAAGGTATTTAGGGAAGAAAGAAAACATGCATCACACAACACTGAATAACACTAATCAATGTCTTCCCAGTGATTTGTTTGTCTTGTTTTTCGACAAAATGTTGGATTTTGGACTTACAAACACCTGCCACTTAATGGATTATGTTATTCCAGAATATGAACATTAAAAAAAGAAAGGCTTTCACACAAAATCACGTTAACATTAAAGGAGTGCCTGACTAGCTGGGAACTTGGAGGTCTAATAACTACAGAGAGTTTACAAAGGTGTCAGTATATCATCATTAATTTCTTTATATGTCCTCTCTGTCACCAGAGAAGTTAATCATTGGGAGTAACACAGTAACTTCTTTGTATAAATGGCCATATTTATTTTCACAGATAGCAGCATTCAAACAATAGCTTTCCATTTCGATTACATGCTTCCTTGTAGGACAGATAAGTGAATGCAATCATTTAATGCTCACTTATCCTTTGTCAACTCCAGTAGATGTCTGCCTAGTACCCTTCAGTGTTAATATTGTCGACTAACAATTTTAGTTAGATATACGCCGACTAAACGTTTTGAGATTTAGTAGACTAAAACTAGACTAAAACAATTCAAAAGACTAAAATATGACTAAAACTAAAATGGCTTTTTAGTCAAAAGACTATGACTAAAACTAAATTAGATTTTGCCGCCAAAATTAACACTGGTGGGTAAGACACATGGGGGCGGGAGAAGAGGAAACTAGACACATGGGGGGCTGAGGAATTGAAACACATGGGGGACTGGGGGATTGAGACGCATGGAAGGACTGGGGGATTGAGACACATGGAAGGACTGGGGGATTGAGACACATGGAAGGGCTGGGGGAATGAGACACATGGGGGGCTGGGGGAATGAGACACATGGGGGGCTGGGCAATTGAAACACATGGGGGCCTGGGGGATTGAGACACATGGAAGGGCTGGGGTAATGAGCCACATGGGGGCTGGGGGAATGAGACACATGGTGGGCTGGGGGAATGAGACACATGGGGGGCTGGGGAATGATACACATGGGGGGATGGGAAAGGGGCAAAAGAGACAGAGGCTTTAACTAAACCCATTAGATTTTAGTTGTGTCGATTAAAATCTACTGAAGATTTGTCAACTAAAACCTACTGGAGATTAAGTCGACTAAAATGTGACTAAAACTAAAACAATTCAGATGACTAAAATGTGACTGAATACAAAATTGATTTTTAGTCAAAACACTATGACTAAAAATAGATTGAAAATTAACACTAGTATCCTTTCTGTATCTGCCGCACATCTGCTGTGATTCTGCAAAGTGAGGTTTGCAGTCTGTGCTCGGATCATAATGATGGAATCTAAATGTCTGTGTGTGTGTGTGTATGAGGAGGGATGTTGATCAGGTAGTCCACACCAGCAGAGCTGCATTGCATCCAATAATGGGGGAGTACCAAGTGGGGGAGGGATGCGCAGCGCTGGCTGGGATGCGTAGGTTTCCCAGACATGAGCCATTAGAAGATAAACAGCCTGCAGCGACAAGAGCAGGAAGCACGAGTAGCTCAGGAGGGAAACCCTAATCTGAGAATGGCAGTACGGCAGGCACACAGAACTGCTTAACTGTATGTTATCCCCAGGAGTTTCTCACTGCTGTAGGGACAGTGCCAGGCGGCTTCTCTCTAGCATGAAAGGGGAAATCACCAAGAAAACCCGTTGCTATTTCATTGGGAATCTCCCCCCCTCCGTTTATTTACATAATGAGACTAATGGCAGACTGCAAATGTTTCTGTGAACTACTGAGCATCTAGCAGGATATAGGAAAGGCAACGCAAAACCTGGAGTACAGATTACAATAACAAAAAATAAAGAGGAGTAATGGTCCGTGAAGCGAAAATTCTCTAAAATCCCTGGCATTTTTATGCTAATTTAAACAATTCCTACATTTTACATTACTGCTATATTTTCCTGTGCTCTTTGTGTCTCTGATCCACAGATGTGCACTACTACTAAATTAGCAGGAAACATACACACAATCAGCTATTACCAATTTACCTACAGGTATTTATACTAGTTTAGATTTTTTTGCTTCATTCTCTGACAGATTAGCAACCTGGGGAAGGATTCCACACCTTAGAGAAGGCAGTTAAACTGCCAGTTTTACCCTGTGATGATCACTGCATGCATATAATTCATATATCACACAGTAAAAAACAACAACAAAAAAACAACAAAACAGCCCTGTCGAGAGCAACGTCTGTTGCTTCTGCTTGTCCATGCTCAACAAAGCTTCTCTAACACAAGGAGAAAATAAAAGAAAGCTACAATGGCATGAACAGATCTACAAAAATGCCCCCCGAAAAAAAACATAATACCAAACTGCCGATTGCTATATCTATAACCTTATCGTTATGGTGCCTAATCAAATAACCTTTTCAGTGCTGCTTGAGCGAGTAGGAATGAGTTACACTGCAGTATTGAAAGGGCAGAAAGCAAGATATTTAAAGCCAATATGGAGGGGGAAAGAGAGAGGCATTTGTCTGATTTCAAACTGAAGAATGGATAGAGATAAAGTAAAATATTGCACATATCTTCAAGGACATTGTTGGCGCTACACCACCATCCCTGCTTCTTCAATTGGGTACACCAGATAAGAGAGACTTTGGACTTGGTGTTTGAGCTGCCTCAGAACTTTTTACAGTATTAAATAAGCGCTGATCCTCTTCTCTCCTTTCTTATCCTATTGATGACCTGGTGTCCAATCAAATGCAGTAGCCACAATCCACCAATCTAAAGCCCCTCCTAGAGAAGACTTGAAATCACAAACGTCATTATGATCTTTTCTGAATGTAGCAGGGAGTTTATCACATGCCATTATGTGGTTTTTTTTGTTCTGATTCTAATGTACCCATTAAGATGCCATTAAACATTACCAAATGGACAAGGGCTAAACTAAAAGGTTACTCCAGGCACCATGACCCCTTAAGTGAACTGAACTAGTCATGGTTCTTGGAGTCTGTACATGCAGCGTTTCACTGTGAAATGCGGCCCATATAGAGTTAAAGTCCTCATAACCTCATCTCCTTCAGCGTCATTAGCGCATCATTTCTGAGCTAATGTCAATTCTGTGCATATTGGATGTCAGCAAGGGTAAATGACTTCACTGGAACTGCCAGAAGAACTATTTTTGGGGTGGAATCAGTACAATAAGTGTTACTCTGACTATTTGCATTGTTTTATTAAAGCATTGTTTTTTGGATGTAGTAACCCCTTAAATGACCACTCTAGGCACCCAGCCCACTTCAGCTTAATGAAGTGGTCTGGGTGCCAGGTCCAGCTAGGGTTAACCCATTCTTTTATAAACATAGCAGTTTCAGAGAAACTGCTATGTTTATGAATGGGTTAAGCCTTCCCCCAAAGCCTCTAGCGGCTGTCTCATTGACAGCCGCTAGAGGCGCTTGCATGCTTCTCACTGTGATTTTCACAGTGAGAGCACGCCAGCGTCCATAGGAAAGCATTGCAAATGCTTTCCTATGCGACCGGCTGAATGCGCGCGCAGCTCTTGCCGCGCTTGCGCATTCAGCCAACGGGGAGGAGAATCGGAGGTGGAGGGCTCCCCGCCCAGCGTTGGAAAAAGGTACTTTTTTCCCCCTTTCCCCCTTCCAGAGCCGGGCGGGAGGGGGTCCCTGAGGGTGGAGGCACCCTCAGGGCACTATAGTGCCAGGAAAACGAGTATGTTTTCCTGGCACTATAGTGGTCCTTTAATGCTAGCTCTGATTTCTTGAGAATAGAGACATTCACAAACCAGATGACTTCTGATCTGGCTTATTATGCTGTCTCTAGAACCCTGTCTATGCCATTATTTCCCAAATACTTAACAGTTCACTGTTAAAGGACCACTATAGTGCCAGGAAAACATACTCGTTTTCCTGGCACTATAGTGCCCTGAGGTTGCCCCCACCCTCAGGGTCCCCCTCCCGCCCGGCTCTGGAAAGGGGAAAGGGGTTAAAACGTACCTTTTTCCAGTGCTGGGCGGAGAGCTCTCCTCCTCCGATCCTCCTCCTTTCCGCCCCGTCGGCTGAATGCGCACGCGCGGCAAGAGCTGCGCGCGCATTCAGCCGGTCACATAGGAAAGCATTTACATTGCTTTCCTATGGACGCTTGCGTGCTCTCACTGAGCCACTAGAGGATTAGGGGGAAGGCTTAACCCATTCATAAACATAGCAGTTTCTCTGAAACTGCTATGTTTATTAAAAAAATGGGTTAACCCTAGCTGGACCTGGCACCCAGACCACTTCATTAAGCTGAAGTGGTCTGGGTGCCTAGAGTGGTCCTTTAATGTATGTTTCTAAAAACATTACTTCAATGTCAAAATAATATATTAGATCCCCATACTGCAATTATTTTCATAATCAATTAATTGGATGTTTATTATTTTGTTTTATCGGATAAAAATGTTTCAGTGATGTGGAGCCTGAGGAATGCTGGGCAGATGCAGTGTACAATTCAAAGAGTACATATAGGATTTTGATGTTACATAGAAGGTATTTGGGGGGGAGGGGGCATACCTTGATGTGGAACAGTGCAATGCCAAGCAGATGCACTGTGCCATTTAATTGGTACACAGAGGAATTTGGAGGGACACAAGGTACATCAGGTGAGCATACCTTAGTGTGGAACCTGAGCAGTGCCAGGCAGATGACATGGACACGGAACCAGACTTTGGGGGGATGGTGTGGCTATGAACCTGGCTGATGATGTACTGGACTGTCTGTGCCATTGGCACAGTGAGAATGTAGCTTTGGAAAGTAGAAATTCATCCCTGATGTGTGTGTCAGGGATCCTACTAGCATGTAGTGGCAATTAAACACTGGCTAGTAGAGTAGGACCTGAAATGTTATGCTATATATATATATATATATATATATATAAAAATACAAATACACACACGCACACATATATATGTATATCAGAAATCAACATGACATCCACTTATATACAAACATTACACAGGTATAAGTTTTTACAAGAAATACTAATACAGTCTACAGTCTATAAGACTTATCCATTTGGCGAGTAAATACGGTATGGATTGTGGATGTTGCTACATCAGCCACTGCAATCTCTTCAGATTTAAATATTGACCAGTTTACTATGAGAGTGGAGTAGAAAGGAGCCCTGTTGGGGGCTCCTCTCTTTGCTGCTCCCCCATCTCATCATGTTCAGGGCTCTCCTGGGATGTCTGTTAGTGAATTAATAATGACAGTGTGGCTGGTTCTGCTCCCCCCACCCTCCCCCTGCAGGGAGATCTGCATCCGGAAAAGGTTCCCTTGTCGTTTCCATGGGAACAGGCAGGAACTGAGACGCTAAGAGACATCTTGATGGGGACTGAATGAGGCCATCAAGGGCTCTCCTTAACCCATTGGTATCCTCTAAATGACACTGTGAGCATTAAATTGCCATTTACGCACACAGATTCTGGAGGTCACTTTCACAGATTATGCCTTACACATTATTTAACCTCCTTAAATTGCTTTAGCATGAAAGGCACGACTCCTAACATTATAAATGATAAAAGGAAAATGTAGTCATTGTAAAACTGCTTCTACCGTTCTGCTCAGAGACGGAATGCCTTCCAAGTAAAACGAGCAGAGCTTCAGCGTAATTTTCCATGATATTGAAACTACACCATTAGCAACAGATAAAAGGGGTTAATGCTGCCATAGTTAATGTGCTAGTATTAAATACGTAAGTTTCTCGGTTCAATTCCATCCTCAGCCGCCTACACTCCCTCTGGCAAATCCCTTTATCTTTCTATATATCCAATTCCCACCAGAGGTGATAAAAAATAAGTGATTTTGTGTTATTGGCTGCAAGTGTAAAAGAACAGAAAGACATTCAGGTATTATTGTGCTAGAGTTCTGCATTGCGCACCTAGTCCTTCTTTAGGTGTGCGTTCTAATCAATACAAATCTAAATTAACAATTTGAGTTCCTGGAGAGCCAAAGATTTCTTGGATTGCCTTCCACTGTGTCTTAGCTCTGTCATTCATATGAATTATCTACAACAGGACACAGTTCTGCATCACTTCAGCCCCATGCATTACAATCAAAGAATAAAGAGCGATGTGTCTCACACTTGTTATACCTTAGTGAGCCGTGACAGGACCAACAGGGCTACATTAGCAAAATAAGACATAGAGAAATGATCCATATCTGATACTGAAAGAGTCTCTAACCTGGGGCAAGGATAGTGCATTGCCCCATCAAGCCCAAGTTACTCTGAGAAGGGGCAAGGAAAGCATGGTTAAGCCAGTTGCACGTTTTGTGTTACACAAGGTTTTATCAAGTAAACAACTCCTGAAAACAGAAATATAAGGATGATTATATGCAGCACCCCTTTTAATATAAAAAAAAACAAAAAAACAAGGAAAACAAATCTTTATTGTAACATATCCCATCCCGGAAGGACAATACAGGGAGTGCAGAATTATTAGGCAAATGAGTATTTTGACCACATCATCCTCTTTATGCATGTTGTCTTACTCCAAGCTGTATAGGCTCGAAAGCCTACTACCAATTAAGCATATTAGGTGATGTGCATCTCTGTAATGAGAAGGGGTGTGGTCTAATGACATCAACACCCTATATCAGGTGTGCATAATTATTAGGCAACTTCCTTTCCTTTGGCAAAATGGGTCAAAAGAAGGACTTGACAGGCTCAGAAAAGTCAAAAATAGTGAGATATCTTGCAGAGGGATGCAGCACTCTTAAAATTGCAAAGCTTCTGAAGCGTGATCATCGAACAATCAAGCGTTTCATTCAAAATAGTCAACAGGGTCGCAAGAAGCGTGTGGAAAAACCAAGGCGCAAAATAACTGCCCATGAACTGAGAAAAGTCAAGCGTGCAGCTGCCACGATGCCACTTGCCACCAGTTTGGCCATATTTCAGAGCTGCAACATCACTGGAGTGCCCAAAAGCACAAGGTGTGCAATACTCAGAGACATGGCCAAGGTAAGAAAGGCTGAAAGACGACCACCACTGAACAAGACACACAAGCTGAAACGTCAAGACTGGGCCAAGAAATATCTCAAGACTGATTTTTCTAAGGTTTTATGGACTGATGAAATGAGAGAGAGTCTTGATGGGCCAGATGGATGGGCCCGTGGCTGGATTGGTAAAGGGCAGAGAGCTCCAGTCCGACTCAGACGCCAGCAAGGTGGAGGTGGAGTACTGGTTTGGGCTGGTATCATCAAAGATGAGCTTGTGGGGCCTTTTCGGGTTGAGGATGGAGTCAAGCTCAACTCCCAGTCCTACTGCCAGTTCCTGGAAGACACCTTCTTCAAGCAGTGGTACAGGAAGAAGTCTGCATCCTTCAAGAAAAACATGATTTTCATGCAGGACAATGCTCCATCACACGCGTCCAAGTACTCCACAGCGTGGCTGGCAAGAAAGGATATAAAAGAAGAAAATCTAATGACATGGCCTCCTTGTTCACCTGATCTGAACCCCATTGAGAACCTGTGGTCCATCATCAAATGTGAGATTTACAAGGAGGGAAAACAGTACACCTCTCTGAACAGTGTCTGGGAGGCTGTGGTTGCTGCTGCACGCAATGTTGATGGTGAACAGATCAAAACACTTGCAGAATCCATGGATGGCAGGCTTTTGAGTGTCCTTGCAAAGAAAGGTGGCTATATTGGTCACTGATTTGTTTTTGTTTTGTTTTTGAATGTCAGAAATGTATATTTGTGAATGTTGAGATGTTATATTGGTTTCACTGGTAATAATAAATAATTGAAATGGGTATATATTTGTTTTTTGTTAAGTTGCCTAATAATTATGCACAGTAATAGTCACCTGCACACACAGATATCCCCCTAACATAGCTATAACTAAAAACAAACTAAAAACTACTTCCAAAAATATTCAGCTTTGATATTAATGAGTTTTTTGGGTTCATTGAGAACATGGTTGTTGTTCAATAATAAAATTAATCCTCAAAAATACAACTTGCCTAATAATTCTGCACTCCCTGTATTTTGCTAAAGGAATTTAATAACAGACTCAATTTTAGTCCCCAGTTTAATTCAGAAAATATTCCGTACAAGATGGACCACCTGTATTTCAACAATACATGAACTAATACAAACAATTACAGATTTATGCATAAAAAGAAGAATGCTTGTGAAAAGCTGGGAAAATGCAAGGTTGCTACATCCCTCCCAATGTTTAATATGGACAAAGAGGAACACTTTAAAGGACCACTATAGGCACCCAGACCACTTCAGCTCAATGAAGTGGTCTGGGTGCCAGGTCCCTCTAGTTTTAACCCTGCAGCTGTAAACATAGCAGTTTCTTTCACTGAGGGTTAATCCAGCCTCTAGTGGCTGTCTCACTGACAGCCGCTAGAAGCGCTTCCGTGATTCTCACTGTGACAATCACAGTGAGAAGACACTGGACGTCCATAGGAAAGCATTGAGTAATGCTTTCCTATGGGCGGTTTGAATGCGCGCACGGCTCTAGCCGCGCATGCGCGTTCGGATCTGACGGCGGCAGGGGGTGGAGAGTTCCCCAGCACAGAGGGAGCCCGGCGCTGGAGAAAGGTAAGTGGCTAAAGGGGGTTTCAACCCCTTCAGCCCAGCGGGAGGGGGGACCTAATGACCCTATAGTTCCAGGAAAACGAGTTTGTTTTCCTGGCACTATTATAGTGCTCCTTTAATTTAGCGTTGTAAATGTATGGGCCGGGCAGTTCTGAGAAACCTTAGGTGACTTACTAATAGCAATTTTTCCAACTAAAATGTAATTTGGAAAACGAACAATGTATCTTATTTATACAGAATGATTTCTAACCACATTTATTGCAGTATAATGTCACATTATTGTGAGTACTTTTGTGGAGCTCCATGATACACTCAAACACACCAACAATATGTTTGAGTGTATCATGGAGCTCCACAAAAGTATGTGTCTGTAAAAGAGTATGTGTGTTTGTCAGTGAGAGTGTATGTGTGTCTGAGTGTGTCAGTGTGTGTATCTGTGTGTCAAGGTTTGTGTATGTGTCACTGCATGTATCTAAGTGTGTGTGTGTATGTCAGTGTGTGTGTATCTGAGTGTGTATGTGCCAGTGTGTATCGGTGGTTTCAAGTGTGTGTGTATATGTCACTGTGTGTATCCGAGTGTGTGTGTATTTGTGAGTCAAGATGTGTGTGTCAGTGTGTATATCTGTGTGTCAGTGTGTATCTATGTGTCAGATACATATACACACACACACACACACACACTGGTGCATACAAACACAGATATACACACCTTGACACAAACCGGCACATATGAACACAGATACACACACTTTGGAACATAGATACACACAGATAAACACTGTGTCAAGGTGTGTATATCTGTGTCAGTGTGTGTATCTGTGTGCCACTATCTGCAAGTGTGTGTGTGTATCTGTGTGTCGGATTAATACACACTGGCACATACAAACACAGATGCACACCTTGATACACAGACACATACAAACACAGATACACACACTTTTTACACACAGATACAGTTGTGCTGTGTATTAGTGTGTGTATGATTTTGCATATTGTAATGTATGGGCAGTTGTACTGTGTATTACTGTGTGTATAAGTTTGTGTATTGTGATGTATTGGCGGTTGTGCTGTGTATTAGTGTGTCTATGAGTTTGTGTATTGTGATGTATGGGCGGTTGTGCTGTGTATTAGTGTGTGTATCGTGATGTTTGTGCTGTGTATTAGTGTGTGTGTGTATGAGTTTGCGTATTGTGATGTATGTGCGGTTGTGCTTTGTATTAGTGTGTGTATGATTTTGCGTATTGTAATGTATGGGTGGTTGTGCTGTGTATTACTGTGTGTATTGTGATGTATGGGTGGTTGTTCTGTGTATTAGTGTGTGTGCATGAGTTTGCATATTGTGATGTATGGGCGGTTGTGCTGTGTATTAATGTGTGTGTATGAGTTTGCTTATTGTGAGGCATGGGCTGTTGTGCTGTGTATTAGTGTGTGTGTATGTGTATGAGTTTGCGTATTGTGATTTATGGGCGGTTGTGCTGTGTATTGGTGCGTATTGTGATGTATGGGCGGTTGTGTTGTGTATTAGTGTGTGTGTGTATGAGTTTGCATATTGTGAGGTATGGGTGGTTGTCCTATGTATTGTTTGTGTGTGTGTATGTGTATGAGTTTGCGTATTGTGATGTTTGGGCGGTTGTGCTGTCTATTAGTATGTGTGTGTATGTGTATGAGTTTGCGTTTTGTGATGTACTGTCTATTAGTGTGTATGAGTTTGCGTATTGTGATTTATGGGTGGTTGTGCTATATATTGGTTTGTGTGTGTATGAGCGTTTTTGCTGTGTATTACTGTATGTGTGTATGAGTTTGCGTATTGTGATGTATGGGCGGTTGTGCTGTGGATTAGTTTGCGTATTGTGATGTATGGGTGGTTGTGCTGTGTATTAGTGTTTGTGTGTATGTGTATGAGTTTGCGTATTGTAATGTGAGGGCGGTTGTGCTGTGGATTAGTGTGTGTGTGTATGACTTTGCGTATTGTAATGTAAGGGTGGTTGTGCTGTGGATTAGTTTGTGTGTGTGTGTGTGTATGAGTTTGTTTATTGTGATGTATGGGCGGTTGTGCTGTGAATTAGTGTGTGTGTATGAGTTTGCGTTTTGTGATATATGGGCGGTTGTGCTGTGTATTACTGTGTGTGCATGAGTTTGTGCATTGTGATGTATAGGCGGTGGGGCTGTTGTTGGCAGTGGATGATGCACTTCCTGTTCCTGTTGGCAGTTGGTGGAATGTTCTAGGGATTTGAAATGGTTGCTACGGATTTGAAATGTGTAACATGGCAGCAATATGAGGAACCTGTTGTGTATTAAAATATAATAAAGTATGTACTCAGTTATACAGAAATAAAGTGACTGTACAAGACATCAGGAATATCAACACATTACTATCATGACAGGTAGCTGTTTGGAGAAGCTTACTTGAGAGCATCTAGACATGTCATAAAAATGGGGCTGGTTTGAACTCTGTCCTGTTTCAGCAGGTTTTGCACATGCCTAGTCTCCTGTAAGAATAAATTTCAATAATTTCCAGTTAGTTGCTGGGGCGAAACCAACCTCGCCACTGGGCATTGGAGAAGACTGATTGCCAGCCTCCTGCCCTGTGACTATGGCCCCTGGGATGTATTGCCCTTTAACCCCTTAAGACCGCAGGGCGTACTATTACGTCCTCTAATAGGCGGCTCTAAACGCCGCCGGGCGTAATAGTACGCCCTCCGGTCTTTCTGTACTTACCCGGTCGCCGGCGGTCCCACGCCGGCGATCGCGGTGGGGGGGACTCCCAGGGAGCCCCCCGCGGCACGACCGTCCTCCAGGAAGCCCCCCGGCCGTGTGAGAGTGGGGTCCTAGCGAGGACCCCACAATCACATGGCCGGGTATAGCTGGCTTCTGTATTGCCAGCAGGGGGGCTGCCTGTAATTACAGGGGGTCCCCCTGCTGGCTGAAAATAAAAGTAAAATAAGTTAAAAGTGTAAAAAAATAAAATTATATATACTTAGATCATATATATATATTATATATATATGATCAAAGTATATATATACACATATACATACACACATGTACACCGTCTAGGTGTATTTTACTATTAATATATATATAATTATATATATATATTAATATCAAATTACACGTACACTGATACTGATTAAATATATATATAATTATTGTTATATATATATTTATATATATTATAAAAAAAATTAAAATGTAAATACGTTAAAAAATAAAATTACAAAAATAATTAAAAATAAATAATTAAAAAATATATAGATGTGTGTTATTTCGTTCTAACTGTATTGTGAAATTAATATATATATATATATATCAAAATACACATAGAACGAAATAATATATATATTTATACACATAAATATATACGTATATATCACTATATATATACCTATATATAAATAAAAATATTTAAAAAAAATTATATAGATATATACATATATACATACGTATATATATACATATATTGATTCTACATATATATTTATGTAATATTTTTACATAATTAGGTATCTTAATTAATTACAATTAGCAGGACCTGCATGACAACCCATGCCGAAAGTAAAGGGAATTTAATTTGCTAGCACTATATTTAACCCTATAACTTTCCGAGACACCATAAAACCTGTACATGGGGGGTACTGTTCTACTCGGGAGACTTCGCTGAACACAAATATTAGTGTTTCAAAACAGTAAAATGTATTACAACGATGATATCGCCAGTAAAAGTGACGTTTTTTGCATTTTTCACGCACAAACAGCATTAAACGGACAATATTATTGCTATGATACTTTTTACTGTTTTGAAACACAAATATTTGTGTTCAGTGAAGTCTCCCGAGTACAACAGTACCCCTCATGTACAGGTTTTATGGTGTTTTCAAAAGTTACAGCGTCAAATATAAGGCTTGTGTTTCATTTTTTTCACATTAAAATTCGCCAGATTGGTTACGTTGCCTTTGAGACCCTATGGTAGCCCAAGAATGAAAATTACCCCTATGATGGCATACCATTTGCAATAGTAGACAACCCAAGGTATTGCAAACAGGGTATGTCCAGTCTTTTTTAGTAGCCACTTAGTCACAAACACTGGCCAAAATTGGCGTTTTTTGCATTTTTCACACACAAACAAATACTAACGCTAACTTTGGCCAGTGTTTGTGACCAAATGGCTACTAAAAAAGACTGGACATACCCCATTTGCAATACCTTGGGTTGTCTACTATTGCAAATGGTATGCCATTATGGGTGTAAATTTCATTCCCGGGCTACTATACAGTCTCAAAGGCAACGTAACCAATCTGGCGAATTTCAATTTCAAATGTAACGTGCTATATTTGACCCTGTAACTTCCCAAAACGCCATAAAACCTGTACATAGGGGGTACTGTTTTACACGTGAGACTTTGCTGAATACAAATATGTGTATTTTATTGCAGTAAAAGCAAACAGTATTATGACACTGACCGTTTAATTGTCATGTAGAACTAAAAAAATCCAATAAAATCGTATTTTCTCCCATTTTTTTCATATTAAATTATGTTTCATAGCTAAATATTTGATATTAAATGAAAGCCCTGTTTCCCCTGAATAAAATGATATATAATAAGGGTGGGTGCATTTACTATGAAAGAGGTGAATTACGGTTGGACAGACATGTAGCGCAAATGCCAGGTTTTGTTTACATTTTGTTTTGTTCACAACGTGTACATTTGGCTCCGTCCTTAAGGGGTTAAGGAACTGATTTGGGGCTTATGGACTTGTATTGGACTGTGTATGGCCCTTTAAGAACTGTATTTTGGCATAATGGATTTTTATTGTGCTGTTTCTGGCCCTTTAAGTACTTTGGGAAAGGACCTGCAGTTTTGGCATGACACTTCGGATATATTTATTAATATTTTGATATTAATATATTCGACAGTTCAATCGACAGTTCGACAATTCGAATGGTTGTCGTTCGTCTGTTTGAACTGACTCTAACATGGGAAATAGACCGGCCGCACAGCCTGATTCTCTGGAACTGTTTTGGGCATGAAAATGTGCTTGTGACTTATATCTATCTCCCGAACGGCTGAACGGATTCGAATGATGTTTGGGTATGTTTGTATTTGAAATATGCCGATTAATAATATGTGACTTTTATTAATATTGGATGTATAGTTTTAGAGTTATGAAAGTTTGGTAAAAGTATGTTTTAAACTGTACGGCTAATTGTGTTACCTTTCAGGCTAAGGGGAGAAGATGTGTGGGATGTAACCAGTGTGTGATTGGGTAATTCATAATTGTCTGTGGGCGTCTCCCTTGCACGGGAGAATTGCATAAAAGCAGAGTGTGTCTCATTAAAGAGCTGAGTTCTACTTCACCCTCAATTTGGAGTGCCGTCTCTTATTGGGGGAACCTGCTACAAGGCATTGCTATGCTACTCTCTTGCTATATTCACTGCTAAGCTCTTGTAAGAGCTTGTTCCTGTTTTTGCTCTCTGAAGGAGTCTTTGGTGGTTATGGTGTCTGCTGGAGTGCTGGAAACCCTCAGGAAGCGCTAGGAGCATCCTTCAATGGAGGTACCCAGTCGGGGTGCCAGGTGATCCGCTACAGTTGCCATTTAGGCAGTGGAGCCAGGTGCCCATGAGTGAGAGCATGCCACCGGCCTCTCTATTCAGGGACCATCATTGGTTCATAGTGCCAGTGTGCACAGGAGAGAGACGTGAGAAGCCATCTTGGAAGTAACACAGAGGGAGCACAAAAACAAAACGTAAACAAAACCTGGCATTTGCGCTATATGTCTGTCCAACCGTAATTCACCTCTTTCATATTAATTGCACTCACGCTTATTATACATCATTTTTTCAGGGGAAACAGGGCTTTCACTTAACATCAAATATTTAGGTATGGAACATAATTTAATATGAATAAAATATTAATAAAACGGGAGAAAATAATTTTTTTTAAAAGTTTCTTAGTTGACGTGACATTTTAACTGTGAATGTCAAAATACTGTTTGCTTTTACTGCAATAAAATACACATATTTGTATTCAGCGATGTCTCACATGTAAAACAGTACCCCCTGTGTACAGGTTTTATGGTGTTTTGGGAAGTTACAGGGTCAAATATAGCGTGTTACATTTTTCAGTTTTTTCACATTGAAATTCGCCAGATTGGTTACATTGCCTTTGAGACCATACGGTAGCCCAGGAATAAGAAGTACCCCCATGATGGCATACTATTTGCAAAAGTAGAAAACCCCAGGTATTGCAAATGGGGTATGTCCAGTCTTTTTTAGTGGCCACTTGGTCACAAACACTGGCCAATGTTAGTGTTAATATTTGAAAATGCAAAAATCTAATTTGAACGCCAATTTTGGCCAGTGTTTGTGACTAAGTGGCTACTAAAAAAGACTGAACACAGCCCATTTTATGGTGTCTTGGAAAGTTACAGGGTTAAATATAGTGCTAGCAAATTAAATTCCCTGAACTTTCGGCCTGGGTTGGCAGGCAGGTCCTGCAAATTGTGATTAATAAAATGACCTAATTATGTAAAATTATTACATAAATATATACGTAGAATTATTATATATACGTGTGTATATATATAATTTTTTTTTAATTATTTGTATTTATATATAGGTATATATATAGTGATATATATACGTATATACTTATGTATATAGATATATATATTATTTTTTTCTACATGTATTTTGATATATATATATATATATATATATATATATTAATTTTAAAATACAGTTAGGACGAAATTACACATGTATATATATTATTTATTTTTAAAAAAATTTTTTTTCGTTTTTAACGTATTTACATATTTATTTTTTATTATATATTAATATATATATAATGAAAATTATATATATATATATTTAATCAATATCATTGTACGTGTATTTTGATATTACTATATATATATATATATATACATATATAAATATGTATATATTAATATTAAAATACACTTAGACAGTGTATGTGTGTATATGTGTGTATATATACTTAGATCATATATATACTAAATATATATATGATCTAAGTGTATATTATTTATTTTTACACTGTTTTAATGGTTGTTATTTTATTTCCAGACAGCAGGGGGAGTACCAGTCATTACAGGCCCTCCCCCTGCTGGCACTGACATGGACAGCTATGCCGTCCTTGTGATCGTGAGGTCCTCGCAAGGACCTCGTGATCACATGGCCCAGGGGGGCCGAAGAGGGCGGAGGGGGACTCCCTGGCCTCCCAGGTAAGTCCCCATACCGCGATCGATGGCATGGGATCACCGGCGACCGGGTAAGTACATAAGATCGCAGGGCGTTCTATGCCACCCTGCGGCGTTTAGAGCCATCAAAAAAGGGACGGCATAGAACGCCCTGCGGCCTTAAGGGGTTAACATTGAGAGACATAATAACAATTTTTTTTCCAAAAAAACGCATGTCAAAAAAGTTATACATTGATTTGCATGTCAATGAGTGAAATAGGTATTTGATCCCCTATCATTCAGCCAGATTTCTGACTCCCAGGTGTCTTTTATACAGGTAACGAACTGAGATTAGGAGCACTCTCTTAAAGGGAGTGCTCCTAATCTCAGTTTATTACTTGTATAAAAGACACCTGTCCACAGAAGCAATCAATCAATCAGATTCCAAACTCTCCACCATGGCCAAGACGAAAGAGCTGTCCAAGGATGTCAAGGACATGTATTTTATAGATATCTTGATGTTGTGCCCAGCTTGTTTTATGTATTTATTTATTTATTCATGAACACCTATTATGCTTAGCTCTCTGTATTGTATGAGTATATATGTACTATATAGGGAAGAGTAAAATTATGGTATGGAGTATGGAGTCCACTATATTAAAACTTCACCAGCCGCCACTGATGCTATCATTATTATTATTTACAGTAAGCAGACATAAAATGCATTGACTTCAAGTACATGTAATCAGACCCAAAAATCAGACAGCTTCTTCCATGTTCACATACCATCAGTTAGCCCCAACTTTAGTTAGTGATGCCTATAGTTGCCTGCATAACGGTCACAATTTTGGCATCTTGTCCTACGTTTGCACTATGGTGCCACTCATCGGAAAAAGACCAGAGCCCAAGTTCCCAGACAATACAGCGCCAGTGTCTCATTAGACTCCCATCACTGCTCTCGGGGCATTCACACCATGGGCAAAGCGATTTAACAATACTCTCTTCAGTGCAGCCTCGTGTCAGCATGGCATACTTGCACACTAGGCTAACACTCCCCTTTTCAGACAGGTAACTCCTATACATACCTGCCCCCTGTCTTGAGTTTATATATCCATGTGATGCATGGTATGCAGTAAGGTGAAGTTTCAATCATAACAGTATTAAGAGCCTACATACTTATACTAGAAGCTAAAATGTTTTATTGTAGCAGATAATTCTCTACAACAAACCCCAGATTGCTAGTAATCAGTGATACTAAAAATCTGCCAGTAATGATCACAAACTATATATAACTGACTATGTACCCCTGAAAGGGAACACAATGCTTCCAGCAACACTTAGATGTGAAGATGTCTGGCAGTTTGACATACAGGAAGATATTTAAAGGGTAGTGGTTACCAAGGTAGATTTGAAATATAACACATATTTAGGCTTGGCTAAGATACGTTATGTGTTTGCTATTGCAATTGGCTAATTGAGCTCAACATCTTTATATCTAATCTAGCACCATTGCACTTAATGAATCAAGTGCATTATAGCCCGGGAAGCCTTATAGGGAATAATATAAAATAACGAGCTGTAAATAGGGAATTAGTAGTACATATTTCTAGTTGCACCTAAGTCCCAGGATTATAATAACTACAATTCATGATTGAGATATAACAGAAAATGAAAAGTACCTGTAATCATATCTAAAATAGGAGTTAATCAGATGTCTTATAATGAACCATCCGATTTGTAAATTTGACCAGTGTAAAATGCTAGATGTTAGTAGAAGTATTAAAGGGTTACTCCCTCTTGAGGAGGTTGGCCTTTCTGGTGTAATAAGCCCTATTGGGACCCCCCTCCAATTGCAAAAAAAAGTTTTACTTATATGAGATCCAGCACCGCATGAAATCCCAGAGCTGATCTTCTGCACTCCCTCAGAAATCACAGTGGCTGAACGCGGTCTAATCACAGGCCTCTTCTAAGAAGATTGGACCATTTGCCAGCGCTAATGCGAATGCTCCAGGCTGGGGAGGGAGTAGAGGTTTTTTTTAAAAAAAAAAGTAAATGTGCAATGGAAGGGGTGAGAGGGAGCAGAATGTGGGAGGGAGGAGGAAGCAATCATGTCTATCGGCAGCCCTGATGACAGACATTAAATATGCACAGAATTGACAGTAGGCATCCCAGAGGTTAATATCACTTGTGCTGGGTGGGCAACTAGGCCCCAGCGCAAAATTACAAATATCTCAGTATGTGCAGTGTTTCAAGTCATAGTGGTTGAAGTAAACCTTTAAAGCAGCTGGAGCATAAATCTATTTATGAAAATCTTTACAAATCACTATTAAACACAATGAATATGGATTCTGTGTTTTTAGAATGTTGCATATAATATATTAAACCGGAATACTTATACTATTCTATTCATACAACTGTAAACAACAACCTTATTGAATTGGGCCAAACCACTGCCTCGTGAAATAATTAAAAACTGTATGGAAAATTCCACTTTTACGGTTGCATACTTAAGTTACTTGATAAAAAATAATAATAAGGCAGTCATCCTTTCCCCTACTCCCCCCTTTTTTTCTCTCCTTGCCTCGTTATTTTTGGAATTTTATCAAGTTTAATACTGTTCCTGTAAACCGTTTGCAGTGAATACATGTTGTGATGAAAACTAGTAGAAATTATAACTGAAGAAAAAAAGCTGCTTAGTACCTCAAGAGAACAAAAAAGGGGTAAGATAAACGTCAATGTGCAAATGATACCCAATGAATTGGCCATTTCTCTAAGCTGGTAGACACTTTTGTTGACATTTTATTATTATTATTGGTATTTATATAGCGCCAACTAATTCTGCAGCGCATTACAATATTATGAAAGTGAGGGAAATTTCCAATAAATGAGATAATTACACAGTGACACATGAACAATAGATAGATGAGGTCCCTGCTCAAACGAGCTTACAGTCTAGAGGAGGTGGGGTACAAATACACAACAGGGCAGCAAGGATGACTGCCACCAAACAAGGTGGGAAAAAAGCGTAACTGGAAGTGAGAAATCGTATCATTCATTATAAGACATCTGATTAACTCCTTAGCTATTTTGGATATGATTACAGGTACTTTTCATTTTCTATTATATCTCGGTTATGAATTGTAGTTATTATAATGTGTGGCAAGAGACAGATATGGATAGGTATAGATAAGTTACTCTGGGAGTCCATAAGCATTTCTGAACAAATGTGTTTTAAGGGACTTTTTAAACAATACAAGACTAGGGGAGAGTCTGATGGGGGTAGGCAGACTCTTCCAAAGGAAGGGAGCTACCCGTGAGAAGTACTGCAAGTGCATGTTTGCGGTAAGGGTGCGAGCAGTGGACAGAATATCTGTGAATCAGTGAAGAAATTTAGTCATTACCCTTGCCGAAAGTGAAATGGATGCACTGCATGTGTTTTCATGTATCTTAGCACCTGGTCCAGCCCTGGAGAAAGCTTTGGCATCACGAATGAGGTGCACAACACTGATTAGAAGCTGCCAGTTGCGATTAGTTTTATTGCTGTCACATTTTCGCCATACCAGTAATATAAAGGCTAGTCATAGCTAACTGCTGTACTTCACTATTTAACAGATCAGAAGAGCTAAGCTAATTCTTAATATTGCCTCTTCCTCCAGTGCCAAACAGGGTGACTGCAACTGTAGACTCATCCTACTTACTATGTGCCATCTGAAACTGATTAGTCAATAGAATAGAATGGTAGTAGTATAGCCTAACCGCTTTATGGCAGGTGGAGTAGCTCCATAAGCATTGCTTCCTACTGCATCCTATGTAGTCTGCCCTGCATTCTTACAGCCCCTAAGTAAACAATGTATTAACATGGTGGCTAATGTAGATAACACCCTTACAATTACACCAAGAGCACCCTGGGCCCAGTATACCTGTACACATTAGCTTAGAATTCTAGCAATATGCTAAATTTGGTGCACCTATAAAAATGGGTAAGTCGTACTCATGTTGCACATGGAAAATAAAAATCCCTCCCTATCGTCAAAGCAGTCACTCATGTGTAATTGGCACTTGGCTGAGATAACTGCACATAACTTTGTTTACAAAATCTGTGGACTTAGCCCTATATAAACTGATAGCTGCTATACGTTCACTGAGTGTTTCCACTCATCCTATGTAATAGGTTTAAAGACCAAAATGGGGGCTTACTTATATGTCATAATGGACATGAATATATGGGATAAGAAACTAAACTCAATAGGCCTACGCTTATGACATGGGGAGTCTATAGGATAGTAAAATTGATCCTATACATCTGGGCTACAGTGAAATAGGGAAGGACATAAAGGAGTGGACAGAATAATACAGGGTGAAGGGATAAAATATGTGGGTTGATGTTTTTTGAAACCTTTGGTGTTTATTTTGTCACAATGCACAAAATACTGCTTTATATGCACATCTGGGAAAAAAATGCTTTGTAAAATCATACCACTATGAATTAACTAGGAAATAACACAAAAAAACCCGGGTAAAGTTAGATTTCTTTTTTTATTGAACTGACAAGATAACGGATGGTTAGTCAGACATATTATGTGTAAGATATTTCATTACAAGGAACACTATAAAAGGTTGAGGTTGTTTACTGGGCGGAGCAGTAGCTAACTCACATATCTAAAGGAATATCATAAATATTTTAGTTTCACCAATGCTAGAATGTTACTCTGCTACTGACGGCCAATGGGTTCCTAAAATGAGCTTGCGGAAAGACTTGATGTGTTCTACCATAGCTTTAAGTTGGTCACTTTGGCAAGGATAAACTTACAGTTCTGAGAAAAAGATACTGTTAAATGGACACTATAACAACTTTAGCTTACTGAAGTAGTTTTGTTCTATAGATAATGACCCTGCAGTCTTACTGCTCAATTCACTTTATTGCACACTTTCTCCTGCTCTGTTAATAGCCTTATATATATATATATAAGCTTGTTTGTGATTAACATTCAATTCACAGAGTAGGAGATAAAATTGTCTAAAGCAAGTTAACATCTGATTGAAAACTAAATATTTTTTTCGTGCAGACCATGTCAGTAACAGCCAGAGGAGGTGTGGCTAGGGCTGCATGGAAACAGATAAAAAATATTTAACTGCATGGGCAAAATCTATACACCCTAATAGCTTAATTAACCCCATTGCGACCACGGACGTATCAGATACTTCCGACAAAAAATGGTACCTGATATGTCCGCAGGGAATTAGAGTGCTGGAAGCTTATGACATGGGGAGTCTATAGGATAGCTCTAATGGTATTGCAGCGATGCCTTGATGTCGAGGCATCGCGCAATAACCTCCTCACTGCCGGAACCTTGAGTGATCGCTCCCCTTAACCCCCTCCCTCCCTCATGTACTTACCGATCGCTGCCATTCCCCTGCCGGCAATCGTTCTTCTTCTTCTATGGGGGGACTGTCTTGCAAAAAAGGACCGCCAGGGGCCATGTCACTGCTCTTTCTGAAAGAGCGGTCACATGGCTGCCATTGGTATCCATAGTGCTGCAAACTCACAGGCAGTCCCCCTGCTGGTGAAAAGTAAAAATTAAATAAATAAAGTTAATAAATTAATTATATATATATATATATATATATATATATATATATAATGTTATACTAAATGATTTGTTTTATTAATATATATTAATATAAAAATACACTTAAGAGTAAAATTACACACATGTATATATAATAACTATATATATTGTATATATATTGTATTTATTATAAAAAATAAATAATAATGAATTCAAAATACATTTTAAAAATGTAAAAATTATTTTAAAATATATATGTAATTTTATTCTAACTGTATTTGATATTAATATATATATATATTTATATGAAAATACACTTAGAATGAAATTATATATATATATCTATGTATATATAAATAAATAAATAGAAATAATACGAAATATACATATGTCCATATACATAATTACATAAATATACATGTAGACTTTTAAATATATAAATATGCATATATATTTAAATTCTACGTGCTTATTTATGTAATATTTTTACATAATTAAGTAATTTTATTTATTGTAATTTGGGGGACCGGCCTGACAACCCAGGCTGAAGGTCCAGAGCATTTAATTTGTTAACACTATATTTAACCGTGTAACTTTCCAAGGGGTACTGTTTTACTTGGGAGACTTCGCTGAATACAAATATTAGTGTTTCAAAACAGTAAAACATATCACAGCGATGATATTGTCCGTGAAAGTGAAGTTTTTTGCATTTTTTACACACAAACAGCACTTTCACTAATGATATCGTTGTAATACGTTTTACTGTTTCGAAACACTAATATTTGTGTTCAGCGAGGTCTCCCAAGTATACCAGTATTTACAGTAAAGTTACAGAGTCAAATATAATGCTGTTTTTTTCACATAGAAAGTTACCAGATTGGTTATGTTGCCTTTGAGAGGGTATAGTAGCCCAGGAATGAGAATTACTCCCATGATGCCATATCATTTGCAAAAGAAGACAACCCAAGGTATTGCAAATGGGGTATGTTCACTCTTTTTTAGTAGCCACTAAGTCACAAACACTGGCCAAAGTTAGCGTTCATAATAGTTTTTTGCATTTTTAACACACAAGCAAATATAAAATGCTAACTTTTGTCAGAGTTCGTGACTAAGTGGCTACTGAAAAAGACTGACCATACCCCACAATGAATACCCTGGTTTGTCTACTTTTCAAAAATATATGGTTTGAGGGAGTTAAATTACATTGGCCGGCTTCAAAAATGTCCCAAAGAAGACATGGATGCATGATGAACAGCTGTGAAAATTCCAAGTTGAAAAACTGGAATGCGCACCCTCCAAATAAGGTCTGTTAGCCCCCAGAGAACCCGACACACATATACATGGGTGGTATCACTGTACTCAGGAGATGTTGCCAAACACATAGTGTGGTGTTCTTTGGCAGTAACCCTTAAAGTTCTTAGTACATGTATTCTTAAATTGCTATGTGTGTCAAAAAAAATCACCAATAATTATTATTATTTTTTAATTAGGCATAGATTGCTGGTAAAATGGTTGCATGAAAAGAGTCAAAATACCCCAAGAAGGGTTATTCAGGGACTCCTGACCGATATCAGCGTTACAATGTAACTTGCGTTTGGAAATAGCAAAGTGCTACTTATACTTATGGTCCTATAACGTTCCAAAACAAGCATAGAACATGTTAACATTGGGTATTTCTAAACTCAGGACACAATTTAGAAACTATTTGGCATGAGTGTTTTATGGCTGTTTTAGATGTGTAAGAGATTTTGGGGGTCAAAGTTCGAAAAAGTGTGTTTTTTAAATTTATTCATAATTTTTTTATAGTAAATTATATGATATGATGAAAACAATTGTATCTTTAGAAAGACCACTTCATGGCGAGAAAAACGGTATATAATTGTGTGGGTACAGTAAATGAGTAAGAGGAAAATTACAGCTAAAAACAAACACTGCAGAAATGTAGCCCTGGTCCTTAAAGGTAAGAAAATTTAAAAATGGTCTGGTCACTAAGGGGTTAAAGGAACACTATGGGGTCAGGAACACAAACATGTATTAAAAACTCCATCTAGCCCCCCTGGTCTGCCCCTTGATCCCCAAAAATATAGTAAAATCAAATTTATATTCAAGTCTATTGGTACTGCCTCTGCCCCTGATCTGCCTGCTTGGCTGTCATCAGCAGAAGTGTTGATCTGAGCAAATCACAATGCTTTCCAACAGGAAAGTATTGGATTGGCGGAGACTGTCACGGCAAATCAGGAGCAGAGCCAACAGGAACCAAATACAGCCCAGGCCAATCAGCATCTCCTCATAGAGATGTATTAAATCAATGCATCTCTAAGTTCAGTGTCTCCGTGCAAGAGGGTGGAGGCACTGAATGGCAGGGCTACCCTGCGTGCAGCACTGCCTCAGGAGGCACCTCTAGTAGCTCTATGAGGAGTGGCCAGTGGGGGTATCCCTAGGCTGTATTGTAAACACTGAATTTTCTCTGAAAAAACAGCGTTTACATAAAAAAGCCTGATGGGACTGATTATACTCACCAGAACAAATACAATAAGCTGTAGTTGTTCTGGTGACTATAGTGTTCCTTTAAGCTTAAGCTGTCTCAATGTCTGTAATATCTCTTTAAAGGTAGTTATGAATATTTATTTTTTAACTTTTTGTGGCCTTATACACCACTAACTTTTAACAGTGTTATTCACTAAACTAAGAATTAATAGTTAATTTAAAATTTAAGGCCAAAGTGGCTGACCTGGAAGCATTGCTGAATTAGAGAATGTTTCTGGTTGGACTATTTTGACCTTAAATTGAAATTCACGTTAAATTAATTTTGAATCCTCATTTTAGTGAATAAGCCTGTACATTTTCTTGCGAAGGAATCTTAATGAACTTTTGTCTCTGTTTGTTAAGTAGGCTCTGTTACTATGTGGGGTCTTTACATAATTTGCAGAGAACCCCAACGGGAGGGGGTTTGCAGGGAAAGGTGAGATTTATTTACCTGGACTTGTCCCTCGCAGGCACTTCCATCTTGATCCACAGCATCCTCTTCAGCTCCAGGCACTTCAGCTGCCACATTTCTATTTTTACGCTTCAATGGAAAATCTTTCTCGCATCTAATCACTTAAAACAATCTAAACCAAATTTCCAAAAGAGATCTGAATTGAAAGTTAATTATTTTTACAGTGGATCTGTCACTAACATCCACTTACATTAATTAAAAACAAAATCTAGAACAACAGTTTTATGCTCTATTTGTTAAAACTAAGATGCATTATTATTGTTCACCTTTTAGGCAATCCTAAATTATCAACTTTTGTTTAACATTGATACCGATGTAATAGCATTATGCATGAAATAAAATATTATGCATCATAACTAATACAGAATTTGCTTTGTGTCATACATACTTTGTTTTTGAAATGATGGTTATGCAAAGGTCAAGCATTAATAAATTATAAATTAGGGAGATTCTTTAACTACATTGTGTAATTAATCATCAAGTATGGCACAGACAGTTCTATTGAAATCCTAATAACTAAGAGTAATCCCAATAGGGTAGTTAAATGTCTCATACTGTAACTACAGGTGGTATTCAGGGTCAACTCCTATGTCTACTGATACATTTGTGGTTATGGTGACAGGTATGCTCTGGTGCCTTCCAACGTAAGTAGTCAAACTGTTAACGGTTTAACTTCTTACCAGGTGTCACTTCCCCCCTCTCTGCAGCCTAGCAGGAGCTTCCGTTAGGCCCAACTCTCTGAAGACAGCTTCTGACTGCAGGTAGCAGCGTCAGATGGACCCAAGGTAAGAAGTCAAAGCATTACCAATGTGTGGGCGCCAGGACACTCCAAGCACAATAACCACTAGTGAGCTGTAGTGGTTATGGTGCTCGGAGTATTTCTTCAATGTATTACTTTCTTGGGGTGCATGCAACTTAAAAAGAAAAAACAAAACAGGAAGAAGTCACTGTATCCAAAAAAAAAAAAATCCAACTCAACAAAACACAGATATAAGGCTCTATTTAGTATTTTGTTTTTTATTGAAAGTTTGATTTTATCACTTCGAATTTATTATATCTCTAAATTGTGGCAAAACCATGAGTTTTATAAAGAAAAATGAATCGCAGATACCAACCTCCGTTTATAAACGAGATTGATTTTATAGAAGAGGTGGGTTTACCAAGAATTAAATGCCTTCCCTGATGGCCAGATGTGTGTCTGTTCCATGGAGCTCTTTATGTGGCTGTGCCTTATTCATGTGGCTTTCATCTGTGCCTCATGCTAAGGTCTTGCTGTTGGGCTACTTTTGATAGCATGATCCTGGTTGCTCATTTGAGTGTTAGATAATGGGACATTATCTTGATGATATATATAGCTTGGTTGCTACTTCTAAGTGCTGTTTCTAAGTGTGTAGTTGGAGATATTCTGGAGAGTTTTACAGAAGCTTCAACTGTCTAAGAGTTGTGCTAAGAGCTTTATTTTCTACTGTTACAGGTAAGATTCATCTGTAGGAAAAGGTTACTGATTGCACAAGGTTTGAATTCCTATTGGTAATTATAAGGCATTTGATTAGATTACTTGCTATTGATTGCTGTTTAAATTAGCTATTGTTTGCAAATAAGCAGAGGCCTACCCAGGTGTTAAACATTCCTAGTGGGTGGTGATTTTAGGAGTTATATAAGGGCTGTGGTCATTAGCTTGGCTAATATAGCTTGGTTGCTACGTGCTGTTTCTAAGTGTGTAGTTGGAGATATTCTGGAGAGAAACTGGAGGTAATCTGAGGTATTCAGGAGGATAAATACAAAGTTAAGATTCGTTTGAGTTAAACTATTCTCTTCATTGGAATGGCAGACTTAGTTCATTGTAATAGTTGCTATGCATTTGTTTCACGTTCCACTTTTTGGAGGTTTGGTTGTTGTCTAATCTGTAGACAGTTCTCTAACTTGTGGCAGGAGGTTGTATTTTTGAAGTCTGAGATTTGTAAATTATCTGGTGAACAAACTCAGACTGGAACTGCTGCAAAGCCACTGTCGCAGAGACATACTAGGAATGGCAGATGGATTACTGTAGGATCTGGTAGACCTTAGAGTTGTGGATAAAAGGCATTTTGCACAGTCTGTTGCTCTTCATAATTAATTTTCTGCACTTTCAGAGTGTAATGGTGTTGTGGAGAGAGGCACTGAGGCTAGTGGTGTTGTGGAGAGAGGCACTGAGACTAGTGGTGTTGTGGAGACCGGCTTGGAGACTATGGTGAGGCCTAATAGAAAGCAGTTGTTGTTGGGGATTCCATTATAAGAGGTGTGGAGATGGACAATGGTGGTCTTGTGAGGTGTCTTCCCGGAGCTACTGCTCACAGAGACAGGAGACGTATCTGTAATATTGTTAAGCAAGCAAAGCAGGAAGGGGAATTGGATGTACTTGTCCATCTAGGGGCAAATGACTTGGCTTGCAATGAGGTTTCAGAGGTTAAGGAAGTTTTTAGTGTTTTTGCCAATGATATACGGCAGGTTGCTTCCACACTGTCATTCTCTGAAGTTCTGCCTGTGCATAACACTCAGAACGACAGGCGGATGCGTATTAGGGACTTTAATTTGTGGCTTGGTGAATGGTGTCGGGAGCAAGGATTTGGCTTTATTTCTCATGGTAGCTCTGTTTAGAATGGAGATAAGCTGTACAAAAAAGATGGTTTGCATCTTTCTCAAAAGGGAACAAATGTTCTCAGTGAGCAGTTCAGAGGTTTTGCTAGGATGTATTTAAACTAGGAGGGGGGGCAAAAGGGTGATAAAACATCAATCTAATTGTCCCCCAAAACAAGGACAGAAGGTGCCTGTAGCAAGTGTGTTAAAAAATGATAAGCTTAGAGTCATGTCTACAAATACTCGCAGTTTAGGGAATAAGATCCATGAACTTGTGGCAATAATGGCAACTGATAATGTAGATTTAGTCACTGTTACTGAGACATGGTATAATGAGAAAAATGACTGGCACATAGCAATACCAGGGTACTCTTTATACAGAAAAGACAGGGAAGGCAAAAAAGGGGGAGGGGTGGCCCTGTATGTGAAGGATAGCATAGAATCTAGCCTAATAAAAGTTAGTGATGCGAACATAGAGTCCGTTTGGGTTGTGTTAGAATTTAGTAATTACACAGTAACTCATGTAGGTGTGATTTATAGGCCCCCAGGACAAATAGAAGAGTTAGATAATCAACTAGTTGAGGAAATAGCTAAAATGACAATGAAGGGGGAAGTTATCATCATGGGTGACTTTAATCTTCCTGATGTGAATTGGAAAACAAAATTAGCTACTTGTGCCAGGAGCACACATATTCTAAACTCCCTACTGGGATTGTCTCTAAAACAAGTTGTTGAGGAGCCAACTCGTAAAGAGGCCATACTAGATTTAGTGTTAACAAATGGAAATTTGGTATCAGATATTACTGTAGGTGAAAGTTTAGAATCCAGTGATCATCAGTCAGTGTGGTTTAATATAAGAACAGTGACTGAGTCACACCACACAAAAACAAAAGTTTTAGACTTTAGAAAAACAGACTTTTCTAAAATTAGAATATGGGTAGAGGAGTCATTATCAGAGTAGAGCAATTTAAATGGAGTCCAAGAGAAATGGGATTATTTAAAAGCAACAGAAAATTGCATTAGGCTTGTCAGTAAAAGCAAAAAATTCAAGAAACCACTGTGGTACTCCACAGATGTGGCCAAAATAGTTAAAAACAAAAAGTTAGCATTTAGGAATTATAAAAAAAAACAAAGTGAGGAAGACAAAATGATCTATAAGATTAGGCAGAAAGAGGCTAAGCAAGTTATAAGAGCTTCCAAATCACACACAGAAGAGAAAATAGCACAGTCAGTAAAAAAGGGGGACAAAACATTTTTTAGATACATAAATGAGAAAAGAAAAGTAAAACAAGGATTAGTTAGATTAAAAACAAAAGAAGGAAGGTATGTAGAAGAGGATAAAGGTCTAGCTGACTGCCTCAATGAATATTTTTGTTCTATATTTACAGATGAAAATGAAGGAAAGGGACCTCAGTTGAGAAAAAGGATAAATGAGTCATTTATTACATGTGAGTTTACTGAGGAAGAGGTTCTATTTCAACTGTCAAAAGTAAAGACAAATAAGTCAATGGGAGCTGATGGAATACACCCAAAGCTATTAAAAGAGCTTAGTGGTGTACTAGCAAAACCATTAACAGATTTATTTAACCAATCATTGTTAAAAGGAGTAGTCCCAGAAGATTGGAAGTTAGAGAATGTTGTGCCCATTTACAAGAAAGGTAATAGGGAGGAGTCGGGTAACTATAGGCCAGTAAGCCTTAATTCAGTAGTGGGGAAAGTGATGGAAACCATGTTAAAGGATACGATTGATGAACATCTAAAAACACATGGATTTCAAGATCAGAGACAACATGGGTTTACTTCAGGGAGATCATGCCAAACAAATCTTATTGATTTTTTTGATTGGGTAACTAAAATTATAGATTAGGGTGGTACAGTAGACATTGCTTACCTAGATTTCAGTAAGGCTTTTGACACTGTTGCACATAGAAGGCTTATCAATAAACTGCATTCTTTAAGTTTGGATTCCAATATTGTTGAATGGGTAAGGCAGTGGCTGAGTGACAGGCAACAGAGGGTTGTAGTTAATGGAATATATTCGAAGCTTGGATCAACACAGTAAAGGAGGAGACTATATTTAAAAGAAGAAAAACTACCACAACAAGAGGACATAGTCTTAAATTAGAGGGACAAAGGTTTAAAAATAATATCAGGAAGTATTACTTTACTGAGAGGGTAGTGGATGCATGGAATAGCCTTCCAGCTGAAGTGGTAGAGGTTAACACAGTAAAGGAGTTTAAGCATGCGTGGGATAGGCATAAGGCTATCCTAATTATAAGATAAGGTTAGGGACTAATGAAAGTATTTAGAAAATTGGGCAGACTAGATGGGCCGAATGGTTCTTATCTGCCATCACATTCTATGTTTCTATATCAGTCAAGGAGTGGTGCCAGGTGCAGAGACCTTTGCTATGTAGCAATAAAAAACAAGTAAAATTTTTATTACCTTTTATTTTCTCCCTACAGATGGGGGATGGTCACCTAAGTAGCCACCAGGCACTACAGCATTAGGGATTTATATTTTAATTCCTAACACTATAGTGTTCCTTTAATTAGGATAGAGCAAGGGGGCGAGAGAAGAAGAGAACTTGAGACAAATGATTGCATTTTAGAGCTTCTGGTGGCATACAGCGCTTCCCAAACATCACAGAACGCTTTTACTGTGGATAGCTGTGTGAAATGACAAAGCCTGACGCCAAGCGGGACTTGCCCAATGAATCTACTCAAAAAGGTGTATGCTTTAGTCAGGCTCCTGGAATATTGTATTTTTACTGTAGACTCTATATGCCAGAGGTAAAAATCCAAGACTCATTATCTTGATATTACAAAAATAGCATGTTTTCAGAGTAATTGGGTATTTCAATATGTATAGACAAAATTTCAGTTCTATCTTGTTGGTTTGGATATGAGACTTGTGGGGGCGGGGGTGAAATAAAAAGGTTATTTTAATATAAAAAAGATAAAAGTCATGCACAGGGAGTCATATGCAGGGAGACTCAGAGGGCTTGGGGCAGAGGCAGTCAGGCTGCTGAAAGGTGATAGGTGGCTGAAAGGGAAACCAAGTGTCAATGAACCTGCTCCTTCTAACTGTCCTTGACAATGCATAGCTATTGCTTCATTCCTGCATCAATTCTGACACCGGACACTGCCATTCGATGCCCGTTTTAGGTCTGGTGTACTGCATCCATCATTTGGTAGAGAACCTATGGCATAATTTCTGCATCACACTATTCTAAATTTCTGGTGATGCAGGGTTGACACCACACCATGTGTTTCAGACCATGGCTCTCTTGTTTGTATTGCTGCTCCTCTACAATCCCAAGCTTGATTTGTCCTGACTTTGCGCTTCTTATCGCAGGTGTGTTTTGTCTATTCTTAGGCATCTGAGTTAAAGGGACACTGTAGTCACTATAACCACTTTGTCTCTTTGAATTGGTTATAGTGCCTGGAGTGGCCTGGCACTGTCCCTCCATTCAGGGTTGCACCATGTTTGTGCAGTATGCCACAAAATAAGAGTCCCTGGCCACCCACAGTCCGGCCCCTTCTGTATGTGTAGCTAAGGCAGAGATTACACACTTCCTTGTTGTCATACCCATTCATACCGTCAGTTGGAGCTCTGACAGGTTAAAAGCAGTCAGCTGACACTCTCAGCCAATCACAGTTGCCCATTGCCTCTCAGGGTAATACTTCCTTATTAGCCAAAGCAGCACAGAACGGATGGACTGCAGTGGACTCTTGTTTAGCATTAAAACATTACAATATTAAAAACTGTTTAATGCTGATAGAAATGATGGTACCAGGGGACTCCAGACACTATGACCAGTTTAATGAGATGAAGCAGATACAGTGCCTACGGTGTCCCTTTAATCACGGCCACCACTAAATACCAATAATATGCTCTGTTCCTTCATCCTATAATACTGTCTCAAGTTTTGTGTCTTGGGTACATGTTATCCTGACACTGAAGGAACCGAGAATTAAACAAGGAAGTTGGATGGAGTAAGACTAAGTCAAAACTGGAGAAGAAAAGTGGACTGACTTTAGAAAGGAAAACTGAATAGGTAATGAAACAGGAAGAGATGCTGAGTGGAGAATACAGTGTTTATTTCCTCACATACTACCTAATATTTATATATAAGATAGCATTTTAAAAATGGATAAGAAAACTGTATGTGGGCTGTGAGGGAGGGTTGCCTTCATGTTTATCTCTCAACTAAATACAATAATTATTTTTAACACGTAAAAAAAACAAAAACAGAAAGTTATATTTTGCTTCATTAACATTTTTGCAAATTGTAAATCACTCTTCTTAGGAGAATTCCCTATTAAGTGATGCACCTGTGTCTTTATGCTGTGTATAAAAAAAGGGATATATCAAAGAGGAGCATCAATGTAACAAACGTTAAGTATCGCTTGGCATTCTGCTCCATATTTCACAGCTGCACTAAAAACAACACAGCACACGCTAGGTATGCTCAGCAATGATCTGTAAATGCAAAATAAAATCTCCTTTATCATATTAAAAATATTGGTTGATGCCTATTGAGAAGTATCTGATAAGTATCTGTAGTTGGTATGTCTATAGAGTAGGAAGGATAATACCTATTAGAATTTGATATACTCTGGGGAATATTTCAATCACCATGGCACCTTAATGCCCCCTCCTTCCACCCATCGTTCACTTGCACAATTACAGCTCTTCCTCCCCCTGACTCACTGTCCTTGAAATGACAGTATAGCTGTGTGAGAAGCCTGTTCCTAACAAGCACATTGCAGGTCAATCCTCCATGACAACCATTCAGCATTTGTCTGCAAATATGTGCCGACCTGTATGCACTGTACATACATGATGCTGTATCATCACTGTATTGAAGATTCTCTACGCTTCATGTATGTGATCATCTAACTTCCTGTGAAAACGTAAAACCAGATTAAGCCTGTTGGATCTAGAGTTACGACACACGTGCACGCTATCATCATTGTAAAAAAACAAAGTAGAACAGTGAATTCATGTCAGTATTAGACGTTAAATAGCATGTGTTCAGAGATATTTATCATAAATTTCTGATGGTATTGGAGCAGTTAGAATCAGTCCTCTAACTTGCATTACTCGTCATGTATAAGGCATGACAGTGCATGGCACACAGGGAAACATACTGCAGTGTTTCTAATGCAGTAATAGTAAAGTTGTCTTTGTTCTCAAGCCCTCCCTCTCACATACTGCAATCATGAGTGAAAGGAAGCCGTGGAAGTGAGGTTTAGAGCCTGCTCTCTTTTCCCTAATGGTCTCCCTTTAAAAATTATAGTAATCCATTGATCATTTTATTATAGAATGATCAACAGTTTCTCTACATATCACCTTCACTTACAGCTGTTCAGTGAGTGAGAAGTACAAGCTTGAAAGTAGGTTAGTCTCTTCCAAAGTCTTCCAATAACTACCCCTATGAAGAAAACCATAGTGTTAGTATTCCCAACACTATAGTGTCCCTCTGCCCTGGTGGAAAATAAAGGGTTAAAAACCTCTCTTTTTACTTACCTGTTTACAGCACCGAGGTTTTCGGGACTGGAACGGACTGCTCCTCCACAAGGATCAGGAAACAACGCATATGCGCGGCAATCAATGCTTTCCTATGGCAGAACTCAACAAATCCCTGGCACCAAGTCGTCATTGCGACTAGGAATTTTGTCCTAATGACTGGGTGTTTGTTGGTCCAAACAGCCTAGGGATCATGGAGGCGGCCGACTGGCTGAGGGGAAATTGAACTGGGCAGCAAGGTAGGCAACTGTAATCTTCAAACTCTTCTTGCTCTGCAACTTATCGCAACTTGCTGTGATTCCGGGAACTAGTATAAGACATCACTCTGGCCAGTTTCGCTGCGGCTGTCCCCACCTCAATGGCTGAGATAATCAATCTTGACAATCTCAGCCAAGCCATAGTAAAGCATTGTTAGGCTATTGCACATGCTCTAATCAGCATCTTTTTTATAGAAATGCATTGAGTCAACACATCTCTATGGGGACATTCAGCGCCTCCATGCAAAGATGCTGGAGACGCTGAACGTAGGTGCAGTACTGGTGTAGGAATTACCTTTTATGGCTGTTTGAGTGACTGTCACTAGAGATGTTACTAGGCAGCGATGCAAACACTGCCTTTTCTCTGAAAAAGCAGTGTTACATTGAAAAGCCTGCAGGGACAAACTATAGGCACCAGAATCACTACATTAGCTGTCCCTATAGTGTCCCTTTATGAATTGTATTTTTGCTACTAGAGGCTGTCTTAACCCTGCGATGTAATCATTGCAGTATCTCCAAAACTGCAATGTTTTCCATTGCAGGGTTAAGGGGACAGGGACAGTGCACCAGACCACTCCAATGAGATAAAGTGGTCTAGGTGCCTACAGTGACCCTTAAAGGAAAACAAACGGCTCTCCATGCTTGACTCTTATTCAACAATCTTGAATGAGAGATTGGCTTGGGTAAATATAAACACCCTCACCTATATTCCATTACCCAAACCACCCATTGATTGCTGTATTATAGAGTTATTTAGCGGTACTCCATTTCTGGCTTTCACTCAGCAATCATGAGAGGCTTGTGACAAAATGCATCAAATGGGGACTTTGATTCACTTGGTACTAACGTGATGCTGTTTCTGTGAGTTTATTAAATCACTGATTGTATTTAAATTGGTAAGTATTCTCTACTAATTAACTCATGAGAGCACAGGCTTGATTCATCCTGTTTGGATTTATAATTCATTGAAAATCTCTGCAGCTGTTATGAAGGAATCAGCAAGGGTTCTCACTGAAATGTCCTCTGACATAGGCGCCAGTTGAGCCAAGTTTTTTCTATCTGCTATTTTTTGTTGTGCTGCTTAAGATAAATACCCATCTCAAATCTAGCTCTAAAGTAAAAAAAAAAAGAAAAGAAAGAAAACCGCAGAAAATATTCAGAGGTGATCTTTCTCTCTTTTTATTTCAAACTTGAAGACTTATTCCAAGCACCATGACCCCTTCAATACTTTGAAGTGGTTGTGGTGCTCAGAGACTGTAATGTGCAGCATTTCAGTTTGAAATTCTGCACATACTGAGGAGTTTGGGCTACCTGCCATAGGTATAACTCCACCTCCAGCGATGTCATTAACCAGACTGTAACTGGTTCCAACTGATGATGTCAATTCTGTGCATATTACTTTGCACATGCACTCATTCATTAGATGAAAGCATTTAGCTAATGCAGGATTAGCATCCAGCTTCTGCAACTCTGGTAGATACAGGTCAGAGGGCAAACATGGCAAAATTCAAAATTTCAGACTGTAGAGGTTATGATGCTTGAAGCAACTCTTTAAGTTGGCATTTACGTCATAATTGTTTCATCAATATCAGCAGAAATTCTAGTACTGCTATACAAAGCTTGTATACTTTCTGTAAAGGGTTGTCATATACACCATATAATGTCATCATGTTTACTGGAGGAATCCTGCCCTATAGTATGTAGGATTCACATGCTGCAGAATTCCTGATGGGTTATCCCCTGGTTTACCACATGCAGTTTTTTACTTCTACATACTACGTTCCATATGTTGCTCATTCATTTGTATACGTGCTAAAAATATGCTGGACAAGGCATACCTATGTCTGCATTACTGTACATTATTGTATGTGTCTGTGAATATCTTATGTACATTATATTTTGTGTTATGACTTTAGAAACTTTTCATATTTAAATTTTCTATCCATGAAGCTTTTGTTTATTGAAGAAAACACATCATCACACAAGACAGTCATGCCTTCATTATATATATATATAATATATATATATTCACAATATAATTTGGAGGGTTCCTATTCGTGTTTAGACTACCGGGCTCTCCACTTCAGCATTAAATGGGTTAAAAATGAATCAAACTCACCTTTATGTCAGTTCCCCGGGTGAGTCTACTCATTGTAGCTTCGATCTCCTAACAATGCACTTAGTAGAAATTCTAAGTTCAATGCTTCTCTGAACTACAGTTCAAAGTAAATGAGTCTTGAACCACTCCCATCCGCTTGTTTAACAGGTAGGTATTACTCAGGGGATTTAAAAAGGTGCAGATTCATCTTGGAATCCACACTTTTATAAGATAAGCCAGAGGGTACACGCAGTTTACCCCTAATGTGCTTCAGTAAGCTTTAGACCACAGGTGCCCAAAAGGTAGATCCCCAGATGTAGAACTACAACTCCCATGATGCTTTGTATGCTTTTAGAATGTCTTTAAAATCACAAAGCATCATGAAAGCTGTAGCATTAAAACATCTGGAGATCTACCTATTTGACACTCCTGCTTTAGACACTGCTATATATATGTCAAACACTTTCTCTGTAATTGTTATAAATATCACATGCAGCACATGATTAAAACCAATAATACTAGGCCCATTTCACCGTCTAAGTTCCGTGAGCTGTTATAAAGCTATTTTAAAAACTTGAATATAGCCGCATTAATAATGCATGGCTGTTAGAGACATAGACTAAACCTACTTAAAACGGTTCTGTCAATAAGTTTCTTTCGGTTTTCCTTTTCTTAAAGGACCACTATAGGCACCCAGACCACTTCAGCTCAATGAAGTGGTCTGGCTGCAAGGTCCATCTAGGGTTAACCCTGCAGCTGTAAACATAGCACTTTCAGAGAAACTGCTATGTTTACATTAGGGTTAATCAAGCCTCTAGTGGCTCTCTCATTGACAACCGCTAGAGGCGCTTCTCACTGTGACAATCACAGGGGGAGGACGCTGGACTTCCATGGGAAAGCACTGAGAAACGCTTTCCTATGGACTGACTGAATGCGCGCGCGAGTTTGTTTTCCTGGCACTATAGTGGTCGTTTAAGCCCTCTTTACCTTTATGCTAATATTCTCCCTCTTGTCTTGATTAATATTTAATATCTCTTCCTTCTTGTGCCAGTTCTCAATATCTGGACACAGCCATTTTTTTTCCCTTCTGCCATGATGTCTACAGTTCGCCCTTCTGTGGGATTGATTTTACTAATTGATTCTAAATAGATTTAACTGGCAAGTGAAATAGAACCTTGCTTTAAGCTCTGCCCATTGTCATATTTTGTCAACTTGACTGATATATATAAGAAAATGTAGTCCTTACGTTTCCTTATGTATTTCAGGAAAACGAGTGCACTTCGCAAAATAAATAAGTAAAATAAAACGAGAATCAGAAAGGGAGCTATATAGAAGCAGATTTGATTTATTGTATTAATGGTGACAGAGCCGCTTTAAACACTTAAAAAAATAATTGTATATACTCTAACAAACACTCTAAACCCAATTTTGTCATAGACATCTGTATATAAACTATATGTAATATGCAGATATACAGAAGGATTAAACACAAAATCAGGTACTTAACAGTAATATTATTTTATATAGGTTTAATTTCTAGTTCACTTAGATTTAATGTATAATCATCATGTTAATCATTTATACATTTCTCAAGCATTTCATTTTTGTCACAGGTGGTTCCACTAATTCTTTTATCACATACACTGACACTGAGAGTTAATTATATTTATAGCACATTAATTATCTAATACCACTGTCAGTTTGCACAAACAGGCCTTTTGTGTAAGTCACATTTATGCATATCCGTTCTGTATTTAGCTCTCTGCTAACCCTTATTAGCTTATTGTCAAAGTAAACTGCCTGATGTAGGTTTGTGAGCAATTTTCATTTAATGAAATGGTTTCTGCATCTCTGCTACCTAGCAGGTATACACTGATGGAAAACATGATGGAGATACATAGTCCGCGGAATTCTAGAAAAGCAGGCCTATAGTGTATACACACTACTTTTGCTAGGTTTTTGCTACTGTGAAAAGTGTGTGGAGTGGTTCAGTATTATTATTATTATTGGTATTTATATAGTGCCAACTAATTCCACAGCGCTTTACAATATGCTACTTTTGGAGTATACTGCTATTTAAATTTTTATGCAAGAAAACTGTGGTTGTATTTTTCATGCTTAGTATTAAATACGAAGAATCCGTCTAAAAGCAAATTAAATTTTTAAACGTAAACTGTCACAGTCTGGGAGCTTTTCAGAATTCACACAGACCCACGACGGTGACATCGCCGCTGGGGCATCTTGAGGTGGCAGGTAAAGCTGATTTCTACTTACCTGAACCAGTACTTCGCAGGTGTGGCCATCTTCCTCCGGTTTGTCCTCTTCAGCTGAGCTGATGTCACTTCTGTACTCTCTAAAGAGGATCCCGCGAGATGCTCCAAATAGAGCCAATTCCCTTCAGCTGTCACTGATGGGGGGGATTGACACTTCTAGATGGTGGTAGCGCCGCACCGTGTCTAGAAGTGTCAGGCGTAGGGAGAAAAAAAAGAAACAAAGTAACCCCTACTTTGTTCCAGTATATCTCTTTACTGGATTCAAATTTGAACATATATCAGGGTAATTGCCCAAAAGGCCGCCCTAAATCATTTTAAAAACAGCCGCCTGCAGAGGCAGCTCTCTAAGTGGTTTAGGCTGCCTAAACCGCCTTAGGGTAGACTGTGTCGGGTCCTCGGTCAGTGACCAATGACCCGACACCAGTAGGGGGCCCGGCAGGTTGCTCATAATGCCGCCGGGTGCGAGGTCCCTAACACCCCCCTCCCTCACACTATCACCCCCTCCCTCATACCATCACCCCCCTCCCTCTCACCATCACCCCCACATAATCCACATTGTATCATATTTGTCTTGCTTCATAACATCAATATCGGTTAAAAAAAACGGGAAAAGGTTGGCATGGATGGTGAGCTGATATGGTGGCGCAATTGGCAATTTGACTGGATTTGCCCCCAGGCCTAAGGCTGCCAGCCCTCCGCTGGTCAATATGAGTATTTCATAAAGATAGAATTTAAAACCTTTTTAAATGTTGGAAGACCAAAAAATAATAAGTACTTTAAATACCAATTGTATTTATTTATGCATTGTATGTAAAATATCATTATTAGTACGGATACTATGCCCTGCATTGCTGTCACATTAATTATTCATTTTGTTTCACGTCGCATGATTTTATTCAACTAACAAATGTTTTTTTTACAGTAAGAACTATAAGGATATGGAATTCTCTGCCTGAAGAGGTGGTTTTATCAGAGTCCATACAGATGTGTAAACAGCAATTGGATAAATACTTGCAAAAACATAACATACAGGGATATAATTTCTAATTAGTGCGGTAATAGCTGCTTGATCCAAGGAGATATCTGACTGCTGTTTTGGGGTCAAGAAGGAATTTTTTCCTAGTTTTTTGCAAAATTGGTTGCTGCAAATAGTTTTCATCGGGCAAGTTGTATATGTTATATGATCAGTTGCCCATTTATTTCATTCTTTCCACTTCTTAAAAATATACATGAAGAGGCTTTGTGGCCTCTCAAAGGCACCATAAATGAATATATGCAAAGCCACATTGAATAGCTCTGGTCCATATGCATTTTACATATTTTGATATGTCCTTACTGCACTATTATTTGTTATTGTCCCTTTATGAAAATCATAGATATTCACTCCCTAAGTTAAGGAGTTACTCCAAACACCGTGACTACATCTGGTCAATAGAGTTTAAAATATTGCACATCCAGAATTATTTTTAAAAGGATTCTACAGCGTAAGTAAAACAAAGTTGTATTCCTTACACTAAAGAGCCCTCTGGTCCACTACTAACCCACGACCCTCCCCCTTCCCCCGCCCCCAAGGCAGCTGAAGAGCTAAAAAAAATGTAGTCACTTACGCAATTCCAGCGCTGATGTCCTTGACACTGGGTCGGCGCTCTGCCGTCATCTGAAGGGGGGTAATGTGCATATGTGGCGAGCGCATTAGGCCCTGCCCATAGAAAAACATTGAATAAATGCTTTCCTTTGGGGATTTTACTGATGCTGGACATCCTCAGATCGTGAGAGGGTGTCAAGCGTCGTTTAGGCAAAATTATGAACTGTCTGGCTGTCTATAGTTTCTCTTTAATTTTGTGCCGGGGCTAGTTGCACCTTTAGCACAAATGACTTAAAGGACCACTAGAGTGCCAGGAAAACAAACTTGTTTTCCTGGCACTATAGGGTCTTTAGGTCCATCCATCCCCCCCACCCTCAGGGTCCCACTCCCACTGGGCTGAAGGGGTTAAACACTTACCTTTCTCCAGTGCCAGACTCGCCGGAACTCTCCTCTCTCTGCCAACGTCAGTGCGCGCATTCAAACAGTCCATAGGAAAGCATTTCTCAGTGCTTTCCTATGGAAGTCCAGCGTCTTCCCCCTGTGATTGACACAGTGAGAAGCGCGGAAGCGCCTCTAGCGGCTGTCAGTGAGACAGCCACTACAGGCTGGATTAACCCTAGTATAAACATAGCAGTTTCTCTGAAACTGCGATGTTTACAGCTGTTGGGTTAACACTAGATGGACCTGGCACCTAGACCACTATAAAATTGGTCTGGGTGCCTATTGTGGTCCTTTAAGCAGCTTGGATCATTGTTTCACAGACCAAAAAAGAGGGTTAGGAAATCCTTTACATTTTATGTTTTATCTTATTTGCTATTTGATTTATATATAATTTTGAGAATATTCACATGTAATAGCAGAAGCAGAGATCATTTTTGATTGTCATAATCACTATATACAAATCTTTACATCACACTCTATTCAAAAATCATTTTATTTGTTATACTATATTTTTTCATCCAAAGATTGCCAACACAATATATAGCTAAGGTCCCCTCTATTGATTTTATATATATATAAGACAAATCACTTCTTGTGAGCAGCTGTGAGTGATCTCGGAAGCATAGTGGCTCCTGTGCAGAGGATATATTGGCACCCATCTTTAAAACATTCATGAATATTCTTAGATAGGCTGCATTTTCTAACATACATCATAGAAGAAAAATAAATAAACTTCTTAAACAACTAAAAATAAGTTTTCCAGTGATAGATTTTCAACTTTCTATATCAAAAAGTATTGCACTGGTGGCATTTTACAGGGCAGGTCATAGCCAAACACCCCACTCCATAAAATATATGGCATTTTCATGATAACACTATTATAAAATACCACTTAAGTACTAATTATTCTTATATGCTCAATAAGAAAATGATTTCATTTTCTATGTGATTACAGTTGATGTAAATGTGAACCACTTACTACAAATAATCGTTTAACAATTCACAACAAAAACCCTTTAGTATATGTTTATTGACAGGCCTTTCACAAATTTCTTTTAACAGGACACTCTAGATGCCACAACTACCAAAGTATTCATGGGGCCTGTAGTGCCCTGGCCACTTCACACTGTTCACTGTTAAAGAGACGCACCAAAACAAAAATGGAGTGGTTTTGGTATATACAGTGAGGGGGAAAAGTATTTGATCCCCTGCTGATTTTGAACGTTTGTCCACTGACATAGAAATGATCAGTCTATCATTTTAATGGAAGGTGTGTTTTAACAGTAAGAGACAGAATAACAAAAACAAAATCCAGAAAAAAACAAATGTCAAAAAAGTTATAAATTGATTTGCATGTCAATGAGTGAAATAGGTATTTGATCCTCTATCAATCAGCAAGATGTCTGGCTCCACCGTGTCTTTTATACCGTGTCTTTTATCCTGTCCATAGAAGCAATCAATCAATAAGATTTCAAACTCTCCACCATGGCCAAGACCAAAGAGCTGTCCAAGCATGTCAGGGACAAGATTGTAGACCTAAACAAGGCTGAAATGGGTTACAAGACCATCGCCAAGCAGAAGGTGAGGTGGTGACAACAGTCAAACACAAAATAACTGTCAGCCTCACTCGGCCTGGTGTTCCATGCAAGATCTCATCTCGTGGAGTTTCAATGAGCATGAGAACGATGAGGAATCAGCCCAGAACTACACGGGAGGATCTTGTTAATGATCTCAAGGCAGCCGGGACCACAGTCACCAAGAAAACAATTGGTAGCACACTACGCCATGAAGGACTGAAATCCTGCAGCACCACTTATTTCACTCATTGACATGCAAATCAATTTATAATGTTTTTTTGACATGCATTTTTCTGGAAATTTTTTTGTTGATGTTGTGATTCTGTCTCTCATTGTAAAAATACACCTACCATTAAAATTATAGACTGTCCATTTCTTTTTCAGTGGGAAAACGTTCAGAATCAGCAGGGGATCAAATACTTTCCCCCCCCCTCAATGTAAATCAAGCCCCAGCAGTCAAACCATTCAATTGTCTGATATTTAAGAGTTTATTCACTTTGCTTAAAGGGACACTATAGTCACCTGAACAACTTTAGCCTAATGAAGCAGTTTTGGTGTATAGAACATGGCCCTGCAGCCTCACTGCTCAGTCCTCTGTCATTTAGGAGTTAAATCCCTTTGTTTATGAACCCTAGTCACACCTCCTTGCATGTGACTTGCACAGCCTTCCATAAACACTTCCTGTAAAGAGAGCCCTATTTAGGCTTTCTTTAGTGCAAGTTCTGTTTAATTAAGATTTTCTTATCCCCTGCTATGTTACATAGTTACATAGTTACATAGCTGAAAAGAGACTTGGGTCCATCAAGTTCAGCCTACCTCACATTTGTTTTTTGCTGTTGATCCAAAACAGCTTGCTAGACCCTGCAAGAGCCTCCTGTATGTGATTAAAGTATAATTTAGAGATTGAGATACAATTATTTAAGGTAAATTACATCTGTTTGAAAGTGAAACCAGTTTTTTTTTTTCATGCACGCTCTGTCAATCATAGCCAGGGGAGGTGTGGCTAGGGCTGCATAAACAGAAACAGTGATTTAACTCCTAAATGACAGTGAATTGAGCAGTGAAATTGCAGGGGAATGATCTATACACTAAAACTGCTTAATTTAGCTAAAGTACTTTAGGTGACTATAGTGTTCCTTTAAATTACCCTTGTTGCAACCCCTTGGCTATTAATCTATAAACTGGTCCTGTTACTTCCTTGCTGTTTAGCTCAGTGGAGAGAACTTAAGAGGCAATTGCTCAGAGCAGCTGCCGTGGAAAGACTTCTCATTGAACTGCATACAGAGGTCTATTATTGGACAACCACATAAACTCTGAGCTGTGTTAGAAGGGATGGGTTTGCTTAAGACAAGAAATCTGCAGCTTTTGCAAACAGTTTTTAGCTATACATTTTTATTTTTATTTTTTTTAAATGCATTATTAAATACATGCATGTTTTCATTGCATGCCTTCCAACCACCCTTATTCGGAGGGAGAGTCACGATTTTCGCGTCTTGTCCAACCATTTCAAACAGTCCACAAAAAGCATAACACAAGTACATCAGAAACAGTGCATAAGGCATGGCCTGCCCTCAGTGGGCCAGCCTAGATGATTGGCAGGCTGACCTGCCAGTAATTGGGGCTCCTTTCGTCAGAACCAATGATTTCATTGTGTTACCGGTCTGCCCCCTTCACCCCTTCCCACCAGTGTCCCACTTCCCAGGATGCCAATGTTGCAGGGGATGGGCCACTGGAGGTATATGTACGAAACAGGTTTTTTTTTTAAATCTGGGCTGTGGAGCATCCCTTTAAAAGCATTTGACATGTTTTCTCCTTGTTCAAATCTCTTCAGTTTGCGTTTAAAAAAAAGAAATTTTTTTTTCTGTTTTCCACCCTATTGCCACTCCACATTTCACAAGGCGATTGCAAGGTAAACCGTGCAGCTCAGCATATGATAGATACATGTGAGCGGAGCTTCTAATTTGACTCTGCTCCCACATCCAATCACTGCCCTCTTATTGTCTGTATAGTTTTAGTATTTCAGTGATGCTAAGGGTAAATTTGGTACATATGACAGTGATCGGTTCTGAGTAGAATGATGTCACTAGTTCAGATCACTGATTTTACTCACTAAGGAAAGTTTGTCTAATAAGTTTGAAAAAAAACAAGGCATGGTTAAGTAACAGAATCACAATGCAGAAAGCTGCTAAAAAATTTTTTTTATTGTTTTAGCAAAACTAAAGAGATTGATTTGAGATTTGTACAGAACAAAAAAAAGCAAGAATATAAGGCCAAATCCTATCAAATGCACTTGTGTTGTTGCCCAGAGTGTGTTTGGAGTGTACTGCGGATTAAAAATGGACATATAGCTGTACACAGAATGTTAATTTTGTAAGAATACAATTATCTATGTACCTTCACCCAGCAGGACTGAATCAAATCATTCTAACTACCCACCGACTTTATCTGGACAGTCTAGGCCAGGGGTAGGCAACCTTTTAGCAGCACTGTGCCGATATAGGATTGTGATGTCCCGTAGCATGCCAGTCCTATTTTTTTAAATTGAGGTGTGTATGCTGCTGTATTCTGCTTGTGTTATTTTTACTGTAATTGCTTTGTATCGTTGTACTTGTGCGTATATAAGCTATTATATTGTATATGTTCATTAGTAGTTTATGGTATCGTGTATGATACATATGAATGTGGGCTATGTATGAGGGCTGCTTGTGGACTTGTGTGTGGATGGATTTGTCACATTGTGTATTTGGTGTGTGTGTATGTGTGGGGCTGTTTGGGGTATTGCATGTGAGAGGCTGCATGTGGGGTTGTGTGCATGTATGTGCATTGTTAGTGGTGTTGCGTTTGTGGGGATTGTGTGTTGTGTGTGTGTGGGGGGGCTGTTCGTATTATTTGTATGAGGGGAGGGTTATTCTGCAGCTCCGTGTATATCTAGCAGTGTGGGTGCGTTACCTGGGTTCCAGTGGGGACCAGGCTGGCCAGGTACAGGTCAAGGACAGGAGCTGCGATAGCTGTCGAGGGCTGCTCTACTACAGTGTGGATTCTCATTCACAAGTGCTGGGAGGAAGTGATCTGAGATCACTTCCTCTATGTGCTGCAATGCATAAATTGAGGACTGTCCTTCACCACCTTTTCGTATTAGCAGATATGTGAAGTTTTACTGGGACTCCTGATAGGCCAGAGTGCGTTTGGCTGCCTTGAGTGCCGTGCAAAGACACCTCGAGTGCCGTGCATGGCACTAGTGCCGTAGGTTGCCTACCCCTGGTGTAGGCAATGCAGCTACATCAGTGCGTTTTTCTCTCTCTTTTTTTTTAGTCTATGATAAAAAAAAATTACCTATGTCTATTATAACATTAATACATTAAAAAGATTGCACAACAAAATGAAGTTGAAAAAAAGAAAGGTCCCTTGGTGCACTGCTTAGTGGTGCTAAGTGTTTGTCTGTTTACAGTGGCAGACAGACACCTCCCACACCAGGATGAGACATTCCAATCATCATCATCTCATTCTGCTCTGTAGGGATTGATTTGTCCAGCGGACTTATGGTGTATGTAGTTTATTCCCAAAGAGCAGTGCCAATCAACACATAGGATGATTGGTACTGCACAAATAACCGATATTAATTCAATTGAAACAGCAAGTCGGCACTAACTGGGTTTTTAACTAAAGTGATAGTTCAAAGTGAATTTCAAATTTAGGGCTTCAGTAGCCGAACTGAAAATATAGTTGACTTAGAGAATATTTCCAGTTCAGCTATTTAAATTTAAAATTCACTTTAAATTCGGACCTTAGTGAATAACCCTGTAAGTGGTTTCTCAGCTGCATGATTGCCCTGCGATTTGTACAAATCACGGCTGCTGTTATTCACTCTCAGCAACGACAGTAGGTACAGGGTACTCAAGCACCATGCAGTTTGCACTAATGCAAATTACTTATCGTGCTTTGTCTAACCTTTTCATAAGTTGGTAAAATACTGCTTTTATCAAACTAAAACACTAGGCCGAACCCCAGTGCAAAATGCAATATGGAGATAATGCATTCAAAAATATCAATACAAGTAATACTTGAAAAATTAGAATATCGTGCAAAAGTTAATTTATTTCAGTAATGCAATGTAAAAGGGGAAACTAATATATGAGATAGACGCATTACATGCAAAGCAAAATAGTTCAAGCCGTGGTTTGTCATACGTGCGATGATTATGGCTTACAGCTCATGAAAACCCCAAATCCCCAATCTCAGTAAATTAGAATATTGTGAAAAGGTGCAATATTCTAGGCTCACAGTGTCCCACTCTTATCAGCTAAGTAAGCCATAATACCTGCAAAGGGTTTCTGAGCCTTTAAATGGTCTCTCAGTCTGGTTCAGTAGGAATCACAATCATGGGGAAGACTGCTGACCGGACAGTTGTGCAGAAAACCATAACTGACACCCTCCATAAGAAGGGAAAGCCTCAAAAGGTAATTTGCGAAGGAAGTTCGATGTTCCCAAAGTGCTGTATCAAATCACATTAATAGAAAGTTATGTGGAAGGGAAAAGTATGGAAGAAAAAGGTGCACAAGCAGCAGGGATGACCGCAGCCTGGAGAGGATTGTCAGGAAAAGGTCATTCAAACGTGTTGGTGACTTTCACAAGGAGTCGACTGAGGCTGGAGTCAGTGCATGAAGAGCCACCACACACAGACGGATCCTGGACATGGGCTTCAGATGTCGTATTCCTCTTGTCAAGCTGCTCCTGAACAACAAACAACGTCAGAAGCGTCTTACCTGGGCTAAAGAAAAACAGACCTGGTCTGTTGCTCAGTGGTCCAAAGTCCTCTTTTCTGATGAGAGCAACTTTTGCATCTCATTTGGAAACCAAGGACCCAGAGTCTGGAGGAAGAATGGAGAGGCACACACTGCAAAATGCTTGAAGTCCAGTGTGAAGTTTCCACAGTCTGTGTTGATTTGGGGTGTTGGTGTTGGTCCACTGTGCTTCATTAAGTCCAGGGTCAACGCAGCCATCTACCAGGAGATTTTGGAGCACTTCATGCTTTCTTCGGCAGACGAGCTTTATGGGGATGCTAACTTCATTTTCCAGCAGGAAATATGCATGCTTATACTTTTCAGAGGTCCGATATTGTTCTATGTACATTCCTTGTTTTATTGATTGCATGTTTTATTGATTGCATGTAATATTCTTATTTACTGAGATTGTGGATTTGGGATTTTCATGAGCTGTAAGCCATAATCATCGCACTTATGACAAACCACGGCTTGAACTATCTGACTTTGCATGTAATGCATCTATCTCATATATTAGTTTCCCCTTTTGCGTTGCATTACTCAAATTAATTAACTTTTGCACGATATTCAAATTTTTTGGGCATCACCTGTATATAATTACTTATCTTTATCACATTTGATGCAAGTGACTGTACATATAGGGTTGCTGGAGTCGCAGCAATTATGTATGGATGAGCAGAATGAATGGCTTATCCCAATTTTCTGCAGTTTTAACTGACATTGTGTGGTTATACCTGATGCTAATGTTGAGTTTAGGGATCGACCGATTATATATATGATATTATCGGCAATATTAGGTATTTTCGGCAATATCGGTATCGGCAAATATCGATACCGATATTGCCGATAATACATACCAGGACCGCCGGGCTCATTACAAGCCCGGCGGTCCTGGGAGGGCCGGCAGCAAGCAGTTACTTACCTCCCAGCAGCTCCCTTCAGCTCCCCTGTCTAAATCTCGTGACTCCCACGGCCGCAGAGCGTTGCCACGGCTTACCATGGCAATGCTCCGCGCAGCACGCAGACCGCGAGAGTTAGACTGGGGAGCTGCTGGGAGGGGAGTAACTGCTTGCTGCCGGCCCCCCCACTGCTCAGTACAAGCCACTAGACCACCAGGGACTGTCATATCCCCCCTACCTGGCCAAGTAACAAGCAGGGAGGGGGGACAAAAATAAAAACATATAAATATTAAAATTTAAAAAAAAACACTGCAGATAAAAAAAAAACATATAAATATTAAAAATACAATTAAAATAAAAAATCCCTGCCCTCCTGCCCATTTTACACAAATTACATCCCTCACAAACACACACACACTGCATTCATTATACACACATACTATACAAACACACACACACAGCATTCATTATACACACACACTATACAAACACACACACGACATTCATTATACACACACACTATACAAACACACACAGCATTCATTATACACACACACTATACAAACACACACACACACACTGGAGCATTCAGCGCCTTCATGCAGACCCAATCTAATACACTGCCCCTCTTCCCATTCTAATACAATGCCCACAAATCCAATATATTGCCTCGAAATCCAATACACTGCCCTCCTCCCTCCACTCTAATACACTGCCCCTCCAGACATCCTAATAAACTGCCTTTTAATCTAACACTGCCCCTCTTCCCTCGACTCTAATTAAATACACTGCCCCTTCTCCAAACACTCTGATTTAATACACTGCTCTCCCTCCCCCAATTTAATACACTGTCCTTCCCCCAATTTAACACACTAACTCCTCCCACCACACTAATACACTGCCCCTCCTCCCCCAAATGAATACATTGCCTTCCCCCCAATTTAACACATTGCCCCCTCTCCCACCACTCTAATACACTGCCTCCAACTCCCACCACTCTAATACACTGCCCCAATCCCTCCCCCAATTTAATACACCGTCTCTCTCACTCCCCATACACTGAATACACTGCTCCCTTCCCCAGTTTAATACATTGACCCTTCCCTCCCCCAAATTAATAAAGTGCCCCTCCCTAAAATTAATACACTGCCCACTCCCTCCCCCAATTTAACCTCAAGCAGGTCAGCAGGGCGGGAGGGTAGAAGGCAGCCAGATGGTACCCCCGGTCGCCCGAGGCGGAGTCCAGGTGGAGCGTTGAGTTCCCTAAGTCCCTCCCAGCGTCCCTGAGTAAGCTTCCCATGGCTCCCAGATTCGAGTAAACTTATTTATTGTCCCCCTAACATGAGCTGTTAGTTTTTCCATGAGATAGTTATCCTTAAGTTTATTGAGTACCGTGGCCATGGTTGGGGTCGTGGGCTGCAGCCAAGTCTGCATTATGGCTCTACAGGCCACTAATGTAATGTTGCGTAATAGAACCATCTCTTGTCCCGCCCAGCCGTCTATTGGTCTAGATAACAGGGACACCCATGGGTGAAGACTAACATGTTTTTGTAGGATCTGGGAGGCCAGCCTCTCCACCTCCTTCCAAAATGTGGCCACTAGGGGGCAACTCCACCAGATGTGGTGGTACGTTCCTCTGACAAACATGTATTTTTAATGCTATAGTGGCCTGCTAGCTGTTCATTTTCCCCTACCCTTTACTTAACTTTGTTTCATTGCCTTGGTGCTCTCTCTGTGGCTGCCACGCCTCCATGGCTGAGATTTTCAATCCCAGAGGGAAGGATTTGGAGGCTAGTATGCATGCGCAACAAATCTCTGCTCTGACTTGGAAGCACTTCTAGAGGCTGTCAAGTAGACAAAACTACAACACTGCAATGTTTTACAATGCAGGGTTAAAACTAAACATCACTGAGATTACCTGGCCTTTAGTGGTTCTTTAAGACTGTTGGAAGAAAATGGAAGATGACAAACTTGACAGATGTGAAATTCACAGAGACAAAATTAAATAATGCAATTTATAAGTGTGACAGACCGCCTTGCACCCCAACCAGGTACCTCTGTCAATCACTGCTTCTTAGTACTTGCGAGTACCATAAGCACTGCACTGGAACACCATAACCACCGTAAACCCCACAAACCTCTGCCTGTGAGATAATTGAGTCAGATACTGTATTAACCCAATTATCTCCAGGCAGAAAAAACACATATTTTACAAAACCTCAAAAGTACCCCTAAACACAACATATCCCCATAAACGTTACATCCCCTGATAGCCCTGATCTGGGTGAACAACATATCCAAAAATCAGATCAGAACCAGATCAGTTCAGGGGTACAAGGATTTCTTGACCGACCGAGCGCATGGTCTCATGCCCAAAACAGTTCCAGAGAATTAGTGCTAACGGTCGGTCTCTCTGTCTGGAGTACAAAAGTACATACTTCACATGAACAAAGCCTTGAAAGTGCATTGGGAAAGGTATATTGCATGGCCCATAGTCCTGAGGCAAGAGGCTGTCCAGCAGGCCCCTCCAAGAACCAGTGACGAGGTTACTTTCGTCACAATAAGATTAGGAAATTTGAGGTGAACATGCTACTTTCAGAAGATAATTTGTGAGTTACACAAATACAGACCTGCTGATAATTGGAGAATGGAAACAGGAAAACAGAAAAGCAGAAGTAATTATAAGTCTGCTAGCAGAAGATGATCTATTAATCCACAAGACAAATAACGTACAGAAAAAGGAATATGGGTGAGAAACATAAACTGTCCAAACATTCAACTTAAAGTAGTCTGTAGTAGTTTGTTTATTATACATTTTATTCAGAAAAATATTCCACAATATGCATGAATATGTCAATACCCTTTTAGAAACTGTTAAAAGGATACTTTCAATTGGAGAAGATGTGAAGGGCATGTAGTGGAATTATTGTTGTGCCCCCTTTAAGAGTCATATAATGCCTTTATAAATGCATACAAAGCTATAGCGTAGCCAGAACATACACTTAAACATGGCTTGACAAATTTGTTTGGAATCTAGGAGCCAGCTAAAAAAGTTAGGAGACAGTTGTTGTTTTTGTAAACGAGCAAAGTTTAATTTACGAAAAATATACAATTCTTAAAGGGACACTAAGTCACCAGATTAAAGGGACACTATAGTCACCAGAACCACTACAGCTTAATGTAGTTATTTTGGTCTCTATAGCCTGTCCCTTTTCAATTACACTGCTGCCTAGTAACACCTCTAGTGACAGTCACTAGAGAGTCCTGTGTCAGTGCTGCACAGTGTACAGCAGCTTTGTTCAGCATCTCCACGCTCTGCATTGAGGTGCTGAATGTTAACCATAGAGAACATGTACAATATCCTCCCAATGCTTTTCTATAGGAAAGCATTGGTTTAGCTGTGATCCGGGTGGGGGCACCCTCAGGGCACTATAGTGCCAGGAAAACGAGTATGTTTTCCTGGCACTATAGTGGTCCTTTAAGGACAATTATAGTGCCAGGAAAACAAACTTGTTTTCCTGGCACTATAGGGTCTTTAGGTCCCCCCCACCCTTATGGCCTCCCTCTCGCCGGGCTGAAGGGAGCTGAAGGGGTTAAACCCTTACCTTTCTCCAGCGCAAGGGCAAGAGCAAGAGCACAGTCCATAGGAAAGCATTCCTTAATGCTTTCCTATGGACGTGATTTTCACAGTGAGAAGCGCCGAAGCGCCTCTAGCCACTGTCAGTGAGACAGCCACCAGAGGCTAGCTTATCCCTATTGTAAACATAGCAGTTTCTCTGAAACTGCTATGTTTACAACTGCAAGGTTAACACTAGATGGACCTGGCACCCAGACCACTTCATTGAGCTGAAGTGGTCTGGGTGCCTATAGTGGTCTTTTAAAGATTGATTTTCTCAGCCATGAAGACCGGACACAGTGTGGGAAAGAAAATGAGTAAAAACACCTCTCTCATGATCAGGGGGGTGCAGGTACCTAAACAGACACAGAAAGACACACTCTCTGACACAGACACACACATACACTCTGACACACTGACAGACCCACACACAAGGACACGGATAGACACACAGACAATAACAGAGAGACACACACACACACACACATACACACTGACAGACAAACACACACACTGACAGACACACACACACACAATGACAGATACACGGACAGGGAGACACACACACACTGACAGAGACACACACACTGATAGAGAGACAGACAGACAGACACACACATACACACACTGACAGAGACACACACAAATTGACATTTTCCATTTTAATCCACCCAGCCTCCCTACCTTTGGGAGAGCTGAGTGGATCTTTTCCTGAGGTCCAGTGGGGCTGCTCGCTCATCCTGCGAGTGAGGGAGCAGTAATCTACCTGTGGCTCCTCTCTGCTCCCTGTAGTGATGCCAGGGCTGGAATAATGTCATATTCTGGCTCCCAGCATCACTATAGAGTGCGAGGAAGCAGAGAGGAGCTGCAGGAAGATTACTGCTCCCTTGCGCCTCTCTCCTCCCTGAGCTGGCCGCCTCCACGCTCCTGAGGGTGACCAGCAGGCTCCATTGTTCCCCCATCCTGCCACTTTAGCTAAAGGGCTTGAAATCCCAAATTTGTCGAGCCCTGCACTAGAATATACTTTAATCAAATTAAGTGATTAATTTAACAGACGAAATTATAATATATGTGCTGAAGGGAATGAAAGGCCAGGGACAACTCTAAAAGTCCATAAGGCTACAAAGCAAAATGCAGAAATCAGAGCAGCAGAGGAAAGTGTCAACATCAGTCACAAAGGGCACTAAGTACATGTAATGTAGTGTATGATTTTATACAGAGTTGGATTTCAGTGAGAAAAGCAAAGAGGGTTATTTACAAACGCTGGATATTGTCTGAATGGACAAAATCAGGTGAAAATTACCAAACCAGCCGCAAAGAACGGTACTGTAAGGAAGAGGTAAGTAAAAGTACACCTACACAACCACCAGGGCACTATAGCATTTGAAATACACATCTGTATTCCTAACGCTATAGTGTCCCTTTAATTCATTATAACCAAAAATTAACAACAGAGCATTACCAAATGTGATTTGCCTCACTCAACTATGTCATGTTTTACTGTCATCCAAATTAAAGCAAAAACAATAAAGAAAAAAAGAAAAATATTAAAATATTTTTTAAGATTTTTAAATGTATACAGAAACCAGGAACAGATTTATGTACCTAAATCTCTAGGTTACCTAATTCTGGAGTCTATTAGAGTCGAAGTCTGAATACATTTATAATGCACCCACATATACGAATAAGAGGTGGCTCTAACTAAATAACAATATTTAATGCAATTTCGAATTCAGCAGAACAAGACTTTCAAATCCACTGAGCAATTAGCTGAAAATGTGTTTATAACTTTAAGTCAAGACAGCTGGTATCCAGATGGCTCTTTAAAGTGACACTTTAGACTGTAAGCTTTCACAAACAGCCACCTCATTGCTCTCACTTTGATGTAATGTCTGATTGTATGCCAGCTTATATGTAACACTGTTCTACTGTTAACACTGCAGAACATGGTGCTACATAGGCACGGATAGGAGCAAACTCCAAAAATGGCGCTGTAATAATGAAAATGCTCATTGTTGCAATGCTAAATACATACAAGGATAAAAATATGACTATAAGCTAAGCAACATTCATAATGGAAGACTTGATGCATTATTACACTATACTGTAGAGATTATGGTGCCAGGAGAGCCTTAGCGCATATCACAATGTAAGCAGTCAAGCCGTTCACTAACACTATGACAACTTACCTGGGGTCCAAACGAGCTGGTCACCTCCTCCATTGTGAGCACAAAGCTCTTGCATGGAGCTTCTGTTTGCTGTCCTGAGCTATGCCTTACCATACGGGGTCAGCTCTAAGTCAATGAGCTAAGCTCTGCATAGCCACCTGCTAGCGAGTGCTTCCAGGTCTCAATAGAGGAAGTGACTGTCACCAGGCAAATTACATGTAAGTTGTTAAAGAGTACCTGTCATGACAAATACAAATTAAAGAGGAAGCACAGTGTCTGGAACACAAACCTATATTCCTGACACAATAGTTCTAAGACCTAAGTTACTAAATAGTAATGTAAATACAAAGGCAGTGTTTACATTCAAAAGCCTGCAGGGACAGGTTTGCCTCTTACCTGGGTCTGCATGGAGACGTTGAACGTCAGTGCTGCACAACTGCCCCAGGAAGCACCTCTAGTGGCCGACTGAGGAATGGCCACTGGACAGGGCCGGACTGGGGTTCCAAAGCAGCCCTGGAAAAAAAAAAATCTACGCCAGCCCCATAAGTCATTGCGCCATATATTGTCGCATGTAATATGTAAGGCTATGTCTTGCCACCCTAGATGATTGATATATATATATATACATTGCTTTTTCCAATATAAAATATTGGTCCTTTCAGAGTAAAATTTTTTATTTTATAACAAGACAGGAGGCTCGTATTATGCATTAACTTTCTTTACTTAACTCCAGCAGCAAAGACATTTTTTCAATAAAGTTTAGTGAATAATAAAGGTAAAACAACAGAGTAACTGAAATGGAACGTTGGTAGCCAATCAGCATCCAGTATAGTCCATATAGTGAATGATCCCCAATATTCTCCCTCTTTCTTTGCTGCTCCAGTAGAGATACGTATCATATATATTCACTTATGCTACTGTTTTCTAAACATACCTTCTAGTTTGATTATATGTTTGACATATGTATTTATTCACTGGAATATATGCTTTTCTGAAGTAATTCTATGTTTCTTATAGTTTTTTGTCTTTAAACTGTTCAGTCATTTCAGCAGTTTCTACACGAACCGTTGCACGCGCGTTTTCTGTCAGTTAGTCCCTTATACATTGATGATGTTTATGGGCGGGAATACCAGTTAGTTGGTCCTCAGCTAACTTTCCCGCCCACTTTACCTCAGTACAGCGCTTTCCTCACAACTTGTTACTCTCTAATGGTAATTATTATAATTTGAACTATTTGAATTCCTGTCAGAATTTCCCCTCATAACTGGCAACATTTATTTACTATTTAACTATTCTACGAATAGTAGATACAATTACTTTTTGTTGCAATTTTGAAATTATGAACTCTAAGGAGATCAGACAGATTGAATCACCAAAACCTGGTGTTTCTCATGACTGTGAAATCCTCACTGAGGATTCTTTACATAATATTGTGGATTTATCCGTTCAAAAGTCAGTTTCCTCTGCTATTTATACTGCAATGTCCTCTATGCAAGAGGCAATTGCAAAGTCTGTGGCTCAAGCCATAAATAACTCGAAACCCAGTGAGAAGACTCATTTAATTAATACTCCTTCAGACCAATTCTGGTCATCTGTGGAGTCTGAACGAAACCTAGCTCAAGGTTTTAGGAGGTCTGGGAAGGCCACCCAGAAACGCAGACATTGCTTTGACGGTCCTGCAGAATCCCCTAATGGCTCTAAGCAAGTTAAGAGAGGGAAGGACCAAGACAAGAATACAATGCGTGCTTCACGCAAAACTGAAGAGTGTAATTAATCACTCAAAAGACCCTCTGCTCGTGAGGAAGTTAAACGGGCTCGGAAGGCCATTCACAGGAACAAACCTGATTCCTATAAAACCTCCTCAGATAGTGAATCATCTGCAATCTCAGAGGATGAAAAATCTGACTCTGATTCTGCCTCAATTTGTTCATATATCTCAGAGACACCTGAGCTTATTTCTAAATCTGACAATGAAAACATTATTTTGGATTTTTATGGTAAACCATTATTTGACCCAGACCATATTAAACACCCCAGGTCAGCCGAATGGGTCCCTATGGCTCATGTAGCCAAATATCTTGAAAACTGGTTAAGGAAACCCCTGGACCAAGCGACTAGAAATAAACTAAGGGCTGAATGCCCGAGACCGACCTTATCAAAGAAAGTCGCACAGACCCCTGATCTAGATCCTACTATTGTACAATTTTTATCAAAATCAGGGAAGAACCCTAATAAAGGCCTTGACAGGTCACTGAAATCTTGTCAAGATAAATTAATGGACATTTCTGGTCCTGTGACTAAAATGTTTGAAATTTTGGAATATGCGGCAGCTTCTGGGAATCCTCCCAGCATTGATGCTTTGAGAGGCTGGAGCCAACGCATTATATGTCTTTTGGGGAATGCTAATGCAGCGCTGACCAGCGAACGCCGCAGGTCTATTTTAATGAAACTTGACCCTCAACTGTCAAATCTGGCTACTTCCGAACCCGGTCCAGCTGCGGAAGGTCTCCTATTCCGAGAATCCTTTATTAAAGACATTAATAAATATGTCAATCTGTTTAGTTCCCTTAATAAGGCTCAGTTATCCCTGAAGAAAGTTTTCAACCCTAAGGTTTTTGGAAGGACTGGAGGAGGAAGGAACCGTTCTTCCAGCCGTTCCTTTCAGCATAGACAGGTTCCAAGGAACACTTTCAACCCTCCAGATCCTCATATGACACCCAACAATCAACTCCTTTCTTTCCACTACGTGGCAGACCTTGGAGACCGAGAGGCCATCGAGGGATGTCTCGCTTCAGATGTTCATCCGGTGAGTATGACAACTCCCCGTTCTTTCCCAGTAAGGTTAGGGGGCAGACTCACTCGTTTTTTCCATGTCTGGAGTCAGGTTACAAACGACTCTTGGATACTAGACACGGTTCTAGGTTACAAAATAGATTTTATATCATTCCCTGTCCAAAGAAACATGCCTTTCCCGATAAAATTTTCGGCCCAAGACCAGGCCCTGGTGCATCAAGAAATATTAAATTTATATTAAAAAAATGCCATCATACAGGTGCCCATGAACAGCCCAGGCTTCATAAGCAATTTATTCTTGGTGAAAAAGAAAGATTCTGGTCACAGACCGGTCATAAACTTGAAATACTTAAACAATTTTGTCAGATACCACCATTTCAAAATGGAGGGAATTTATTACCTCAAAGACCTGTTGATGTTCAACGACTGGTTGATCAAAATAGATTTGAAGGATGCATACCTTACGGTACCTATCCACCATTCATGTCAGAAATATTTACAATTCCTATGGCAAGGGAAGAAATGGCAATTCAAATCATTGCCATTTGATTTATCCTCTGCACCTTGGTGTTTCACCAAATTACTGAAACCAGTAATATCCCTACTTCGAAGCAGGGGAATAAGAATGATAATATATCTAGACGAGACAGGGGGGATATGATAGAAACATTTAAATATATAAAGGGAATCAACACAGTAAAGGAGGAGACTATATTTAAAAGAAGAAAAACTACCACAATAAGAGGACATAGTCTTAAATTAGAGGGACAAAGGTTTAAAAAATAATATCAGGAAGTATTACTTTACTGAGAGGGTAGTGGATGCATGGAATAGCCTTCCAGCTGAAGTGGTAGAGGTTAACACAGTAAAGGAGTTTAAGCATGCGTGGGATAGGCATAAGGCTATCCTATCTATAAGATAAGGCTAGGGACTAATGAAAGTTTTTAGAAAATTGGGCAGACTAGATGGGCCGAATGGTTCTTATCTGCCGTCCCATTCTATGACATACTGATTATGTCACAGAGTGTGCAAACTCTTCAACTACATTCTCAATGGACATTGAATCTGTTAACAAGCCTTGGCTTTGTAATAAATTACGAAAAATCGATTTTAACTCCCTCTCAGGAGATATAATTTTTAGGATTTCTAGTAAATTCCAATTTAGCCACTCTCAGCTTTCCATCACGGAAGTTGAAAACAATTCGAAAAGAGATCAGGTCAGTTCTAAAGAAGGAATTAATTTCCATCAGGTCGTTAGCAAGGATTGTAGGACTTTTATCAGCCTCGATCCAGGCTATCTTTCCAGCCCCCCTTCACTATCGGGCTCTTCAAAGATTGAAAAGAGAACATCTAAACAATGGTCTCCTTTATTCAGACGAGATTTCTCTAACTTCAGAGACAAGAATAGAACTTTCCTGGTGGTTAGATCACGTTCAAATTTGGAACGGGAAAGCCATTTTCACTTCATTCCCAGACCTAACTATAGAATCCGACGCAAGTCGTTTAGGCTGGGGAGCTCATTGTGGAGGCAATTCCACAGGAGGCAAATGGTCTCTAGAAGAGACAAATATGCATATAAACTGCCTGGAACTCATGGCAGGGTTTTTCGCTCTACGCAGTTTTGCGAAACACAAATCCCATTGTTGTATCCTTCTCAAGATGGACAACATATCAGCAGTCCAATATATAAATCGTAACATAACGTTACGAGCAGAATACCTTCCCGGCCTTTCCAATACAGTAGCAGATTGGAATTCCCGCTTCCTAGTGGATTACAGCGACTGGATGTTGAATCCCAACATCTTCCAACAAATACTTGCCCTGTGGGGTCCATTTCGATCCGACCTCTTTGCATCACGGCTCAATCGCCAATTGGAAACATTTTTCAGTTGGCGGCCGGATCCAGAAGCAGTAGATCAAGATGCTTTCCTCCAATGTTGGAAGGAAGGGGTCAATTATGCTTTCCCCCCGTTTACGATGATATCCCGGGTGCTTCTGAAAGCATGGTCCCAGAAATCGACCTTAGTGATTATAACCCCTCTCTGGCCATCACAACCATGGTTCCCTCAGCTTCTCAGCATGCTGATAGACTACCCCCGACTCATACAGATGCGTTGGGATTCTCTTCGTGGCCCGAAGGGAAATTGTCATCCTCTAGTACTGTCGGGCCAATTACCCCTGATTGCATCCCTCATTTCGGGCCATTCGAATCTCATAGTGAATTTTCAAACACTACTAGAAACATTCTCTCAGAAGCATGGGCACCGGGAACCCATGCAAATTACAGATCAGCCTGGAAAATTTGGCTTAATTGGTGCATGGAACGGGCAGTGGATGCCATACATTCAGATTTAGCAAACATTCTAAATTTTTTGTTAGCCTCTTTTGATTCAGGGAAAGCTTATCGCACCATTAATGTCTATAGATCCGCTATCTCAGCGAATCACGACCCTATTGAATTTTTCCTTGTGGGTAAACATCCTCTAGTCTGCAGACTTATGAAGGGTATCAGATTTAAATGTCCTCCATGCCCTAAATATAATTCCACCTGGGATGTTACTCTGGTACTCCAGTTGATAGAATCATGGGGGCCAATGATTCATTATCCTTAAAATTGCTTTTGCTTAAGCTTACCACTTTACTATGTCTCATCTCTTTCAAAAGAGTTTCTGACGTTAAGGCTTTAGACTTAAATAATAGACAATATACTCCTGATGGTGTTACATTTTCTATTGTTAGACGTACCAAAACTAATCTCCGTACTGTATTCTATCCTTCATTTTCTGACCATCCTCTTCTATGTGTTATTAGTTGTCTTCAAACATATGAGTTTAAAACCTCTTTGATTCGAAATTCTAATTTCTCACAATTACTAATCTCCTTTCGTAAACCTTTTCTACCAGTCTCCTCTACATCTTTAGCTAGATGGGTACGACAAACCATGTCTATGGCAGGTATTAATATTTCAATGTTTGGAGCTCACTCATCAAGAGGAGCTATGACTACTAAAGTGTTTCAAGCAGGGGGCTCTTTATCAGATCTATTAAAAACAGCAGATTGGTCTTCAGAATCTACATTTAAACAGTTTTATTTTAGACCTAGCCAGCATGTTTCAAAAATAATATTGTAATAACTTCCGATGTATGTTATATTATGACTACATAGCTTTGAACATGCATAATACGAGCCTCCTGTCTTGTTATAAAATTCAAGATTTTCCTAGTCTTGACGTCAGAAAATATAGATTTTATTAAAGACAGGAGGCGAGTATTATCCCTCCCATTAACCCACCCTGTTATTTATATTTCAGCTTAATCCTGTTTGGAGTTTCATCATTCTATCCTTGGAGCTACTCTACTAGACACTTCTTCTACATTCGCAGCTCGAAAGAGGGAGAATATTGGGGATCATTCACTATATGGACTATACTGGATGCTGATTGGCTACCAACGTTCCATTTCAGTTACTCTGTAGTTTTATCTTTTTTATTCACTAAACTTTATTGAAAAAATGTCTTTGCTGCTGGAGTTGAGTAAAGAAAGTTAATGCATAATACTCGCCTCCTGTCTTTAATAAAATCTATATTTTCTGACGTCAAGACTAGGAAAATCTTGAATTATACAGTAAGCATACTCACATGCAGACACAGACAATCTCACTGACAGAAGCTGATTGATACACAGCCTCATAGACAAACAATCTCATTGATATACATAAGGTCATTGACATAAAAACACAAGCTCACTCAGTAGCAGGCACACACACACACACACACACAAGTAAGCCCACTCACTAGCAGGCGCGCACACACACACAGCTTAATGTAGTGGCTCTGGTGTCTATAGCCTGTCCCTGCAGGCTTTTCAATGTAAACACTGACTTTTTAGAGAAAAGGCAGTGTTTACATTGCTTCCTAGTGACAGACACTCAGACGGTCACTAGAGGTGCTTCCTGTGTCAGTGCGGATTGACTGAGATCATCAAGCTTGATGATCTGATGAGCTCAGCTGTAGAGGCAGGGCCAGTCAAGGGGAGACCAGCACGACGTAGGGGGGGGAGGGGGGTTGAGGGGAAGGTGAGTAAAAACACACATACACACACACCATGACAGACACACACCATGACACAAACAGACTGTGACACAGACACACACACACCGTGACACAGACAGAAACACAGACACACACCATGACAGACAGACACACCATGACACAGACAGACACACACACCATGACAGACACACATACCATGACAGACACACACATACCATGACAGACACACACCTTAAAAAAGACACACACACACACTTTGACACACACACCATAACACAGACAGACCATGACACAAACACACACACACCGTGACACAGACACACATTACATGACACAGACAGACACACACCATGACAGACACACACACCACAACACAGAGAGACCGTGACACAGACTCACACACACCGTGACACAGACAGACACACATTACATGACACAGACACACACACCATGACATACAGACACACACACACCAAAACAAACACACACACCATGACACAGACATGACAGACACACATTACATGACAGACACGCACACACAATGGCACAGACACACATTGCATGACACAGACGCACACACCATGACAGACAAGACACACACATACACTCACACTGACACACATAATTGCTACCTGTGTGCATGGGGAGCTCTGATGGTGGCCGCATGGGGGAGCTAGCTCTTCTGGCGGCCGCAGGGGGAGCTGGATGTTCTGTCTCTACTCCCCCTCCTCAGCGCACTGGTTAATGAGACCGGGGCCGGAATATGACGTCATATTCCGGCCCCGGTCTCATTAAGCGGCGCGCTGGGGAGGAGGAGCAGAGACAGAACAGCCAGCTCCCCCTGCGGCCGCCAAAAGAGCTCCCTCTGCGGCCGCAGGTCAGCCAGCTGCCTGCCCGGCCCCAGGTGCCGACGGCCCACCGGAAAATTTCCCGGTATCCCGGTGGGCCAGTTCGGCCCTGCCACTGGAGGCGTCCCTAGGCTGTAATGTAATTAATTAATGTTTACATTAAATGCCTGCAGGGACTGATTATACTCACCAGAACAACTAAATTAAGCTGTCGTTGTTCTGGTGACAATAGTGTCCCTTTAATCTTAAATGACAGAGATAAAATGTCATCAATATACTGTGCGATCAGAATTGCTAGCAAATGTCTAGATTTCTCTAAAATCTGTGGTAAAAAACAGCCATTGTCCCTCCTCTCAGCCAGTTCAGACTGTGCCAAACGAACAAGGCAGGTCTTTGTCAAACCAACAACCTTCCTCTGGACACCATCACTAAGAGAAGAAATAAACAGTCAGAATTATTTATTACAGCAACTTTGGACAGTCGATGTGAGAATGAAGAGAGAGAACAGATACGTTTAATTTAAATTACACAAAGCCAATATAAAGTGTTGAGGACTTTTAATCTGTTATGGGAAGCAACTCTGTGCTTCCCAAACAGGATAATACAAGAAAAGTGCATCTTGCAGCAAGTGCAACAACCACTACAAATACGATTGATACTCGCAGCAGGATACAAGAGTAATGGAACTTTTAACAGTATTAACCCCTTAAGGACCAAACTTCTGGAATAAAAGGGAATCATGACATGTCACACATGTCATGTGTCCTTAAGGGGTTAAGGGAAGAAACACTTAATTGTATATCAGAGGTAAGCCAGATTGTTAGAAAATTGCTAACCTTTATTTATCATTACATGTTCACTTTAAATTATTAGCAAACAATCGGACAACTTACACTTAGAAGGCACCAGGGCACTCTTGGCACCATAGCCACTACTGTCGTGGGTATGGTGTTTGGAGTGACACTTTAGATATGGTATCTATGATACTCCGTGGATTAAAAATAAACCTTATTTCACTAAATAACCAATTTTTTGCTGATTTTGTCAGGATTATGTTGTAGAACATCTGATGGTCATTGTCAATCCCTGGCCGCTCATAGCTTTCTGTTAGTGAATTATGAAGGGTGCATAACTGTATGACATAAATGTAGCCCATGGACCAACGCAGTTACGGGAATGGGCCTTGACAGGGCCAGAGAGTAGGCATGCAGTGTTATCATAATTGGGGGCAGGATTTAGACATGTGGTTATGGGGGTGGGGACTAGGGGGTTATAGCACGGCCATTTTAGAGAGTGGCCATTTTAATTTTCAACTTGCACTACTTGTCCCTCCCACCCTCCCTGTGGTTTAGTAGTGTTCCCTGTTTGGTCACAGCGGCAGGGAAGAGCTAGGATAAATGGGAAGTAGGTGGAGTATGCAGTATTCTCATAGGCAACACAACTGCAAACATCATGTCCCAAAAAAACATGAATACAAGTTGTTGCACTGGTGAACAGATTTCACTGGCAACGTCCATTAACCTGCAAAGCATTTCACACTCATTCTTAAGTTTATTAGACGTTGCTTGTACACTCACCAGTAGGGCTTCCGTGTTCAACATGTGTTGATACTACAGTGAACTCCAAACCAGGAACTTGCTCTGCAAATCGAAAACAGGTATTGCACAAGCTGTACAGCCCCCAATTAGATTTATTAATAAAAAACAAAACATAAATAAAGATATTCCCACTGGGTAGCAGAAGCATCATTAAAATATACACTATAGGCACCCAGACCACTTCAGCTCATTGAAGTGGTCTGGGTGCAGTATCCCAGGTCCCTTAATCCTGCAAAGGTACTTAATTCCACTTCTAGAGGCTGTCTACCAGACAGTCACTAGAGGGATTCCAGGCTGTTAGGCGATTTTTGGTCGCCTAACTGATGCTGGACGTCTTCACACTATGCATTAAGGACTTCCAGCGTCACCCACATCCACACTGAAAAGCATTGTACAATGCTTTCCTATGGGAAAATCATTAGGTCTTACCAGTGGGTTGACGTGGGCCAGGGAGGAGCCGAAGCAGATCCAAGCCATCTGCGAGGGAGGGGGGAGCTATAGTGCCAGGAAAACAAGTTCCCTTTTAATAATGGTAACTGAGGTTGTGTCTCCCTTAGAGTGTATAGCTTTCTACAGTAGCTGTATACTGAGTTGCAGAACAAACGGCATTTTAACCATGAAAGATTTTGTTTTCTATGATCTTTAAAGAATCAAGATTGTCCAAGTTTCAAGTTTCATGAACAGAGAAAAGTCGTTTTCCTGAAAAAAATGTTTCCCTTGCTCCCTTAATTTTCTTTATCCAAGTTAATGTTTCCCTGCCTGTCGGTTTCCCCAAGAGAATAGACAATGCATTACGTATTTTGATAGTGGCCTAATGAAAGAAATATATGCAGTCCTAAGACAGCATCACCATTACACAAAGATGCATGATTGCAAAAGACAGTATAAATACAGACGAGTAATCATGCACATTTAAAGTGTCGTTAGCATACCTTTCGAGTAGATGCTAATGGCCATGATTAGTCAACTGTTAAGTCATCTGCTTGTTCGACTGGCTAATAACCTGTTAATATCAATTATGAAATGCAAGTATTCTATATATAATTATGCATTTGTAAGTACAGGTGCATCAGTACCTGTTATATCAGTCATTGATCCAAATGATGATGTTACAGAACAGCCATATCTTAATTAACTACAGGGCAAAACAGTAAACATCTGCTTAGAAGCAACTTTGGCATGCGTCTTTTCTCAAAGACCATACTGGCATTTCAAACTGGAATTTTGAGATGCAGACAACATTTACAGGGTTATTAACTAAAGTGAGAATTAAAACTGAATTCAAATTTTAAGCACAAACTAGCTGAACTGGAAGCATAACTGGATTGGAGACCTTTTCTGGTTTGATTATTTTGGCATTGTATTTGAAATTCACTTAGAATTCTCACTTTAAGGGGACACTATAGTCACCAGAACAACTACAGCTTATTGTATTTGTTATGGGGAGTAGAATCATTCCTTTCAGGCTTTTTGCACTGTTTTATTCAGAGAACAGGCAGTGTTTACATTACAGCCTAGGGACACCTCCACTGGGCACTCCTCAGATGGCTGCTTGAGGTGCTTCCTACGGCAGTGCTGCACTGTGTGCATCTCTTACATTCAGTGTCTCTACCATCTGCAAGGAGACACTGAACCTTTCTTGATTAAATGCATCTCTATGAGGAGATGCTGATTAGCAAGGGCTGTGTTTGGCTTGTGATGGCTCTTCCTCTGATCTGCCTCCTTGACAAGCTTAGCCAATCCAATGTGTTCCTATGGGAAAGCATTGGGATTGGCTCAGATCATCACTTCTGATTATGTCAGCCAAGGAGGCAGATCAGGGGCAGATCAGAGCCAGCACCAGCAGACTAGAATAAATGTAAGATTGTACTATATTTAAGGGACAAGGGAGGCCAGGGGGCTAGATGGTGTTTTTGACACTATAGGGTCAGGAACACATGTTTGTGTTCTTGACCCTTTAGTGTTCCTTTAATGAATAACCCTGTAAGTGATGTGGTGGAGAAAGAAACAAATCACAGTGGCTTCACTAAATAATAAACTTTAAATACAAGGAAATGGAATACAAAAGAAAAATGGGACAACATTTCAGCCATAACTCAATCTACCAACATTTCCTATTCCCAGAGACTCAGGATTAGCAATAATAAATGCCAAAAATTTAGACTAGGGCATTTTCCAGGTTTACTCAAGGCTCTATCCCTGATAACAAACAAAAAAGTCAATCATTATATGCTCTGAGGACACGAATATATCCTTTCTGGAAAAAAGTGTTTCCTTGAAACACTTAATAGTACTAAAAAGTTACAAAACAGAACCAAAAAGGAGAAAACGTGTACATATACAAAAAAAAAGTGAATAATAAAACAAAACAACCTGTATATGAATGCTGAAATACAATTGGTAGATGTATCTGGGGAGAAAAGAAGACTATAGTCAGTGGCGTACTGGGGGGGCGGGTGGGGCGGTCCGCCCCGGGTGCCAGCAGGATGGGGGGTGCCATGGCCAGCCCCGCCGCCCCCCCCCCCATGCTGCAGCCGCCCGAGCGCTCTGTATAGAGCCTCAGGCGGCTGCAGCTTTGCCCGGGTGGTGCGTCCATGAGGGCGGACCGCACCGCACGGGTGCAACCTGAGGAGAGGGGCTGACAGGAGGGAAGCGCTCAGCGCTGAGCGCTCCCTCCTGTCAGCTTCCTTTGCTGTAGCGTGGCCGAGCCCTGCAGCATGATAGTCCGCGGGGAGGTTTGCACTGCCAAC
>OW240920.1:83335235-83364498 GCA_933207985.1 Pelobates cultripes | reverse complement strand
ACACACACAGAAACACACAATGCATTCATTACACACACTCAATGCACCCCTTACACACATTCAATGCATCCCATACATACACAAAAACACACCTTGCAGCCCTTACACATACAAACACAATTTCACACAATGCATTCCTTACACACATATCAGGACATCCCCTACACACTCCACCCCCTGTGAACAAACTCATTGGTGGAACATGAAGGTAGACCCTGGGACCCAGACCTTGAGCTGTGTAAAGGACCCCCAAAAAATGGAGCTGCTTCCGTTCTCCCAGAACATTGATTTTTGTGACCACAGTTACAAACCGCCTCCAGAGAGCCTGTTCTGCACCAGACCAGTGGAGCCAGACTGCAGCTAGAGCCCATCATCATCCTCATCTGGTTGTAAGTAGGCAATCTAGTATATTATTCGTGGCACTAAGCTCTAATTTACCTCACATTAAAGAAACACTATAGTCCCCAGAGCCACTTCAGCTTAATGTAGTGGTTCTGGTGTCTATAGCCTGTCCCTGCAGGCCTTTTAATGTAAACACGGCGGCACTGCAGCACTGGCGTTAGTTAACATGGCAAATCATATGGGTGGGGCATTTGTGATGTCACATGGGGCTGACAGAGCTTTACTTTGCCTAGGGCGCAAATCCTTGCAACCCGGCTGGAGGGCTGTGTGAGCTGTGGCCGCACAGTGTCCCATGGTAGTTAGGGTGCCGTGCGGCCAGTACAGCTCACACAAGCAAACAGCTGATAAACTGGCCGCACGGAGGAAATGTGTATGTGTGACTGTCTGCCTGTACTGTAACTGAGTGTGTGACTGTCTGTCTGTAACTGAGTGTGTGACTGTCTGCCTGTAAATGTGTGTGTGGGGCTGCAGGGATTTTGTAGAAGGGGGTGGGGGTTTTGTATTGGGACAGGAGTCTTTATAAGGGGGGATAAGCAGGGGATTTGTGGAAGGGGGTTGCGGGGGTTTTGTAGACGAGGCAGTACAGGATTTGTAGGAGGGACAGGACAGAGGTTTTGTAGGAGGGGCAGGACAGGACAAGGAGGGGCTGACAGCGGTTTTGCAAAGTTTACAAATTGTAAAAAAAAAAAGAGAACCTTTAAAAATTTTTACAGGTTTTTTTTTTGGGGGGGCCAAGCACAGGATCCGCCCCGGGTGCCAAATGCTCTAGGTACGCCCCTGACTATAGTGCACCATAATCAGTACAGCGGTGGGGGGAGGGGATGATGGAAAACTCCCTAGATGGATGCAAAATCAGGCGTATGTCCCTCTTAAATAGAGTGGAACGGTATAGTGACAAACGATCTCCAAATGGATATCTTCAGAAAAGGTATCTTTCAATATCAACAATGACAATCAGCATATCTCCACATAAAAGTGGTATCCAGGGCTCCAGCAAGAAGCAGGAAAAAAACTCCCAGAATGGAAGATGCAATAAAATAAACAATAATAAAACCAAGATAAATCTAAATCAAACTTTTTGGTAATAATATATCCCTGATAACCCTACCTACTCCACCAAAGCCCCTGCATCCAATATAGGAGGGACAGCCCTTACCATGAGCACAAATCCCTCTGCCCTTCTCTACCCCTTCACTATTGATGGTGTGTCTGAGTGTATAACAAAGTGCCACAGCAATAATGCAATGTGTATTTAAACTTCAATAAACTCCACTGAGCTAAACAAGCTGTCTGTCTGACTCGCCGCCAGGGGTGTAACAAACTTGATGTGGAATCAATCAATAAATTGATTATCTTGTGTATCTGCCCCCGGCCAAATTAAAGAAGTAATGCGTGCACGCTCCTAAAGTAATCCACAGCAGGTTCCGTGTTAATGAAAAACTTGATGAATGTTTATTCTGGGGGGACGGCATGTCCCTTATAAAACAAAATTACATCATATGCATTGTCAAAGATAACATGGAATAATACATCAATAATTGGTTAGGTGTTAAGTGGTTCATTTAGTGCTCTTCCTACCGGGTGTGATGTCACTGGTATCTTGGAGGTCTCCCCCAGATTCCAGCGCCATCTTGCTAATGAGGGTGTTAGTCGATGTCAAGGGGAAACTCCCTAGCGGCCATTTTAGGTAAATTACATATAAAGTTGAATAATGCTGATTGTAGTTATACTGAGTAAATAGGCATTTTACCAACATGGATTGGGTTAATATCTTTGTCCACAACAAAACTTAACTGATAAAAGTGCAATTTTCTACTAAATCTGCACTTTTGGTAAAATGAAAAAAAGAGAACAAAAAAGCATCCTTTAAGAAACATAAACTAATACTGAAACAAAATCGGCACTGGTTAAATATAATAAAATAAGTAAGTGTGTAGGACTTCGTATTGTAAAGCTGTGCACAGTATGGTGTTTAACAAAATGTGTTTCCCCAACACCTATAGGGAAACAACAAGCGTGCTGAAACAGACAATGAACATACACCTTATAGTGTGCTGTAACGCAAACATATACTGAGAAATATATATATACTTTGTACATTATGAGCTATTTTCCCTTGTTGTTTGACAAAACCGGCACTGGTGTTTCTTTACCGTCATATTTTTATTTTGTTTAGACACAAATTCTTTCTCAGTCAATGAACTTTCTTGAGATTTTCACATTTTAAATTCTGCATTGCAACATGTGGCGCATAACAGCAACGGACAGCGATGTAACGTAAAAATCTATGCACATATGCATCTTGAATAGAAAGAAATGGAATGTGCCAGGGCACAGGACTGTAAGTGCAGCCACATCTTTCTGGAACAGACAGCATAAAAAATGCTGCAGGCAAACAAGGTGCCCAGTGTGCGAGAGAATGAGCGATACTTCTTCAAACACAAAACATACATATAAAGAAGGTATGCATCATATTTCCCACTTATTGCAGCAATTTGAGAACCTGGAAAACTTTAGCTGAGAACACAGATAAACATTAGATGTGCTTTGACTGCCTGTCAATTGTGCTATGTTACAACAAAATTACACATTCATTAACACTGTTTGCACAACTGGAAAACTATGCTTATTTATCTAACTGTTGTCTGTGCATCTGACAGTCTAACCAAGACAGTCCTTGTATTATATAGATATACAATGTGGTATTTGATGCTTTAAAATTACATTAAGCAGACTTAGTAGAAAAGTCAAAATTTCACATGGCAGATTTCAGTTCTGCAAAAGTATAAATTAATGATATATTTTAATTAGAATGTTATGGCACATATGTAACCGTTTTTACAGCATGGAGAAAATGGCAGAATATGTTCATTCGCTTTTCATGAGTCACTACTCCTTGTTTATTCACTCAGGTTTCATATTGATTGAATTAAAAAAAAATCATATATGAGATCTTTGTCATATAAAACAGAGACATAGCATGCCTTCAAATTCCAATGTTAACAAATATCCAGTTACATACTGGCAATACACTATGGATAGAAAATAAAGCTGTTTGAAAACTAGGAAAAAAAACAATGCATTGCACTTTAAAGATCCATGTCTTATCTTTATGCTGAAATAGATAATTTGCTAGCAAATGTAGAAATATTAAGATGTAATTTGTTGACATGAAGCTTGATCCTTGATAATCGCAGCATCGTCTATCATTTCCTGTCTATATTTCCATATTAGAGATAAAACCTCTCACCATAATGTTAACTGATGTATTTGTGCAAAGGGAGTAAGACAACATGGTTGTAATGTCATACATCACAGCATGCACCCATAATGCATTGTGATATGGCTGTGAGCAGACTGCAGACTTTAAACGATATAATTTGTGTGAATATAATTCCTACCACTTCAGTTAGCAACTGTTGAAAAAATAAGATCATCAATGTGCACCTGTGCCATTATTTCATGTGTGCATTGCCAAATTTCGTTCAGTCACAGTAACTTTAAAAGAGTTCATTATAATAGCTATCAGCCACAACATTAAAACCACTTACAGGTAAAGTGAATAACATTGATTATATTGTTACAACGACACCTGTCAAGGGGTTGGATATATTAGGCAGCAAGTGAACAGTTGCCAGTTCTTGAATTTCATGTGTTGGAAGCAGGAAAAATAAGCAAGCGAAAAAAGCTGATTGACTTTGACAAGGGCCAAATAGTGAAGGCTAGACAACTGGGTTAAAGCATCTCCAAACGGCAAATCTTGTGGGATTTTCACCAATGCAGTCGTTAGCACCTACCAAACGTGGTGCAAGGAAGGACAACTGTATCAGGATCAAGGGTGCCCAAGGCTCATTGATCACACAAAAGAGTTACTGTATCTCATATTGCTGAAAAACTCAATGCTGACCACTATAGAAAGGGGTAAGAACACACAGTGCCTCGCAGTTTGCTGCATAGTGCCCATGATGAGCCCTGTCCACCGCCTGAGAGCACCTGCAATAGGAAAGTAATCGTCAGAACTAGACCATGGAGCAATGAAAGAAGGTTGCCTGGTCTGATGAATATTTTAGGTCAAGTGGATGGCCAGGTGTGTGTCCATTATTTATCTGGGGAAGAGATGGCAGCTGGATGCATTATGAAGGAAGGCAGGGGCAGTGTTCTGCTTTAAGCAATGCTGTACTGGAAACAGCTGCTGAGATTTTCAGAAATCACTGCAACTACAAGACATCTCAGTTATATACTTCCTCCTGAGCATTAGCATGGTTTTTGGTTGTTGTTTATTTTGGTTTTACTTTTTTTTTTAGCATTTATAGTTTACAGAGGTTGAGTGGAACTGCTCAACAAACTGATAACAGCTACGATGCGGCTGCTAAACCATTATACTCAACAGGACTCGTGACACAATGTGCAGCAGCAATCTGTGGGCTTGGATGATTCAGATGTCAGGTATGGAGTATGTCTAGGGGTAAATTTGGCAGGTTTGGAGTGGGTCCACTGACATCTTGTCCACCTGTACAGGGTGTGTTATCCTGACATGCATGTAAATGTTTAGCAGCCACATTGTAGCTGTTATCAGTTTGTTGAGCAGTTCCACTCATCCTCTGTAAACTATAAATACAAAAAAAAAAAAAAACAACAACAAAAACATGCTAATGCTCAGGAGGAAGTATAAAACTGAGATGTCTTGTATTTGCAGTGATTTCTGAATATCTCAGCAACTGTAAACTACTCTGGACAGGGGATCAATTGCGCTCTGTACAATAACCTTTGTGGTGATGCCTATTTGTTATGATCCTTGGAGTGACCATTATAACCACCTTGGAGTAGCCTATGGACACAACACCACGGGGTACTACAAGAAAACTTTAAAAACGCACCGTCATTATGACTAGATTACATGATTTTGTAATCTAGACAGCTACATAATCTCCTGCATTTAGCAGTAATAATGAGGAAATTGCATATGCATGTGTATGCTAATATATGCTATTAACTCATAACAGCTATTTAGCATATGAAACTCCTAGGACTGACAGATAAGCTTATTGCGTCGAACCCATTACCTTGCTTTCCAGTACCTAAGGCATAAACTGTACATTAATGATTTTGATATACCCAAACCGAGGATTTGAAAAACGATTACAAACCGAAAGCACTGACAGCACTGAGTAAATAGTTTCTAGGGTAAATCATTGGATGGTATAATCTGGCTCACATGCCTAGTTATTTATTCTACACAGAGGAATTGCCTTGAAGGGACACTCTAGGCACCATAAGCTTCAACTCATTTACAAACGGTTTAACATTGAATCGGGGTTCCTGGGCCCCCTTCTACAGAATGGTTAAGGTGGAGTTATATTCTGCCATATCCAATTATACCAGTGATAGTGGGTAGTGATAGGTTGAGAGCATCAGTATTTTGCGCACTGTGAGGTTTATACACATAACTTGCCCAGTATGAAATGGGGCAAAACCATTGGGTGGTTTACGATACCATTCAGAATGCAACATTCAGACCTTGTTCATGCTGTTTACCAATGGTCAGAAACTGCAGAAAAGGCTCTGAATGAGGCTGAATATGGGCAAAATTTCAGTCGGACAGAACGCTGTTGGATGGCTGTAATCCAGAACTGTTTTTTTAAATTCATGCCTGGATGTTTCTACGCAGAGACCAGATTTGAAAAAAACAAAACAATCTATTTGTCCACCTAACAGCATACAGACAAACAGTTAAATAAACCTGAGTGGTGCTAGGGTTAACCATGTGGCAGCTGGCCATTGCTGCCCTGCCACTAGAAAAGTCTGTAAAATAACAGGGGGAGGGGAGACTTAGTTCCCCCAATGAGCGCTAAATGGGGACTTTAAATAAAATAATAGAAGGTGGAAAGATCAGGGGCTCTCATTTTTTTTTTTTAAATGGAGAAATCATTCTAGTGCCCATCACCCTACCGCACTCCCCTCCCAGCCTTTAAGCCACTGAGCAGTACTGTATGCATATTAAGGATTAAAGCACTGGTTTAACGTTTCCATAACCCCCACATGGGAATTTGAGGCTTGCTTCAATATTTTTCATTCCAGTGTAATAAAAGAATCACATCCCAATTTACAGTTAACATATTAAAGCAATTATTAGCGTGGGGGGTGAGATGTGCATCATGCGTGTGAATAAAATACACATACTCCCCTACACTTGTGGGCAGGTACACTGACAACTTGCTGACACGTTACACGCAAGGTTTGGCATCATCTTCCCATAATGCCGTGCTGCATGCACATTATCACCACGTCTGGATACCAGCTAGGTATGTTGTACCCACGGGTGTTACATGGCAGACTCACATATTATGTAATTTTGAATAAAAAAAAAGAAGGTATTGATTCTGCTAAAATCTCACCATTTCCCTGGAAGACTGGATTATGCCACTATAATGAATTATCTGCAACAGTGATCATGGCAAGTATTCGCAAGAATCTTCCTGTCCTCTGTCTCATGTCTATTCGTTATAGCTGCAATGATTTGCAAAAATTGCCACACAATGTGACATCACAGGGGGAAGCTTCACCTCCCTCTGCCAATACAAGTCCTAAATGCACTTGCTTTAATGTTTGCCTTTAATACGTTTATACATGAAAAGGCATGAATGAAGCTATTTGACAAGCTTCTTTATGCCCCTTCCATCTGTAGCAAACAATGAAAATTAATAGGTGAATATTTGTGTTGTCGTTCTTTGTTTTTGTTTTTTATCGTTTTAATAATTTTTTTTAAACATATTAACGTAATAATTCTCAATATTTTACACAGCATCATGAATTTATATCACACCAGGCATTTGTCAGGTTTGCGTTGCAGTAAACCTCTCAGGTCACAGTCAGTTCTACGTATCAAGAAATCCTCTCATAAATGAGCAAAATCGTAATGACTGCAGAATGTTATTTTTTATATGGCAGTGAACCTGTGATATTGTTTCTATTCAACTCAATCTTTCCCCCCTCAGTATACACTGTACAACTAAGTCCCCTTTCCTCTTTTTGTTTTAACAATCTTTCACTGTTGCTGCCTTGGTTACGCTGTCCCTTTATTTCTTATCTTTTTCATTTTTCTGTCCATTTTTTGTCAGTTTATTTTTCTGCATTTTCCTTTCTTCCTCTGTGTCTCTTCTCTCCCTCATCCTTCCCCCTTTCCCTCCGGTACAGATAGCAGGCTCTGCTGATTGCAATCCAGGAGTTGGCGTCTGCATTTTCTGGCAGGCGGTTTTAGTTGCCATGGTTTCTGTTGGTTTGTGTTGTAGTAGGCAGCGGCCCGAGTGGCCCATTACAGATGGAGGCTGGTAAGAGGGGCCAGAGGTCAACCAATCTCAGCGTTTTTCACACACAACGTCTGCCTGGCATAAGATCTATAAATTGTGCAAATGTCAATTGAGGAAATTAAAGTTTTATTAGCTGAGCTGGGGGTATAACAACCAGGGACGGCACTACCATAAGGTGAATAAGGCATTGGCTGGTGGGCTGCCCTACTGCTGTCTGGTGCTGGAACGCTGGGTGAGCGGCTCCTTAGCCACTCACCTGCTGGGCTCCCTATGTAACCCCAGCACCCGAGCAGAGCACTCTGCTTCCAGCAGGCAGGGGAATCCAGGACATGACCTGGTATTCCGACTGCCCCCTGCCTGTGAACGGAACAGGAAGCAGCCTGTGCTCACAGTGCACTGCTCTCCTGCTTCCCCAGCAGAAAGAAGGACAACTTCCTGCAGCCTGGACCTCTTCTCCGCTTCACAGCACCCACATAGGCTATGGGGGATTGTTTATTGTATGAATGGTTGTAAATGGGCGTGTGTCTGTGTTAAATTGCTGTATTTCTGTGTGTAAATAAAGTGTGACTTCATGTAAAGTTGTGTGTTTGTGTTTGAGTGACAGTGTGTGTTAGTGAGAGTGTGCAAGTGACACTGTGTTAGTGAGTGTGCAAGTGACAATGTGTGTGTGTGTGTTAGTGAGAGTGTGCAAGTGACAGTGTGTGTCTTAGAGTGTGCAAGTGACAGTGTGTGTGTTAGTGAGTGTGTCCAGGTGACAGTGTGTGTTAGTGAGAGTGTGTAAGTGACACTGTGTTAGTGAGAATGTGCAAGTGACAGTGTGTGTGTTAGTGAGTTTGCACGTGACACTGTGTTAGTGAGAGTGTATAAGTTACACTGTGTGTGTGTTAGTGAGTGTGTGACACTATGTGTGTTAAAAGTGTGTAAGTGACACTGTGTGTTAGTAAGAGTGTGCAAGTGACACTGTGTGTTAGTGAGGGCATGTAAGTGATACAGTGTGTTAGTGAGCGTGTGCAAGTGTCACTATGTGTGTTAGTGAGTGTGTAAGTGACACTGTATGTTAGTGAGAGTGTGTGACACTGTGTGTGTTAGTGAGAATGTGTAAAGGACACAGTGTGTGACAGTGAGAGTGACACTGTGTGTGTGTCAGTGATAGTGTGTATGTTAGTGAGACTGTGTGTATGTTAGTGAGAGTGTGTACGTGACACTGTGTATGTCAGTGAGTGTGTGTGTTAGTGAGAGTGTGTCTCTTTTTTCTCTAAATGTCTCCTAGTCTCTGTTTCCTAAATATCTCAACAGTTTCTCTATCATTTCCATAAATGTCTCCCCAGGCTGTTTCTGTTCTTTCTCACTGTGCGTCTGCTTTGACTTAAAGGGACACTATAGGCACCCAGACCACTTCAGCTTGTTGAAGTGATCTGGATGCACTGTCCCAGGGCCCTTAAAGGCAGTGGTGTATCCTGGTTTTGTGCTGCCCTAGGCAGGACAAAACTCAGGCGCCCCTCAACCCCCGGGCCACTACCACCCAACCCTTCCCCCCGCCCCACCTTCTAAATGCACACACACACACAAAGTCAGATACACACAAACACACAGTCAGACACACACACACACACACACACAGTCAGACACACACACACACAGTCAGACACACACACACAGTCAGACACAAACACACACACACACACAGACACAAACACACACACACACACACAGTCAGACACACACACACACAGTCAGACACAAACACACACAGTCAGACACAAACACACACACACACAGTCAGACACAAACACACACACACAGTCAGACACAAACACACACAGTCAGACACAAACAGACACACACACAGTCAGACACAAACACGCACACAGTCAGACACAGACACAAACACAGTCAGACACAAACACACACAGTCACAAACACACACACACACAGTCAGACACAAACACACACAGTCAGACACAAAAACACACACACAGTCAGACACAAACACACACACACACACAGTCAGACACACACTAACTTTTTTTTTAATTTAACCTTTGGGAGTGCTGGGGGGGGGGTCTCTCTCTCCCTGGTGGTCCAGTGGCTGCCGGTCAGGCTGGGCGGCACTGGCTGATGGGCTGGCTGCTGGCGAGGGAGCGGTCTGTTCAGCTCCCTCGCGCGCCGCAGAGTGAGCCTGGGAGCCGGAATATGACGTCATCAACCCGGCTGCCAGCCTCACTCTGCGGGTGGTGCGCGAGGGAGCTGAGCAGTCAGCTCAGAGGAAGTGCTCCCTCGCCAGCCGCCAGCACAGCGCCCAGCAGGTCAGTTAGCCGCGAGGCATTTGCCCTGGGCATTTGGGGGGCGGCGTTTTTTGCCGCCCCCTGAAAAATGCCGCCCAAGGCAAATGCCTTGTTTGCCTCGCGGCTAATATGCCCCTGCTTAAAGGGACACTATAGTCACCAGAACAACTACAGTTTATTGAATTTGTTCTGGTGAGTAGAATCATTACCTTCAGGATTTTTGCTGTAAACACTGCCTTTTCAGAGAAAATGCAGTGTTTACATTACAGCCTAGTGATAATGTCACTGGCCATTCCTCACACGGCTGTTAGAGATCCTTCCTGGGTCATGGCTGCCTAAAATGCATCCAAACATTCAGTGTCTCCTCCCTCTGCATGCAGACACTGAACTTTCCTCATAGAGATTCATTGATTCAATTCATGAGGAGATGCTGATTGGCCAGGGCTGTGTTTGAGTCATGCTGGCTCTGCCCCTGATCTGCCTCTTTGTCAGTCTCAGCCAATCCTATGGAGAAGCATTGTGATTGGATAAGGCTACCACTTCTGATGATGTCAGCATACTGCTTGTTTTTTCTGAGGCAAACAGCATGCAGATTTACAGCTTCTGGCTTGAATACAGTAAGATTTTGCTATATTTATGGAGGCATGTAGGGCCCAGGGGGGCTAGCTGGTGGTTTTAACACTATAGGGTCAGGAATACATGTTTGTGTTCCTGACCCTATAGTGATCATTTAACCCTGCAAAAGTAATTATTGTAGTTTTTAGCAAACTGCAATGATTACCGTTCAGGGTTAAGGCCTCCTCTAGTGGCTGTTCATGGGGACGTCCAGCGTCACGCAAAACCCCATGGGAAAGCATTGTATAATACTTTCCTATGTGGAAATCTTAATGCTGCCATTGAGGAGTGAAGGTGGAACCGAGCCAGCGCCGCTGGACCTGGGTAAGTGACCTAAGGGTTTTTTACCCCTTTTGCATCATGAGGTAGGGCGTTTGACAGAGGGGAAAGCTATAATGCCAGGAAAACAAGTTTTTTTCCTGGCACTATAGTTTCCCTTTAATGTCTACTCAGTGTGTCTGTTTCAATAAGTGTCTCTTCACTGCAATTCAGAGTTTAGTGAATAAACCTCTGAGAGAATGTAGTTGCTTCCATGAGGGGGGGGGAAATGGACTGTTGCCTAGGGCGGCAAGAATCCTTGCACCGGCCCTGATAACTCATTAAAGAGTCACTAGGTCGTGCCAGCACTTTTCTTATAATAACAAATAAGAAACTGAATTGACTCCTTGGTCAATTCTCCATGTGCTTCCAACGTAATGTGGTGGAAGCACGAGATATGAGCTGAAAGATTAGGCCTGCATCTGGTCTGTTTAAAGTTTATACATAGCTTTTACATCTTGTATGAAATTCTTTGATTGGTTTGTTCTGGTGGGATTATACTTTGGTGTCTCAACAACAGGCAAATGTAACAGGGAGCTCTCAGGAGTTTTATCTGGGCTCACCATTATTATGTGTCTTGAAGCTCTATTCATTGAGATCCTGAGATCTGTTTTTTTTTATTTTCTGAGACTGCACCTGAAAGCTGAATCAACTGTTCTCTTTCATAAATGCACCAACAACTATTTTCTGAAAATTAGCTTACATAAAGATTATGAATTTTCTATTGTTTTTTTAATGCAATTTATTGAACACTGAGATTGTATTGTATAAAGAGAGCACGTATGCCAACAATAGACTTGAGCATTGTACACTGTTGGCTCATCTTCCAGTAAAGACGATAATGCAGACCATGTTTCGTGATCCCTCCAGCTTGGAGATTGGTACATGCGCAAAGCATTACATGAAATATGTGGTTTACAACTTGCGGGCAGTGGAAAACGAGGGATTACACAAAAACCTGCCATTGCCTATTGCACTATCCACTTGGATAAGTACGTACGACCAATATAAAATTATATTATATGTCGCACTTACTCGCCTTGGCACATGGAAACGCAAGGGGACACTGAATGCTGTCTCTTCCGCTGGAGTATATTGAGACTGCTTGCTTCCCAATAGAATAATGCTCCAATCCCATGCCAGGAGAATTATAATTTGTCTCCAGCATGGCTTGCATAAACTACAATGAAACAGGCTATATCTGTAGGCTACAAGTACAGAGACAGCTTCAAGGCTGTCCTTGCTCCACAGTAACAGAAAGAAGTAACATGATGTCCTAATTGCAATATTAGTCAATAGTCTAAGCAAAGGGAGCCATGGAGCTATCGCTGCATTGGAAGCACGCAGAGACAGTCCACACTCAACTAGACACTAGTTAAAGTACTGAAAACATCCCATCGATATAGTCTCTCCAGCCCAGTCCTCAGCACTTACATAAATGGTCACAAGAGTGGTAGTATGACTCAGTCTGATGTTTATATAAGTGTGTAAGAAAGATTAGTTAGTTATGTAGCTGTACATGTGAGCAACTAATTATGTCTGCATGTAAAGGTTTGCGAGTGGCTAAGTGCATATGTGTGTTTATGTGTGCATGTAGGTACCCAATTATGTAAGTAGCTAATTGTGACTAGTGATGTGAGAGCAGTCAATTGTGACTAGTAATGTCAATGTAGTTATACATGAATAATATTTTATGTAGGGAATTTGTCAAGCACTTGACTATGGACTAATAGGGGAAAAGAAATACAAGGGAGGGAGAGAAATAAGGAATGGAAGAAAACAAAGGAAGACAGCCAAACGGTAGAAAGGAGATGGTTGATGGAAGGTGTAGGCAACCTTGCCCACTCCAGATGTTGTGGATTACATCTCCCCTGATGCTTTGCCAGCATTATGGCTATAAGAGCATTATGAGAGATGTCCGGAGTAAATAAGAACAGATTCTGAGAGAGGAAGAGAAGAGGAATCAATAGGAGAAAGGTAAGTTTGGGATGACAGTGCTGCTTTAAACTTGGCTTTGTTTTACAGTATGGGCTCAGCTAAACTTAATGAAAGTGTACCAACGTCCCCAAACTGAACATGGGAAAAAGCTCCTGAACTCAATCTGCATGACATAAGTGCAGTCAAATTGTACTCAACATTTTCATTTTTTCTTGCGTATTATATGATATAGACCAAGAAAATTAAATTGTTGAGACATATTGTTTTATGTGTGTGTGTGTAATATGCATTCAGCAAAACAAAAAATAAATTAAAAAATAGACACACTGCTAGAAAGAAACCTCCACGGATAATTAACATAATATCGCAATATGTTTTTTGTGACAATAAATGTTTTAATTATAAATTTCAATTAAAACAAAAAAAGTACACTAAAAATATCTAAGCAGAGTATATGTTATTACTTTTTGCTAAAAAGGGAATTATTTGATGACAGATAAGGCGCCTAACATGAAGAAATTTGTCCTAAAGAACACAACCCATAGTTAAAGGAACACTATATGGTCAGGAACACAAACATGTATTCCTGACCCTATAGTGCAAAACCCACCATTTAGCTGGCTTGCCCCCTCCTTACCCCCTTAAAAGTTAATAAAACTCACCTTATTTCCAGCGCCGAGCAGGTCCGCCGGCACTGACCCCACCTTTTTTTTGCAGCTGGAGGTCCGTGAGGACGTCCAGCGTCAAATAAGTGCAATTTACTTGGTGTAAATCGCTAAAGCACCTCTAGTGGCTTTCAGGGAAACAGCCACTAGAGGCTGTATTAACCCTGCAGTGTAAACATGTTTCAGCTGCAGGGTTAAAACTAGGGGTACCTGGCACCCAGACCACTTCATTGAGCTGAAGTGGTCTGGGTGCCTATAGTGGTGCTTTAAGCAACTCAAACTTAATAAATTATTTTGGAGCATAGATACTGTCCCTGCTCTGTCACAGTTGAAAACTTTGCCAGGTCTGAGCAACAGACTGAGCGCTGTTTACATTTTGAAATACCCTTGTCTTTTGTGGCTGTGATTCAGATAGCATATTTGAGACTTCAAAATAAAATAGATTTGATAACTGAATCTATTTCATATCCGGCATCACATTCCAAAGTAAGCTGATGCTGGATACTGGTTGTGCATTTCCATGCTTCTCTTAGAGAAACAATGGAGTGGCAGATCACAGTTGCACAGTTGTCCTCAATGCTTCTCTACAACAAGCAAATGATTGGACAAAAGTCAGCAAACTTGATGACTTCATAGTAGGAGGATTTGGATGCAGTGAGGAATCTATCTCAACACTGGATTACAATTTAAGTTTAATTGTGATTTAAAAAAAAAAAAAAAAACAAGACCCCTAATTCTTAATGGATAAGGAAACATATGATACTATTTAAAAATAAAAATAAAAAAATATATTGTTCAAGTGTGAGGTAAATGTAATGATTTTTCATTGGACACAATGATATTACATCCATGAGGTCTTTAATAGATACTGATCTGCTCACGTAACCTCTTCCTTGCATCCAGATAATTTACCAAATTATATTGATTGAAAAAAAAATCTGCTCACAAAACATCAAAATTTTAGATGATGGTGGATAAGTATGACATTGCTCAACCTTTATCACACAGAAGGGTATTTAGTATACCCTTTCTTTATGAATGAATATATAAAATAAATGTTACATTTTTGGCACAACATGTATGCACCTCCAACAGTATACTTCAAAGCATTTTATACAATAATCACAATTAATATCACCCCTTTTCGGTTATTAAATATTGTGTTTATTCACAAAGCTAAGAACTGTGGAGAAATGACAAGGCAACTGCAACCTCTAGGCCCACGTAACCAAGATGAACACCATTTGAGTTAAAGAGCTTCTCGGACATAGCTGTTTTAGCCTGAAGTTTGCAATACTCTACTCTGATACAATTTCCAGCTTAGTGAATAAACCCTACATATGATGGCAATGAACTGTTTTGACGTGATACACAATTATAAAAATAACCACAGTTTTCTTGTCGTACACTGCTATTCGTGAAAGTATTAATCATTTAGGAATTGAAAGCGAATACCACATTTTAGGCCACAAGTTTTAGTTCTGCTACATCTGAAATTGATTTTGAATGTATTATTTGTGTATAACCCATACAAAATTAATTTTACAAAAAAACATAGTTTAAAAAAAAATGTTTTAATAACAATATGAAGGGAACCTGTCCAACTTTCAGCTCACTTGATTTGATTATCCAGTGCTTCCCAAACCAGTCCTCATGGCCCACCAACAATCCAGGATTTATGTATTTCCCCTTATTCCAAAGGAGATACTGACAAAACCTGTTCTGTTTGCTGGGTCATGAGGACTGGTTTGGGAACCACTGCTTTACAAATTTGGATACAGCATGGTCCATTTGTGCTTTATAACCTTCCTGGATGACACTGGATAAGGAACCATGTATTTTGACCTCACTGAAGACACATCAATAAAAATCACATTTCAATAGCAACCCTTAATCACATTTCCCCCAAAAAGCAGAGAGGTGCCAGCCAGCCTCTGACCTGCTTTCACAGCAGTTTGGGCATTGGGGAGGGCATCCTTTTTTTACCTTGCAGTCTCCCACGCAGGATCTCACAGAGTACTCTCCAGCTTGCAGGTATTTCTCCAACACAAAGTCAAACTCCTCGTATTTTTCCTGAGCATGTTGATCCAGTCTCTGGTAAGCTTGGACACAGCTACTGCACACCTCACCCTCCAGGAGGGCATTGGAGGCTGCAGCTGCCCCAGGGAAGTCCTCCATCAGTTTCTCCAGACTGCAGTTCAGGCTGTCAGGGTTAGGCATGCCCAGCAGCAGGTCCAGCAGGGTGTATGTATTACAAAAGGACAGGGTGAGGTTGCGAAAATAAGCCTTCAAAAAGTTCCTCTTGGAGGAAAAAGAGAAAGGGTGGCTGGACCAGGGATAGGAAGATGGGGAGGAGGAGGTTTGGGGAGAGGGTGGAAAGAGAGACCCCCTGTGTCTTTGCAAGTAATGCAGTTTGGTGCAGGCAGAGTCCAGGTGAGAGGTCCTGGCCCCAGTGCAATGAGGACTGTGAGCAGCAGATTTGGTCAGATTGCTTAGCAAGTTGTCCCAGCACCCCCTGCCCTCCCCCCCCGGGAAGCTCTGGAGGGGTACCAGGCTGGAGTAGTTGGCCTGATCCCCCCCTCTAGGGGCCGGCTGAAGGCTGAAAGAGAAGCTGCTCCTCGCCTTGGCCCCGGCGGAGACCAGCCAGAGGTGATCAGACAGCAGGACGGTGAAGAACAAGAGGGAGGCTAGGGACATTCGCCATCTCTGAGCCCTCTCGGAGTCGGAGCACGGTTTGTCGCTGTGTCGGGGTTCCCAGCAGATCTTTAAGACGGCCTCATCTTCCCTTGGATACATCCAAGCCCCACTGATCATATTTCAGGGGGTGGGAGAATGCGGGGTGCGCTCAGTCTCTCCCCACCCCCACCACCCCCTTCCTATGGTTGTTGTGGTGGGCTTCCTACACCACCAGCACAATGTCACCTGCCTCCAGTGAGGGGGCCTGCGGAGAGGGGCATGATCGGGGGGGCTGGGGAGTGAGGGGGATGGGTGGGCAAGAAGATAGGAGGCAGGGGGGTTGGGAAGGTGGTTTTGGTGGCTGGCTGGGTAGGTAGATAAATGGAAGGAATGGGTATATGGAGGGATAAAGGGTGGTAGATGGAGAGAGGTGGGGAGGGAAGGAAGGATGGGAGCTCCCCCTCCCCTATCCGCCCCTGTCCGGGTCACTCAGTAACTGGCCATAGCAGGGAACATGGGCAAAAAACAACCAGGGGAAAAAAAGAACAACCCCCCTCCCTCTATGAAGATTTACCCCAAAGTACATCAAGGAGAAGTCCGCAGGGGGGGCAAGGGACAACCCATGCAGTTCCCCCCACCCTCCCCCCTATGAACCAAAAGCAGATCCAGGTAAGAGCATCCCCCTAAAACAGCAGCCCCCTCTGGGTATCAGCCTCTGCTGGCCATCCCTCCTGCAGATCCTGGGCTGCTCGTGGTCCTCTCTCGGTGTCTCTGTCTCTGTGTGATAGGTCCTCTCTGTGATCTCCTTATTGTTTTCTCTTCCTCTTCTGGTGGGCACTGTTCTTCTCTTCCCTGGGCATCCTGCTGCTGGGGCTGAATATCCCCATACCTCCTCTTCCTCCCAGTGCTCCCAGGCCCAGCTCTCCCCCGATGGGATTCCTTTTTTTCTTGAATTATTATTATAATATTTCTATTTAATCTGTCGCCATCTTCAGCAGTGGAGAGAACACCTTGAGAAATTGATCATGAAGACGCGGGCACGTGTGTGCGCGACCCCATAACGCGTGAGCGCGCATTGCCTCCCCTGCCTTATGCAACTGTGTTGCTTTTATTTTATTATTATTATTATTATTATAAACGCCAGCCCAGTCCTCCTTCCCTCCCATTCTCCACCCCTTTCTGCCCCCCTCTTCATTCACTCTGAACAGCTTTTCATTCATCTTCCTTCCATTCATTTTCCTGTGTAGCAGCCATGCCCCCCCTTCCTTCCCCCCATCTCTCCATCACATACCACTAAATAATGAGTCAGGTCCTGACTAGCCACCTCTTATCAGACCCTCTAGATGGACTGTATTGGTTATTTGCCTGATCTGTAATGGAAAGTAAATCACATTTTGTGGTGTTTAGTTTAGGTGATACTGGTCTACGGTGGTCAGAGATTTAAAGGGAAAGCATGGCAATATGCTATGAGATCATCACTCTCACTAGAGATTTACCCTAGGTATTAATCTGTGGTATCTGGTGGAGCTGCACGATGCCTCTTTTAAGTTTCCTGAGAAAAATAAGCCTTTTTTTTGGGATGTTTCTGGTTGAGATGTGCTTCCAAAACTCCAAATTCTATCATGAGAATGACGATAATTTTGATAATGACAACAATGATGGTAATTTTCATAGTACTCGTGATGTCACAATACCCCTTTTAACAGCAATACACTGATAAAATGATATAACATATATAATAAAATATTAAATTGGTATAGAATGAGCTCAAGGCATCTTTCTGAGACTATTTAGTGGCAAATCCATTCCCCTTTTACTCTACATGATAATGACTACAGTTTGTGAGTGTGCAGTCGTAATGGTGTTAAAATCTTTACTCTGTGTTTTTCAGTCAGCCTGCAATGGATTAAGACATATATACCACTGAGAGAAGTAATGCTGTGATATTTAGTCAAACACAAGGGGTACACAGTTGTAACGGACCGTTAAGCATAAAAGGGGTTAAAAACCATTTAGGCGATATTCCCCTTCCAGATACACAGGCAGCTACTGCAAAGCACCAATCTTCCGAACAGGAAACACACGAATTCCCCAACTCCCGAACTGGAACCAAACGAATGCTGTAAACATCCGAACAGGAAAAACCAAATGAACAGTTTACACTCCTGGCAGTCGCACTGTAATAGAATTCAATCCAATTCCCCCCCCTCAAGAACGAGATGACACTTCGTTTGAGGGTCAAGCAGAACTGATTTACTGGGACTACCTGCCTGGCTTTTATGCAGGTCTTCCACCTGGTGGACACTCCCCTAGGGGACCAGGTGGAAGACTGGGGACACAAAGTATACACTGACCAATCACGGACATACACCTTTAAACATTCCCACAATTACATCACAACCCCTCCTCTCTATTCTGGAGATAATTGGGAAGTAATCCAATTTTCTCCCAGGACAGAAGCAAAACTCCATTAAACACATGGTAGCAAAAGGACAATAAAATACACAATGTTACAAATATTACATAAAACATATACATTCAACATATCCCCAGATAGCTTAGATCTGAGCTCACATTATTACCGAATGGCGCTCAGATCCCATACATACAGTTAAATCGCCATGGAGCCAAAGTCTTTCCCATAGTCATTCGGTATACGAATGGGCTCCATGGTTTAGCTATCTGGGGTAGCGCTGTTCATACATTAAAATACCGAATGGACTGGCGTTCGGTTAAATGACCGAAGGCAGGAGAAGGGAGGTTGGCAGCTCAGCGGTGTTCATGCAAATAAGTGTCCGTTTTCAGTTCCATAGCTTTGTAGCTGAACACCGCTGGCCGTTCGGGTGTTTAAGATGGCCACTGCAACGTGTTCGGTTATATGAACAGCGACCACCCACAGCTTCTGGGAGGTAAATCCCTGGCACGCTCCTTGCCCAGGTGGTCCCTTCATTTGTGCTTTGGTTCGGTAGATTCAATCTACTGAACGCCCAGGCAGTAAGGCACGAACAAGCCTTTCTACAGGGAAAATAAAAGGTTTTTAATGTGGGGCCACAGTCCAAAGGCAGCAAGCGAGCAACCAGGCTTCTCCAGTGCTTCGTGGCGAGGTTGGTTCCGCCACATCTCTCCCCTTTTCCAAAAAGACTAACAAGGTACCTGACCTCCTGTCAGCCGGTGCCTTGGTTAGTCCAGCAACCCACCTACAACACATAATCAACAGAGTGCCCCACCCACAAGAATTGGTAACTGCACCTTGGGAACTTTGTAGCCTGTCTCTGTCCAGGGATTCTAACAAGGCCGGGTTGAGTACGGGTACTCCAGACCTGTGGGTTGCTGGGTGGGCAGAGACCAGCGGTACTCAGCCCTGGTGTCAGCGCTTCAGCTGGAGTAGCCTGGTTGGTGCTTCGCTGGGAAGAGGGGATAGTATGCTCCGCTCCATGGAACCAGTGCAACTGCTGGAGGGGGAGACCGACTGTCTCCCCTTTTGATAACCAGTTCCGCTGCTGGTACGAGAGACCGGCTGTCTCATCTGCCCCATCTGGGAGAATAAGGTCTCCCCTTTGTGAAATAAGCTGCCGCTGGGGAGAGGTGGTAACTGGCTCCTCTCCCTGGAACACTCTCTGCCGCTGGGGAGAGGGGGTAACAGGCTCCTCTCCCTGACGCTCTCTCTGCTGTTGGAGAGGGAGACCGATTGTCTCCCTTTTCAATACATTGTCCCGCTGCTGGGGAGCGAAACCGACTGTCTCTGCTCCCTGCAGGACACACTGCCGCTGGGGAGGAAGACCGGTTGTCTCCTCTCTGTAATACACTCGGCTGTTGGGGAGGAAGGACAGCACCTTCAGCTCCCTGGGATTCACACTGCCGCAGGGGAGGAAGGATGACACCTTCGTCTCCCTGTACCTCACTTGACTGGTGGGGAGAGGGACCAACTGTCTCCTCTCGTAAGGACATATACTGCTGCTGGGGAGGAAGGACGGCACCTTCGGCTCCCTGTAACTCACTTGACTGCTGGGGAGAGGGACCAACTGTCTCCTCTCCTAAGGATACACACTGCCGCTGGGGAGGAAGGACGGCACCTTCGGCTCCCTGGGACTCACACTGCCACTGGGGAGGAAGGACGGCACCTTCAACTCCCTGGGACTCGCACAGGCGCTGGGGAGGAAGGACGGCACGCTTCTCTCCCAGTAACTTACTTGCCCGCTCTGCTTTGAACTGCAGGTACTCTTCCACTACTTTCCTCGTGCTCTGTACGGATTTCTCCTGTGGATTGGGTCCGAAGAAAGCCAGCAGCTCTTTCATCATAGCGTCAAGCTCCTCCTGAGTGTAGCTGGGCGCCATGCTTACTCTGCCGAAAGTTGGTTCCTTTGTAGATAGGGGCGCTGTACGGGTACTAGCGTTGCCCTCCATTTGTAACCCAGGAACTGGTGGTGCCTTGTAGCTGTCCTTCTGGGCTGTGGGAATGATCCCACCTCTTGCCACCAATTGTAACGGACCGTTAAGCATAAAAGAGGTTAAAAATCGTTTAGGCGATTTTCCCCTTCCAGATACACAGGCAGCTACTGCAAGCACCAATCTTCTGAATAGGAAACACACAAGTTCCCCAACTCCCAAACTGGAACCATACGAATGCAGTAAACAGCCGAACAGGAAAAACCATACGAACAGTTTACACTCCTGGCAGTCGCACTGTAACATCATACAATCCAATTCCCCCCAAGAACGAGACGGCACTTTGTTTGAGGGTCAAGCAGAACTGATTTACTGGGGCTACCTGCCTGGCTTTTATGCAGGTCTTCCACCTGGTGGACACTCCCCTAGGGGACCATATGGAAGACTGGGACACAAAGTATACACTGACCAATCACGGACATACACCATTTTTGTACATATTGTATTGTATAATAATTATCACATTGCACAGCATGAATGGCACTTTATATTTATTACAACACAATTTATCAGAGAGAATAATTTAACAATTTAAAGTTTAAAGATATAGAGCACCTTTTTTGGTTGATTTTATGAATAATGCGAAGGAAACATATAATCTATATTTTGTTTTTCCATAGTGCCATGTATATTTTATATATCCATAACATTTCAAACACAGGTTTACTCACTAAACCTTCATGTGTAGTGAATTCAAATTTGGTTTACAAACTTTGGGCAAAAAGTACGAATTTGGAAAAAAGAAAGTCAACTCAGCATCATTATTTTTGACCAACATTTTGTAATTCAGTTTTCAATATACTACACTACAGTTTGCTGTCTATAGGTAAAATAACCAATAACTTATTTTTTCATCAGAGGCTCTTTTTTCTATTAAATATTTAGCAAACTATAACGTAATCCAGTTCAGATAAAGCCAGGGCATACATTGTAAATGAAGAGAACATAGAAACATTATTACATTTCTTCTCTTAATGCCTTCTAACAATAACTGACAGGTACTTGAAGGGACACTACAGGCACCTACACTACTAATTCTTATTGGAGTGGTCTGGGTTCAATGTTCCTGTTCCTTTCACCCTGCAAATTAACTCATGCAGTTTTAGAAAACTGCAGTGGTTACACTACAAGGTTAATACTGCCTCTAGTGGCTGTCTCCCAAACATGCACTACAGTTTTTAAATCTGTGAAAGGTAGCTGGATGTGTGCACGCTTTGCATGAGGACGTCCAGTCTTAAAAAAAACCCCATAGGAAAGCATTATTTAATGTTTTCCTATGAGAAATGCCTAATGCGCATTGCGTGCCTAGTTCTTCCTTCTGTACCAGGGAAGAAAGTGGTCAGTCAGAAACTCCACATACTTTGCAGAAGTCATCTTTACACCTTCAGGGACCCTAAAGGGGCCGACCAGCTCTCTTCCCATGATTCCGGCCCAAAACATGACTCCACCACCGCCTTACTGACGTCGCAGCCTTGTTGGAACAGGGTGGCCGTCCACCAGCCATCCACTACTCCATCCATTTGGACCATCCAGGGTTGCACGGCACTCATCAGTGAACAGGACTGTTTGAAAATTAGTCTTCATGTATTTTTCAGCCGTTTCTGCTTGTGAGCATTGGTTAGTGGTGGCGAATAGAAGGTTTATGCACAGTTGCAAGTCTCTTGAGGACTCTACACCTTGATGTCCGTGGGACTCCAGAGGCACCAGCAGCTTCAAGTATCTGTTTGCTGCTATGTAATGGTATTTTAGCAGCTGCTCTCTTGATCCGATGCATGGATCTGGCAGAAATCTTCCTCAATGTGCCTTTATCTGCACAAACCCGTCTGTGCTCTGAATCAGACACAAATCTCTTAATAGTGCGATGATCACGCTTAAGTTTTCATGAAATATCTAATGTTTTCATATCTCGTCCAAGGCATTGAACTATTTCACTCTTTTCGGCAAGAGATTGTTTTTCTTCCCCATATTGCATGAAAATGGTGCTCTGCTTAATAATGTGGAACACCCTCCTTTTTCCTTAAATGGGGCTCACCTGGCAATCTAATTATCACAGGTGTCTGAGATTGTTTTCAGTGATCAAAAGAGCTCTGAGACACAATGCCACTCATGAGTTAAACTGAAAAACTAAATATTTAATCTTTGTGACACTTAAATAGAATTTGCATAATAATTTGGAACAGGGTGTAAAGAATAAAAATACATAAGAATAAAAATACAAGCCTGCATATATCTCTACTGTTTATAATTCATTAGCGCTTATAAACATTCACAAAATATATATAATTACATAAAAGTAAAGTTCAATTAAGATTAAAATATTCATTAAAAATACTTCATATACGGGGGCGTGGCCTGACCAGGGACCGAGCTGGACGCACGGAGCTAGAGCTCTGGCCCCAACACGCCAAAAATAGCTAATATAAGCAATATTGTGTAGCTTGAATCCACTACCCATGGACAAGAGGAACACTAAGAAGCCCCCGAAGAAGGGACCTGAGTCCGGCTCCTCCGTCCTTGACATGATGACCGCGCAAAAGAACGGGCCGGCGGACTGCCAAGATGGCGCCGGCCAGGGGCCTGCCTCGCGGCCACCCTCGCCACAGCCTGGGCGGCGGAGGGACACAGAGCGGGAGACACTCCGCAAATTTTAGCCAGGCTAGCGGAGGTGCAGAGTTTTCTGGCCCGGGAGATTGAGAGGTCCACCTCGGTCCTGCGGACAGAGATCGCTGCACTGGGGGCGAGAACCGCCAGATTAGAGGACCGCATGGAAGCCACAGTCAAGGCCCACAACATGGCAGCAGCACAAGTGAACAGGCTCACGGCCCGTATAGCTGAGGTGGAGTTGGTGCTGGAAGACGCTGCTAACAGGTCCAGGAGGAATAACCTCCGGTTGAGAGGCCTGCCAGAAAAAGAAGGAGAGGGGCCAATGCAAGATCCTCCGACCGATGCTGCCTGACTTGCCTGAGGAGAATTGGCAGATAGAGAGGGTGCACAGAGCCCTGCGCACCAGAAGCATGGTCCCCAGCTCCCCGAGGGACATTATTATCAAGTTCCTGCATTTCCCTACAAAAGAGGCCCTAATGCAACAGGGCAGGAAGGGCAAGCTTAACTACCTGGGATCAGACCTCCAGCTCTTCCAGGATTTGGCGCCGAGCACCCTGCAACGATGGAGAGCCTGGAGGCCAATCACAGCGGCCCTGAGGGAGGCCTCCATCAGGTATGCCTGGGTGCACCCCTTTAAGTTTCTGGCGTTCCGGGAGGGGAGGGTCCAGGCCCTCTCGCCTGGGGGGGATCCCCAGAGCTTCCTGGGAGCCCTTGGCGTGACACCGCCACGAGGATTGCCGGAGACCGCAGAGGCCGACGTGGAGCTGGAGTCCCTCCCGATGGAATGGCGGGAGGCGGACAGTGAGGAGGACCCGAGACTGGAGATACCGGCCATGGGGCCGGGAACATGAGGGGTAGTGCGGATGGACTTTTGGGGAGGGGGAGTGGGAGACGGGAGTTGGAGCGGGGCGGATGGGGTTCTGCGGTGCCGTTGCCGGGAAGGGTGAGGCCTGCATAGGACTAGCCCTACGGGGTTTTACAGCCGGGCTCTGGGTGGAGGGGAGTGGTCCGTTTTGGGTGGGGGGTCTTGGGGCCTGTCCGGGAGCGGAGGGAAGGGGAAGGAATGGACCCGCAGAGGGACATGCTACAGAGGGGGGAGCGGGTGCTCCCGGGGGAGCTGTGCGGGGCGCAATCTCCACAGAGATGACTGAGACGAGGAGGCTGCGCCCCTTTGTTTCTGCGGGCTAACCGAAGGGTGGAGAGGCAGGACGGTACCCAGGGGTCTTCCGAGCGGCAAAGATGGGCTACAGGTCCCCTGCACAATGCAATATCACGGAGAGTCATAACAACGGCCCAGCAGGGGGTCTCCCCAGAGGGGAGGGGGGGCAGGGTAGACAGTAGGGATGGCCCCCTTCCTCTGGACGGGCGCCCTAGTTAGCTATAAGGGGGGCTGGAGGGAAGCAGGAGCGCAGGAGGAGGGAGGATGGATGGCAGAGGGTTCACCCGCTGTAGAGGCTCCTAAGCAGGGACTGGGTGTGGATAATGCCCAACAAGGGATGCATACATATTGAATAAGGGGCCTGTTAATGGGGGAGGACGCGAGGGGGTAGCGGTAGGGAAGTCGGTGGGTACTCATTCTCAACTCCGCACTTGCAGTCTTCCACAGTGAGGGTAGGGGGAGTAGGGCCAGGACTCCCACGGACAACAGCATGCCGCTCTAGCGATACTAGGGGGCAACAAGAAATTCCCGTTGCATAGCTTGCATACCAGGCAGACAAGGGCACGATTAGAGATCACGTTAGCGGGTATGGGGGTGCTGGAACAGGACTAGGTATAGCGGGCCATCTTAGGCCGACTTGAGGTAGTCCCCCATCAAGGAACAGGAGCCCAAAGGAAGAGAACCGTCCCCATCCAGGATAGCTAGGGGGACCTCAGGTGGGATACTGATGGGAGAGGGGTCACGCCGGCCCCGGATATTGCTCCCGCATTGGAGACGTGTTCGCACTTCCCCTTCAGTATAAGGGATAGGTGATCACCTGGGTTCATCGGGGCCAGGGAGCCCCAGAAATCCGAAAGGGTTCTTGCAGTTTCTGTAGGTTCTTAGTTTACAGTTTGTTAGGGTTCACAGTTAACCATGAGCTTCACTCACGAGAGGGATGTAACCATGGGGGTGGATATGATAGTGGCTTACAGAGGCATGGTGATGTCGCACATTGGCAGGCAAGGGTTTCAGGCCCTGGGTCTCACGCATCTTTCCGGCACTAGACGCAGGGGGGATGATGAGTCCTACACCCCATCACAGTCTGGCTATCGGTAAGACTAGACGACGTCGGAGGCATGCACGGCATGCACCGGATCGTCACATTTGTATATATTTTCTTTCACTCTCTTCTTCTACCTTCCTATCCCCTAGATGTCTTTCCCCTCCTGTGTTTGTCTATCCCGTGGGGGCGGGGGGGCGGGGCCCGGGGGCACTGGAATGGCCTTCTGGGCCAGCGTGGCTACAGAGATGGGACCATGACATTGCAACTTACAACCTTAAACGTAAAGGGGCTCAATGCGCCGCGGAAGAGGCGGCTATTATTTAGGGAACTCAAGCGGATGAGGGCGGAAGTGGCCTTCCTCCAGGAAACGCACTTGCCAAAACACGCTGGGTTTGGGTTACGAGACCACACCTATTCCACAGCGTACGAGGCAAGAGCATTCCGTAAACAAAACGGAGTGGCGGTCCTGATACGGAACAGCTGCCCGTTGACAATCACATTGTCTGACTGTGATCCGGAGGGGAGATATGTCATTCTCTCTGGCACGTTGCATTCCCACACGATACATTTGATAAATGTCTATGCCCGAATCAACTGGCGGCCGGGTTCTGGGAGATGTTGCTGGCAAAAATACAGAATTTGCCACGGGGAATGCTGATTATGGGAGGGGACGTAAATGCGGTACCGTGCCCTGCCGTGGATAGGAGCGCGCATAAGGGGGCACCTAGATCCCAGGGACGGGGGAGTCAGGACAGGTTGTTCCACAAGTTTTTGCTGGAGGTGGGGCTGGTGGACGTCTGGAGGGCACGTAATCCGAGCACTGTAGATTATACATTTTATTCGGCCCCACATGGCACATACTCCAGAATAGACTTGTTCTTGGTCAATGACAAATGTCTACCTTACGTCCAGGGTTCGGAGATCGGGTCCATTACATGGTCCGACCATGCGGACGTGTCTCTCACATTGGGGAGCCTTGGTGTGGCTTCTCCCTGGTCCTGGAAACTTATTGAGGGACCAGGCCATAGTAGAACAAATTCTGAAAGATATCATAGAATACTTAGCCACCAACGCCACTCCAGACATGCGTCAGGAAACGATATGGGCGGCACACAAGACAGTGATACGGGGCACTCTTATCAAGATAGCGACTGCCAGAAAGAAACACAAATTTCTAAGACTGACTACCTTACTGACTGAGCTTAGGCGATTAGAGCAGCAACATCAACACAGACCCGACGACGAGACCCTACGACAGTTGGAAGCTAAACGACATGCCATCCGCTCCCTGCTACTAGACGACTCAGCAAAAGCTATGACCTGGTCCAAACGCACTTTTTACGAAAAGGCAAACAAGATGAACATATTACTGGCAAGGGTTCTTAAGCCTAGACTGAGACGCGGGCATATCACATCCATAAGACATCCAGACGGCTCCATCAAAACTTTACCCATAGAGATTGCAGACGTATTCACTGCCTTTTTTAGGACACTTTACAACCACTCCTCGAACACAGCAACGCAAATAGTGACAGATACAGAACTGACACACAAATTCCTCTCCAATCTGGATCTCCCTAAATTATCTCAAGAGGAGAGTTCCAGGTTGGCAGGGGAAATCCTACCAAAAGAGGTTGACCGGGCTCTATCTGCTCCAGGCGTTGAGGAAACACCCGGATATCAAGGGCCTGAGAGCGGGAGGGAGTTTCTAGTATCTGCCTATGCGGATGACGTGCTCTTGACGGTTACCAGCCCCTTGAGCTCCCTGAGGGCCCTCCAAGATGTCCTGCAGGAGTACGGACAGATAGCTGGATATAGGGCCAATATGGTTAAATCCAGTGCCCTGACAATTAATATCCCTGGAGACGATGTGGCTTCCATACGTAGTACATACGGCTTAAATATGGTGCACCAATCGCTTAAATATTTAGGGATATGCCTAACGGCACATCCAGCGCAGTTATATAGCCAAAATTACACACCACTGATTAAGAAGCTAATTAAAGAGCTGGAGACTTGGTCGGACAGACCTATTTCTTGGATAGGTCGAATCCACGCGGTAAAAATGAATATACTGCCGAGGATTCTTTTCCTATTTCAAACCCTACCCATCCACGTTTCGAAAATGCAACTACAGCTGTTGCAACGAGCAATAGGGACCTTCATCTGGAACTCTAAACGCCACAGGATCTCAAGATACATTTTGTATAGGCCGAAAGATAGAGGGGGTTTGGGCCTCCCTTGTCTATATTTCTATTATGTAGCAAGTCAATTAGCACAGGTAGCAATGTGGCAGTCACCCCCGGGGGATAGGACATGGGTGGATTTGGAATCCCTTATGGTGGGGGCAGACCTCCCACAGCTTCTTATATGGGTGCCCAAGTCACATAGACCCCAGATCAGAGTCACGTGCCCGACCATTCTTAATTCCATCAGGCTTTGGGACACCACGGCGCATAAATACGACATAGCCTCAGCCCCCTCCCCCCTTATGTCATACCTACGTAATAGAGAATTTCCTCGGGCATGGCAGCTAGGGATTACCGGAATTTAGAGAGGGTAGGGATCCAACGTATTTGTCAGCTATTCTAGGGTACAGATTTCATCTTGTTCGATACACTACGACAGCAAGGCCACTTTACACCAGCGGACTTTTTCCGCTACCTACAAGTCAAAGATAACGCAAAGCAACCGCACATACAAGCAGCGGCACAAAAGACAATGACGTTCTTTGAACGTATATGCTTCCAGGAACGTATGCCCAAGGGACTGATAACACTCCTATATAAACATATCTGCCTAGAGACTAGGGAATGGGGAAGTCTCACATATATAACACAATGGGAGAGAGATCTAGGGGAAGAAATTGAGAGGGTGGAATGGCAAGAAATATTGGAGGCCAACCATACCTCTTCGGTATGTGTCACAATGCAAGAGCAGTCGGTAAAAACAATGCTCCGATGGTACACTACCCCCGTACAGTTATACCGCATGAGGAAGACTCCCACGGACTTGTGCTGGAGGGGGTGTGGCACCAATGGAACATATAGGCATATGTGGTGGGACTGTCCAGTGATAAACAAATTCTGGACACAAGTCAGAGACGTGATAATCCAAGTCTTTTCCAGGGCCCCAGAGTTAGACCCGTGGGTCTACTTACTAAGTAGGTCAATAGGGTGGACCCATAAAACATGTTAACAGTTATATTGAACAAAATAAGTTGCCATTTCTCTCCTTGGCATGCTGCAAAAGCACAATCCCTAAGAATGAGACCCAACTGTACGAACATAGTGGTTTTTTAATTCAATCCCAGAAAATTAAACATGATTTTTTTTGGGGGGGGTGGGAGGCTGTGATGAGGAACTAATTAATAGAGCAAATACAGATGTTAAACTGAAAGACCGAAGTTCACATTATCAGATATAAAGAGAAAAGTAGAGGAGGTGTCAAATAAAAAATACCTTTTATCTGTGATATTAACTGTAATAGCCAACATGTTTCAATTATTATTAAAATATATTTATTGGGTATTTTACAAAATTATCCAGATTTCTAAAAGAAAGTTACTTCCAGAACAATCTTTTGTCATTTATAGAGGAGCACCTAATGTGAAATTAAAATTAGTACAAAGTCATTTAAAAAGTTCACTGATACTTTTAAAAAAATCTAAATAAAGTGTTTTTGTTTGTGAGAGTTGTTCTGCTTGCATACAAACAGAAAAAAACAACATGTAAAGACTTTTAAACATCCACAACATAACCATGAATATAAAATAAAACAATTATTAACTTGTTATTCTAATA
>OW240920.1:83309237-83335135 GCA_933207985.1 Pelobates cultripes | reverse complement strand
CCACTCGGGCAGCTCAGCCACCATTTCAGACTTGTCCCGCCTGGTGAGCATGCTGGACGAGATAGCAGCAATGTCTTGCGATATTTGGGAGAGGGCCGCTGGCTCATTAGTGCCGCGAGATGATCCGGCCATGCTAGAGCTGGGTGAGGCGGGAATCGGCAGATCAATGGCGTCCGACAGACCCGGCGGCCCTGCAAGGTAGTCATCCATCGGGCCGGTCTGGGACCGCAGCAGAGCCCCCCCAGGCTGTCCAGCACTGAGTGCACGCTTAGTTTTCCCCATCCTAGCAGGGTTTATACAGGTCTGGATGCTGTAGATTACGGGCTATACAGGGTGAGGCCTAGGAGCACAGGCACCGTGCGTCTCACTCCATCCTAGGTCAGGCCACGCCCCTGAATTATGTCACTTTTTATAAACATAAGTTTATATCTATTAAAGCTTAATTGTAAAAAATATTTTTAGTAATTTGCCTTGGATATCAAGTATTTTAAATGAATATTTTAATCTTAAATGAAGTTTATTTTATTATATAATTATATATTTTGTGTGAATGTTTATAAGCGCTTATAGATTATAAACAGTTGAAAAGTTTGCAGGCTTGAGGTATTTTTATTCTTTATGTATATCCAGAAATATCTACTGTTTTTTCTATATGTAGACATATATTTAGCAAATTATTCTACTCATATTTTATTACTATAATAAACATGTTTGGTGCTTCTATAATTTAGCTACAGTATACACAAACATTTGGTAGATATTTCCCTTCATATTTTATTAACACATCAGACGTGTTTGTAGGCCAACAAGGTATAGTGGAATAAACCTTATGACACCTTTATTATGGACACGATGTAGCCAGAACTTGTCGGAACGTCACTTAAGGTAAACACCAAACAATAAGCCAAAACAAATGCCAGTTCATTGCCCACAATTCACGCCAATTGGTGGGAAATAAGGAGGCGTGACCACGTCTTAGAATTACAAGTGCTTTGTAAGGCGTTTTGGCACTGACGACTATATGGTTTACAGCTTTTTATTTGCTTTATATTGTATTTTATTTGCTTAGATAAAGTTGTTCCATTTTAATAAGTACAGGTGATACTCGAAAAATTAGAATATCGTGCAAAAGTTCATTTATTTCAGTAATGCAACGTAAAAGGGTAAACTGATATATGAGACGCATTACATGCAAAGCAAGATAGTTCAAGATGTGATTTGTCATAAGTGCGATGATTATGGCTTACAGCTCATGAAAACCCCAAATCCACAATCTCAGTAAATTAGAATATTGTGAAAAGGTGCAATATTCTAGGCTCACAGTGTCCCACTCTAATCAGCTAAGTAAGCCATAACACCTGCAAAGGGTTTCCGAGCCTTTAAATCTTCTCTCAGTCTGGTTCAGTAGGAATCACTAAATAATACCATTGCTTATATGAATTGGTATGGCTAAGGAAGACTATAATCAATTCCTTTGCTACTCCAGTTGAGGGCCCAGGTTTTAAGAGTCCAGGGACTCTCATTCAGTGTTAAACTGCTTGAAAAAGGTTTAACACTGAGTGAAGGGACAGAGCCAGAGAACTCCAGGCAATATATCCAATTTAATGAGATGGAATGGTTTTAGTCCCTTGACTGTGCCTTTAAAGTAATTTTGTAAAGTTTAGATATTTTGCCTCCAACCACAGCTTTTTTCAATGTATTCTTCGTTTGGAATTTCATATCCCGGGAACATCTGCTGATGGTATGCTAAAGATCCCTGCTAATAGGATGGACTTGTCATTTTCCCAAGATGCTTAGGTACTCATATTTGTCAGATTGAACAGGTGCCTGCACTCATCGAAGCTCTTTTTGCTGTTGGAAGAATGGCAAGCCTGCTATGTTTGGATCACAAAGGGAATTCTCCAGTGACTGTTGCTTTGCTGTTGCCATGGCTGAAATGGTGTAGTTGCAGGTCTTCTGCTGTTTTAATCAGAGCATTTTTCAGTTATATTTTTTACCTACTCCCATTTTAGATATTCAAGTTCTGCTTCTGTCACATATTTGAATGCTGACTTACTTGACTAAACAGAGAATGTCAGATGATTTTAATATTCTGCCTCCAAATGTTATTATTATTATTATCTAAGGTCAGATGTTATGATTTGATATACTTGACTATGCTTTAGCAATATTGATTAGATGAGCTAAAGTGAAAAATTTACATCAAAAGCCAATTAGTATCATAGTTTGATAAATATACTCACTGAAGAAGCACTGACAAACATCAGTGCTACAGCATACCACATTTCCTCACACTATCTTTCCTAAATATTGGTGAACGTGATTATCTTCTAATCAGTGATATTAAAAAAAGTATTATTATTATTGATAATAACCTTTAATTCATTGATATACTGTTTCATTTCATTACATTTCTGGTGTACGGAGTGTGACGGTAGTGAATTGTATTACCGTCTAGTATTCCCTTTTTCCCAATAGCAGAATAACCACAATAATCCACAGGGTAAAGTAACGCTGGTATCGCCAAATAATCCACACATGAGCCAAAGCTTAATGCTGGAACAAGACTGATTTACTGGTAGCAACAGGCATTCAATTTATACAGTAACAGATTCCTCCTCTGAGCCAGGCTAGATAATTGAGTTTCAGCAACATACTAAACTCAATTGTCTGCTGGCCAGAAACATTAACAATTTTCAACATTTTTAGAAATATACTTTATACATGACATAGGAATATAAAAACCACATCCATGGGTAGCTGAGGATACTGGGAGTAACATATCCAAATTGCACGAAAATACGTTTGGTAGTTTTCGTGTCGCATCGTGTGGAAGTTTGACCGGCTCGCCATGTGGTTGTATCCGAGTTAGAGTTCCATGAAATTGGTAGCAAGAGCCGGTCTCCATTCGTGCAGAATCACACGAAAACCATCAGTTATACGGTATCTGGTTACATGTGAATGCTCCTCTCTTTCGGTTGATTGAAACTCCCGAACGCCAGTCTGATACTGTGAGTGGAAATAGGTCAGGCGGGACTTCCATGGAGACCGGGTGTTCATGTGATTGTCATGCCGAAAATGGTTTCAGGCAATCCACGAGTAAGTCCCGCTGACCGCGTTATGGAGATTTAAGATGGCCGCCATCCTTTGTTCTCGCCACATGTTCATATGCCGAATGGCGGCCACCTAGACGCACTCAATTACCTTGTGGTTTTCGTGGTTACTTGGGGTTCTTAGTCCTGACTGCTACCCAGGGTGGTCTCTGTTCAGTAGAACGAATAAATGTCCCAAACACAGAAATAAACCCGAACACTTTAAAGTCACTTAACTAGCAGGGAGAGGAAATAACCGAATGGGTACAGGTAAACAGAGGGAAATCCTTTACACAAAAGCTTTTCCTTTACCAAAAATTCCAGATTCTTTATAAAACGAGAAGTTAAAATAGGTAACTGGAACAGATGCAGTGATTGCTATATAATATTTGTTAAGTGTTCTATATTTTTCCCATATTTATAATGTGAAGTACTAATAATGTACTTTTAAGATACCGTATATACTCGAGTATAAGCCGACCCGAATATAAGCCGAGGCCCCTAATTTTACCACAAAAAACTGGGAAAACTTATTGACTCGAGTATAAGCCTAGGGTGGGAAATGCAGCAGCTACTGGTAAATTTCTAAATTAAATTAGATCCCAATAAAATTACATTAATTGAATATTTATTTACAGTGTGTGTATAGAATGAATGCAGAGTGTGTGTTTGTGTGTGTATATAATGAATGCAGAGTGTGTGTTTGTGTGTGTATATATAATGAATGCAGTGTGTGTGTGTTTGTGTGTTGTGTGTGTGTATATAATGCAGTGTGTGTGTTTGTGTGTGTTTGTGCAGTGTGTGTAGACTGGATGAGGGGAGGGCATTTTTATTTTAATATTTTAATTTTAATATTATTATTATTATATTATTATATTATTATTATTTTAATATTATATTATTTTAAACATTTTTAAAATAATAATAATATAATAATAAAATAATATTAAAATAATATAATATTAAAATATATTATTATATTATTATTATTTTAATATTTGCATTATTTTTTTTAAATGTTTTTTGTCCCCCCTCCCTGGCCAGGCAACAAAGCAGGGAGGGGGGACAAAAAAACATTTTAAAAAAATAATGCAAATATTAAAATAATAATAATATAATAATAAAATAATATTAAAATAATATAAAATTAAAATAATAATATTATTTTAATATTATATTATTTTAATATTTGCATTTTTTTTTTAAAATGTTTTTTGTCCCCCCTCCCTGGCCAGGCAACAAGCAGGGAGGGGGGACAAAAAACCATTTAGACCCGCGGCTCTCGCGAGACTTACACTGTGAGCAGAACGGAGCTGACCGAGGAGGGAGCTGACAGGAGCTGCAGGAAGGTAAGTAAGAGCTCGCTGTCAGCCCCCAAAAGGACTGCCAGGCTTGTAATGAGCCCGGCGGTCCTGGTCTGTATTATGGCAATGTAAATTGCCATAATACAGACTGACTTGAGTATAAGCCGAGTTGGGGTTTTTCAGCACAAAAAATGTGCCGAAAAACTCGGCTTATACTCGAGTATATACGGTAGATATGATTACTTGCTTCACTGAAATAAATTCTATCGCGATTACCACCAATGAATTACCCAGATGCTGCTTCAAGGTAACATATGAATATTTTTTGTAGTGTAAAAGCCAACCTTATATTTATTTCACAAATATATCCCATCACCCTGTAAAAAAAAGGATGCTCACAGTACCAGAACAACTGCAGCTTAATGTAGTGGCTTGGGTACTAAGAGACTTTCCCTGCATCCTCTGAAGTGTAAACACTGCCATTTATGCTACATTTGTCCCTAAACACCAGTGGAGGCTCATTCATAGGGGCATTTAGGGCAGCTCTACACCAGATAATTGTTGTCCTAATACAAAATAAAACCATTAAAAATCTAATGCCAGCTGTAAAACTGACATTGTTTCCCTTTGCAGTACTATAGTTTCCTCTCCTCTTCTTCCACTACAGTTCAAACTGACTCAATGATAATGAGTGATGGCTACATGGATAACCTGTTGAGGAAAACTGGGCCTGTACAGAATTTAGGTTATGAAATCTGTCCAATCAGAGAGTACCTCGGATATCCTCATGCCTCTAGAGGTTATTTTTGAAGTACCCTATTTAATCCCCAGCATGGCATCTGAATTGGACGCCTAGTGTATGATAGTTCAAAAGTCTTAAAGGGACACTATAGGCATCCAGACCATTTCAGCTCATTAAAAAATTAGCGTTGCTCGTGACTGGAAAAGCACCATAGCCCCATCAATAATGGAAACGATCCAAAGAGTGGATTCCATCTGCTCATATGAAAAAATGTCCTTAGCCCTGGAGGGTAAACCTTCCCATCATCAACGAAGGTAGGGAGCTTGGGATGGGATAAGGGATCAATTCCTCCTCAGACAGTGGGGAGAGCTGGGGGTTCCTGAGTCGGGTGTACCACTTTTAACTCATATATGAGGGGCACTGCGCTAATTTACTAGCTCCCTAGGCACTGCTTAACGACCAAGGTGGCGAATGAACAACTAGGCGCATTGTACTCGCTATATAGAACTGGACTGACCAACCCAGGGCTGAGGACGGATGGATAGTGGGACAAGGGAACCTGACCTGGGGCAGTCATCTTAGCCATGTTAGCTAAAGTTATGCATGATGTAAAAAATGAGCTTATGATTTCAAGTGGGTCTATGGAGTGAAACCAACCCTCCCCCTCACTTTCCCCCCTCTTTTTTTTCTACCAATCCCTCTCTGTTTTAGTGGTCAAACAATCAAGGGTACTGATGACATCTCCTTCGCAGAAGGGTGACAATAAAGCGACAAAAGCTCCTCATGGTACAACCCCTGCGGTTGAAGTATTAATCGATGCTAAACCCATAACATAGCCCTATCCGATGTACCTTCTACATGTATAATGATCAGGCAATATAACGTATTTCCATGCAAGCTATTCACGCAACGAGAACTACAAGCTGTATTACGTTATATCATGCACCCTTGTTATACATGTACCATGTTAAACTTTGAGCATGCTGGTATCAGGGTGTATGATGCCTGGCACATGTGATGCTTAATAACATGCCCTTTGCTTTTCTGAAACTGCTAGGCTAAATTGACCCACCCAGGGCTAGGGACGGACGGACGGGGCAAAGGGAAATCTGACCCAAGGCAGTCATTTTAGTCCTCTTACCCATGTTAGCTAAAGATATGTAAGATGCAAAATAAGTTCACAGTTTCAAGTGAGTCCCTGGAGTGAAACTAACCCTACCCCTCATAACCCCCTTTGTTTCTGTTAAACCTTTCTATTTTAGCGGTTAACCAGAGATGAGGTACAAATTACACCTCCTTAAGAGAAGGACGTAAGCAGGGTTTTGCAGGCCCCTCAAGGCACAAATCCTAAAATTGTAGTACTACTGATCTACCTACTGCACGCACAATGACCACACACTGTAAAGTAATAACACATAAGCTGACTATTCAACGTGTACCACAGATTGTACTCTGCCATAATCTGCAATCCTTGTTGTACCTTTACCATGTTAAATATTGTGCATGCTGGTATCAAATGTATACGATGCCTAGCATAAGTGATACTTACTAACATGCACCTTGCTTTTCTGTAACCACAATGCTTATTTCAACAAATAATTCAATAAAAAATTATAAATGGAAAAAAGGGGGGGACAGGGCCTGACCACTGAGCTGGATGGACGTGGGGCACCTCGGCTCCACGATGAAACATCAATAATCAGCCCAAAAATACATTATCTCCCCTGGAAAAACACCCAGCAGCTGTAAAAAGGCAATGGGGACCTGAGCAACAACTCGGTGTAACTGTCGGGCCTCGTCCTACCGGCGATGCTGACTGCCGGGCAGATGGGATTGCGCCTGTCGTGAGGCTCTGGCGGCAGAAACGGCTGATCTCCTGTGCTTAGTCTGGCGGGACCTCTCGCACACCTACTGAGGGCCCCGTTCTCCCCCCCGTGGGCCGGGGGGTTATCCCGGACTCCACTGGGGAAGCGGCAAGTGCTTATGACATCCGAGCGGCAAAAGGAACAACCAGAGACCGCATGGCACAACTTAAGATGGCCGCCACGCCCATTATAAGCAGGATATCAGAGGCAGGAGCATTAAAGCAATGGCCGGGCACTGTCTGGAAACCGATGCAGACCAGAACACCACGCACTGACAGCGGCCCGCAGACAACAGCGCACTCTCTACGCCCATCAGCCAACCTCAAAGGGTGCACAGGCATCACGTGGGCTCGACTCATATTCACATTATCGGAGGCAACATCGTCCTCTGTTACCGGCGGATCTGCGAGGCCTGCGTCCCGTGTCCGTTAGACATGGAGGAGTGGTGGACACGGGGCGCAGGCTTCATTGTATACCAGCAGCTGACGCCAGCAGACACATAAAACCGAACGCACTCCTGGCCAACAAGCACCTAAGCTACCAAGCAATCAGCGTGAACCATACAGGACTTGACAACAGCCGGGACGCCAGCCGACCCAGCATGACTGCAGGAATCACTAAGTGGCGGCTAATCATATATAATTAAAGTCCTAGCAGAGCGCTAGATATCCTTTGTGTAACATTTCATTCTTACTATAATTTTGAGCCTACTACAGTTGTCCTTGTCTCGGCAGATACGCACAGAATGCATTTGAAAATGACTGAGCCTACCTGTATATCTCAACTGGCTAGCCCAGTGACTCGCTGACCCCTGGTGGTTAAATTTAAGCAGTGTAGAGAAATCTACACCTGATGTTACTTTGCATAGCCTATAATCTAAGCAGTCATATTGAATCCTATTACTTAAACTTGATGTCAGTTAAATGCCAGTCGTTTATAATATATGTTGCCAGCTTACTGACATAACTACCGTTTATCCTAGAGTCAAGCATGAATAATATACAAACAAAATTGTGCAGTCTTAACCTATGTCTACTAACCTAAAATCACCGGTATCTGCTGTTTTGGCAGTGCCGACGAGTATGCATTCTCTATTAGAGTGGGTGCCGCAGTGAGACGATGCAAGAGGTGAAAGTTAATTAAAATGTTACTTTACTCTCACAGGAGGTCCACCAATATAAGAAACGGAGTTAACTCATCTGATTGTGTTTTATTCACCAATGAAATGTAATAGTGGTTTCCTGAGGACATTTATTCACTGAACACTGAAAAGTCCTCAAATGTAACTACAATCACAATTTGGTTATCTAATCCCAGATTTTGGAATTCAGTTCACTACACAACCATGTACTTTCATGCCTGTATGAGAATATGTAAATTAATAAATTGTATCAGTTCATAACAATTTAGGTTTTGAATTCATGTACGTATATCAGCTTATGAGTGTAGTGTGTGAATGGATGTTAATTCGTGTGTATCCTATAAACGCATGCACCCTTTATATACACTGTAAGGTAGACATTCACTTCTCCCAGTTCATGTGTATACAATACAAAAAGCCATATATCTATAAACCTAATTTCCACTTAGCTACATAAGTTGAGATACAAACACCTCATATTTCACATGTTACTAATATAAAGTATACATCCCCACTCTGGAATAAACTGGAGTTACAATAATTACCTGTTTTGGCCAGTGTTCGATAGCCACTTTGCCATACAGTTAAACATGAACGATGATTACCAACAAACTGTAGAAGCCACCAGTAGTGGAATCGCCACACAAAGTAATCACAGCCACGTAACAATTAAAATCTTACTGTCACGCATATAGTCACTGGTTGCAAATTACTGTCAAAAAGACAACCACACAAATATTGACAGCTATAAAGCCCCTGGTAGACAAATATTCCCTCTGCAGATATGGGCTGATCTCATATTCAAATGATATACCTTGTAAAACACAGCCCTGTATAAGAATTATTAAAAATGACAGGTGTGTTATGATATGCTCTTACAAAAATCCCTGTTGGGATTTTTTGTCATCCCACAGTGCTTACATCCCCCCATTTTCCCAGTCAAATATTACTTACATTTTCCCAGTGGAACCACTCAGTGTTAAGTTATTCCCAAGAGATCCATAGAAGAAGGTTTACCCTACAGGTAAAATGGTGACAGGTCTCTTAAATTCTTAAACCTTTGAAGAAAACAGGATTTCATGTTATCTGCTGAATATCATACCACTGTGTAAAACAGCTCCCAATGATGATGTTTTTTTATCTTACTTTTCTACAAACTAATTTCTGCTTAATAGCATGTTCCTAACTATGGTGACTTCAGTGCCAGGCATATGTTATCTATGTATGACACCTCTCTTTAAACTCTTAAATGATGAATCCCAAATAATAAGTACACAAACATCTCTATTCTACTTACTGAATTCGAATTCTTTCAATTTGCTAAGACTGGCCTCTGTCGGAGTTTTATCAAAGAGTCCAGAAAAGTATCTTTTATTTTTGGTTCCTAATCTGTTTGTATTTATTAAATTGATCTAAAAACAGTTTTAAAAGTGTCAGTTTTTCTATGCCTCAATTCCACTATATTTGGCACAAATGTTCATTTTAGAAAAGAGGGCCAAATTTAGTTTTTTGGGGGAAAAAGAGGTTTGAATACATTTTTTGGAGAAAAAAAGTGCCAAAATACTGAAAAGTCTTTTGCATAACTGAAAAAATGGTATACATTACTATAGTGTTAGGAATACAACAATGTATATAATGTTCTACTCACTAATTAGATGTCTGTGGGGCCCCAAAAATTTAATTAAAATAAAAGGAAAACTTTTTTTTTTAACGTAACTTTTTTCAAGTGCTGAGACTCCCTCTGTGCTGCTGCATGCTTGGCCTCCCATGACATCATCTGGTCAAAATCACTTCCTTGGCCTCTTGTCCATTCCAGTGCTTCTCATATAGAAGCATTGGAGACAAGAATCCAATGCTTCTCTATGACAATCATTTAATGATGTTTGACTTTGAAAGTCACATAACTGAGTAATACTGGAAGGTCATCCACTAGAGGTGTGTATTACCCTGTGATTAAAATATTTCTGTATTGGGGTGGAGCTTGACCGTTGAGCTGGTGAGGCACAAGCTGCAGAGGCTTACTTCTTGCTGGGTTTTGGGGCTTACCCCCAGTCACTGAGTCGCCACAAGTACCACAGTGCACAACTCAGCTCAGGAGTGCACCTCAGAACAAAACAAGCCCTCACTCTGACTTCTACCCATCCAGGAGCCCTGGACACACCTCTGCGTCCTGCTGGCGTTGAAGCTGGGGAGAGGGGGCCGCACCTAGTCCCCACTGGACTATCACAAATGGCTCGAGCAGCCTTTACAACCTGCATTAGAGGCAAACCGCCCAAAATGAGAAACCCAAGAGGGCAGCAGTCATATCACCCAATAAGTGGAGCATGCCTCCAACTCACAAGCCTCACTATGACCCCTTGGAATCTATCCTGCAGAGGCTGGATGTGATATTCCAGGACTTCTGGCTGAAGCTTCAGACCCGTGCACAAGCTACCCAATCTGGGCAACTGGAGGTACCTGAGGGGGGAGTGATGCCTGGACAGTGGAGAACCCCTCCAGGTGTTCACAGCTCACAAGCACCTCTGCAATCCGCTTATCTAGGCCAAGAACCCACCAAGGTATTGCCTGCAGGCATCTACCCCTCCAGCAGAGGATCGCTCGCCATAAAAGGCGCCTACCATCTTGACCTTCAGCCCACCCCACTAAGGGGAAGGACTTGATCCCTAAGGGCTCCCAAGTCCGTGGACTAGCAATGCTGGCCCTCACATAGGCCTAGGGCCAGAAGAAAGTCCTGATATGCCATGTGCCAGCGAAATACCCTACCATAATGCTGCTTCTACTCTACCCCCTGCTGGTTACAGTTGCTTTACAGCATCGGGCATCGTATGATGGTGACTTTTACCTGCAACTAGTATCACAGCTGATACCCTATCTGTTCTATTATTTTTCCTACAGTGATGCAGCAGCATTAAAGGACCACTCTAGGCACCCAGACCACTTCAGCTTAATGAAGTGGTCTGGGTGCCAGGTCCAGCTAGGGTTAACCCATTTTTTCATAAACATAGCAGTTTCAGAGAAACTGCTATGTTTATGAATGGGTTAAGCCTTTCCCTATTTCCTCTAGCGGCTGTCTCATTGACAGCCGCTAGAGGCGCTTGCGTGCTTCTCACTGTGATTTTCACAGTGAGAGCACGCGAGCGTCCATAGGAAAGCATTATGAATGCTTTCCTATGTGACCGGCTGAATGCGCGCGCAGCTCTTGCCGTGCGTGCGCATTCAGCCCAGGAGGAGGAACGGAGGAGGATCGGGGGAGGAGAGCTCTCCGCCCAGCGCTGGAAAAAGGTAAGTTTAAACCCCTTTCCCCTTTCCAGAGCCGGGCGGGAGTGGGACCCTGAGGGTGGGGGCACCCTCAGGGCACTATAGTGCCAGGAAAACGAGTATGTTTTCCTGGCACTATAGTGGTCCTTTAAGAAGCGCTTAGTTTCAGTGGTTTAAATGTTTGAACCATGAGCTAGCATGTTTATTCCGTTAACATTGTTTATCATTACTCTGAGCATTTCTCATGCTTTTTCCAGAACTTAACTTATTCTGTCATGTATACTTGCTTGTGGATGCCTCCTGTTTTTCTTTAAAAAATATAAAGCATGCTGTTATTATTTTATTTTGACTACCAAAAATGCCAGTTTACTTAACCTTTTATTACTACTCATACACTCATCTTCTGGCATGACTTGCATTATCCTGTTTACTCGTTTTACAAAATTGTGCAGTCAAATGCCTGTTACTGCTATTGTGACACTGCAGACCTGTTTGTACTCCCTTTTGCACAACAAAAATAAATAATTTAAAAGTAATATTTAGTATTTACCAAAAGGCAAATATTTAGATTGCAGGGCTAATTGGACAGGGGCAGTGCACCCAGACAACTTCATAGAGATGAACTGGTCTGGATGACTTTAGTGTAATTTACTAAATATTAGGGGTTTTGGGGGAATAGGATAGACTAGGAAAACATCCTTGTACATATGGGGAGAGAGTGACTAAATGGAAAAATTGGAGAGCTGACAAAAGAATGGTAGGCCTGATAAAGGAAGAAGAACTGATATATTATAGGGACACTATAGTCACCAAAACAATTCTAGTTTAATGAAACAGTCTTGGTGTATAGATTTTGCCCTTGCAGTTCCACTGCTCATTTTTCTGTAATTTATTATTTTTATTCACTTTGTTTATACAGTCCTAGTCACACCTTTCTGCATGTGACCTACACAACCTTCCTATATACTTCCTGTAAAGAGACATCTAATGTTTAAACTTGCTGTATAGCACAGTCTGTTTAATTTAGAATTTATTATCTCCTACACTGCTTATAGCATCCTATACTTTGCAGAAGCCCCCTGTGTGTCATTAAAGTTCATTTTACATAGCAGGAGATACAAATTTATAAAAGAAGTTAACATCTGATTGAAAATTAAACCATTTATTTTCCAATTAGGCTGTGTGGCTAGAGCTGCATAAACAGAAACAAAAGTGATTTACTACCTAAATGCCAGATAATTGAGCAGTAAGATGTGGTGGCATGATCTAGATGACTATAGTGTACCTTTTAAGAAACTATATTGCAGACAAATAAATATATTGTACCCCAAAATTTCTACGTACCAAGTGCAACTAAGAAAACTAACTCAAAATAGATTCAATTAGTCCTGATTGTTAAAGTGCCCAACATGTCTAGGATTTCAATTAATTCTTAGAAGTTATAAAACAAATACTGTGAGGAATGAATTACTGTTTTAAAGCAAAACATTGCAAAATTTGGCATGCTGAGATTTTAACTTTTTTTGACTTAGATTGCTCAGCCACAGTATTTAAAATAATTTAATGGGCGATGTGCAGGGCTCACTTTGAGTGCTGCAAGTAGCTCATCTGTTCCGGGTTCCAAGGTACTACAGAGATTAAGCCCGCTTTTACTGCATGACAGTCTATGCCGTCAATGAGCATTAAAGTCCTGCAGTGCATGACATCATAGAACGTCATGTGGTCCTTTAGTGGTTAAGCAGAGAAGTCCAGTCTGACTTGAACGGAGTCAGTAAGTGGAGAGGGGATGGGAATAGGGAGAGGGTATTGACATTAGGAAAATAAGGGGGTCAAATTGCACTCACAAAGTGAATAAAAGGGGACTTATATGAAAGGGTTAGTGGAGAGGTAATTAGGATGGATATCATGGAAGTATGGTTGAGAGTGGATATGGGAAAGAGATGGGAAAAAGACATGAAATAATACAATTAATAGTTTTCCTGTAGTACAGCTGTTCAGAGGATGCGGTGCTGAAGTTATGGATGTTGCTTTCCGAGGATTAAGAGGTTAGAAGCAGAGCCAAAAGCTGTCCAACCGATCAGGTGCTGAATCCAGTGATTCTCCAGCACATGTTCTTCATATTGCCCTTTTCTGGACCCCTGCTGACTAGTTGTGGAAGAAAACCCCCAGAAGACACATGCAGAGAGAATGCTGGGAGTCCCCCAAGTTTCATTATTTAAGACAAATATACTAGACTTGACAGGTTTGCAAAAAATGTGAGCTTAGTCTTGATTATATCTGAAATGTGAGCTGCAAAGATGTGGGGGGAAAAAACCCACATGACTAATATAAAAGCCAAGCATTTGTTTTCTGTTTATAGACTTGCAGTTACCAGGTCGATTTGTATCGTACTGCTGGTGAACTTCCTTTAAATGCCTCTTCTACAGACTCAGATGATCTCATTTGTTCAGGGTCAATCCTAGGTTTTATGGTCGCTTGTTCCCTTGCGTCAACTTTTTCTTCTTTCACCCTACACTTAGCAATCTGTTTTAATTAAAATTGAGTTTTGTTATTGTCATTTGTCCGTATCATTCAGTTTCGAAGTGATATGCCCTTCTAATATGAGAGTTAGGCATGAGATATTTAATAGATATTACCTGTGAACCTAAAAACTTACAATCTAGGTACGATGATAACATCATCTTGATAATTTACAATTATTGAATAAAATAAAAGTGTATCGTCTAGATTTTTAACCAGAGATTTGCATTAACATTCCCTGCTACATTGTTCTTTATTTTATTTTTCACCTTCTCTTTGATATGGTCTCGTTTCTCCTGTGGTTTCCATGTGACCTTCTGTGACCTTACTTGCATGGGGTTCTGTGCTCAACAAAAGCTGCTTTAACACCGGTGAATACTAGACAGAAATTATATTTTATCTGTCAGATAACCTTATTGTGTGACTTCTGTTATACAACCATGGCCCTCGTGTAATTTGTGTGTGTCATTTCCTTCTACCCAGAGTTGCCAGTTATTCTATAGTGTGATAAAATAAACATAAATTGTAGTTAATAGGTGTACAGACTCCATGCTGTACAGTCCGTCTGCGCCATATCCTGCTACTAGCAAGGACAACTGCCATCACATCCACAAACAATGAGTAAGTTGAATGATGACTCAATTGACAGTGACAATCAGATGTGTCATTTTTAATAACAACCACAAAATAATCGCTGAAAATGGAGAATTGGGGACACACAGAACATGCATTTCTCAGCAAAGATGCAGCCATGAAGACTGAAATGTTTATAAAATACATATTAAGGTATAGTGAACCTTATACACACAAACAAAAAAAATACTACTTAAAATCATCACTCTAAGCCAGGGGTGTCAAACTCAAATTCATCGGGGGCCGCATCAGCAGTTTGGTCACCCTCAAAGAGCCGGTTGTATCTGTAGGACTATGTGTCCACTCTTTATTATCATAAATTATTGTCACTGCATTCAATTATTACTGTTTTTTGTGTATGGGGGCAGTATGTGTGTATGGGGGCAGAACGGGTGTATGGGGGGCAGTACGTGTGTATGGGGGCAGTGTGTATATGGGGGGCAGTATGTGTATGGGTGTGTGTATGGTATGGGGGGCAGTGTGGGGCAGTGTGTGTGTATGGTATGGGTGTATGGGGGGCAGTGTGTGGGTGTATGGGTGTATGGGGCAGTGTGGGGTGTATGGGGGCAGTGTGGGTGTATAAAGGTGGTGTATGGGGGCAGTGTGGGTGTATGGGGGGCAGTGTGGGTGTATGGGGGCAGTGTGTGTGTATGGAGGGCAGTGTGTGTGTGTACAGTGTGTGTGTGTGATATAAGGGTAGGGGAGCTTTTATATATTATATATATATATAATTTTAATTAAAATATATATTTATGTCCCCCCTCCCTTCTTACCTTTACTGGAGGGGGGGGTACATTTCCCTGGTGGTCCGGTGGCTAGAGTTCACTCTCGCGAGATTTGGAGCGTTGCCGTGGTAACCGCGGCAATGCTCCAACTCCCGCGAGAGGAGGACCCGGAGGAGCTGCAGCCTGAGCTCCGGGTCCTCTATCCCTCCCTCCCCCGCCGGCTGTCAGCACTGTGCCTGCGGACCGGGGAGGGAGATCTGTGATCTCCCCTCCGGTCCACAGGCACATTGCTGGGCTGGCAGGAGAGGGAGACTGTCGGTATTCTCGGGGGGGGCAATTGCCCCGTTGCCCCCCCCGGATCCGCCACTGGGCTGGCGGCCGGCGGCGGCTACACGGGCCACATGACGAGGTCTGGTGGGCCGGATTCGGCCCGCGGGCCTTGTGTTTGACACCCGTGCTCTAAGCAAACACTAAGTTATTGCACATTTGCACTGTATATTGTGTTTCTATATTGATAGTGTGACAAACCCATTAAACATTTCCCTGCTAAGTTTTGTACATTATGTTTCCCGAACCCCATTCACATTTCCCCAGTTCGGAAGCTGCAATCTACCGAACACTGACTACACTACATACAACACACAGTGCTTTGACACTTTCACAGCATACAGCTAAAGAGAACAAAGGTTTTAAACTGATTACTCATCTACTCATGTACCCTCCCTGCAGCACTAATATTGCCACACTCTGGCAGGGTTCCCTTGTGTAGAAAACTGAAGCCGTACACTATATTGCAATTTGCAAAGCACAAGCAGTAGCACAGAAGCACACTGTAGGTCAAATAATCAGTATTTTACTAGAAATAAATGTAAAAATAAATTATAATTCAGTAAAACTATTATAAATCAATGTATCAAAGTGGGTATGAATGGCACTGCCAGTAGCAGCTCGACAAGAGGATTTTTTTTCTATTTTCTTTTTAATCCACCAGATGATGAGGGGTCTAACTGTTCCTGTTCAGCCTGCCCCTGTCAACTACAGGCACTATCCTCCCCGTCGCCCCTGCTCTTCCTAGGGTTGATGATAGTAGTAGAGGAGGCGATACCTTTAGTGGTAGATGGTGAAAACTGCACAGAATCAGACACAGCACTTGTGGACCTGCTGCCTGCCTTGGTACTGCACAGAATCAGATACACAACTAGTGGACCTGCTGCCTGCCTTGGTACTGCACAGAATCAGATACACAACTAGTGGACCTGCTGCCTGCCTTGGTACTGCACAGAATCAGATACACAACTAGTGGACCTGCTGCCTGCCTGGGTACTGCACAGAATCAGATACACAACTAGTAGACCTGCTGCCTGCCCTAGTACTTTCTAGTTCTGATACTTCTCTTAGTAATACAGACTTGTGGTGTCTTCGTAGATGTTGCTTCATACTGGCACTAGTGAGATAACCATTTATTTGCCTTTCACTCGCTTCTCTGCTACACAATTTGTACTTTGTAAGTCAGCCTTCTCAGAGGTGCGGATGCAGGTGGATTTGCATTGATCGCAGTGAAAGCTTTCACAACACTAGCCTGTACATTAGCACTAGGTTGTTTAATGGTAATAGAAATAGTGGCCGCATGATGAAGTTGATGGTGGTGGTATTGGTAGTGGTTGTGGTGATAGTAACAATGACAGTTGTTGAGCTACTTGTGCCATTGGTAGCAGGCGCAGCTAACTTAAAGATGCTGGAGCAGATGCAGGAGACGAGAGCACATTAGTTGCCAGAGAAATACTGGGCTGCTGCCTGTTCCCTCTACACTCTTCTTCTAGAACCCTCTGGCTCATTACACTCATAATCAAGCAGCTTCTAGCCCAGAAGTTAAATTGCAGTGGTGGATCAGGAAGCAAAATCTATTCTATTTGGCGTCTTTTCTTTTTTTTCTTTTGCGCTCAGATCTTTTTTAATTTGTTTAGTTTGATGGGATTTATGGATTTTTATTTGACCTTTTTTGGGGCTGAAAAATCTTATGTAAGTATATTTTTTTTTATTTACAGGTTATCCATTAATATTAAATCTAGGTCATATAAACAAATAATATTTTATTTTCACCATCATCATTCTATACGCTAATGATAGTCATGCTTTCTTTTGTGCAGTATATTCAGGGTCATACACTAAATATGGAGTAGTATCTCATTGCTTAGTGTGCCTATTGCTCCCAGAGTGCTCAAATTTTACATTTGGTTTTGTTTCAACTTCAGATTGATACTAGCCCCTCATTCTTCCTTTTTTTGTGTCCTGATTTATAGAATTCTTGCAACTCTTTCTGTTCAGCTAACATCTGAAACGTTGAAGTCAAAAGATTGCAATTGGAAAATTGCAGTCAAATATAGTTGCAAAATATAGATCAAAAAACATATTTAGAAATGAGTGAACTAAGCTTATAGCCATAGCTATTTTAACCTGAATTTGGCAATTTGGCTTTCAATTCACCACAACTGACTATTTATATTTGACTGCAATTTTCCAATTGCAATCTTTCTAGTTCAAGGTCTCAGATGTTAGCTGAAGAGGAAGAATTGCAGGAATTCTATAAATCAGGGCAAAAAAAAGGAAGCATGAGGGACTAGTATCAACCTGAAGTAGAAACACAACAAAAATATATAAAATTGAACCACTCAGGGAGCAAAAGGCACACTAAGTAATGAGGCAGTACACATTTTCTTCTCTGGATAAAAAGTCCCTCTCTAGAATATGGACAGTTGGGGCAAGAAATTCAAAGGGGTAAGAAATTCAAAACAAGGGTTACATGACACACGTGAAGATGCATTCATACCCCCCTGCCCCCCCCAAAAAATGCATCTTCACCTGTGTGTCATGTAACCCTCATTTTGAATCTTACCCCTTTAGTGTTTAATATCCATCTTTCGAATATCCTACCCTTATTTTCTCCTTTGTGTGTATTACACCCCCTTTGCTGTATTTTATCCTTCTTGTGTCTCTTACAACCAACTTGTGCATCTTTTACTTCCCCCATCCCCTCTGTCTGTCTCTTTCTCCCCCTAGCTCCTTTGTGTGTTTCCTTCTTCCCCTCAGCCCCTCAGTGTGACTTTATGTCCCCCTTTCATCCCTTCTGTGTGTCTCATTGCCCCCACTCTGGGTGTCTTTGTCCCCACTCAGCCCCTCTGAGTTTCTCTTTGTATCCCCTCTGCGCCCCCAGCTCTCCTGCACCTTTCAATGTCCCCCCCCTATACCTTTCATTGTCCCACCTCCCCTTCTGTGCCTTTTAATTTCCCCCTCCTGTCCCGTACCTTTTATTGCTCCCCTGAACCGTTTATTAAAACCCCACCCTTCCTTACCTTTTATTGTTGCACGTCCCCTCCTGTAGTTCTTATTGTCCCCCTTTCCTCCTGTAACTCTTATTGCCCCCCCATAACTCCTATTGTCTCCACTTGTGACTCTTATTGCCCCCTCCCTTCCTTTAACTCTTATAGTCCCTCCTCCCCTCCTGTAACACTTATTGTCTTCACCTCTTATTATCTCTTATTGTCCCCCATCCTCTCCTGTAACTCTTATTGCCCCCCTCCTCCTCTCCTGTAACTCTTATTATCCCCCCTCTCCTGTAACTCTATTTGTCTTCACCTGTAACTCTTATTGTCTCCCCTCCCGTTCTGTAACTCTGATTTCCCCCCCACCCATCCTGTAACTTATTGCCCCCCTCCAATTCTGTAACTCTTAGTTTCCCCCCTCCACTACTGTAACTCTTATTGTCCCCCCTCCCCTCCTGTAAGTCTTATTGTTCTCCACTCCCCTCCTGTACCTTTCATTGTGTCCCCTTCATCTCTCTCCATGTAGCGTGGTTGAGCGGGTGGTCCACGGCAGAGGAGCCTGTTTCCTGTCACGGTCTTACAGGAAGCAGTTTGTTGCATTTCCTGTCAGACCGGGTTGACCGCTACATGCAGAGACCAGCAGGAGGGAAGCGCAATGCAGTGTGCTCTCCTCCTGCCGTCTTATGGTAGCGCTGGCCCTGCTCACGCTGCAGATCTGAAGAAAAATTGTCACAATGAAGAAGAAACAACTTTCTACAGCAGGGCAACAACTTTCTATGGAAATCTCACATAAGAGCATTAATTTTGTGAATTATCTACTAAACTGCTAAAAGATCAAAATGTAAAAGCCTTTTACTAAATTTAAATTTTTCAGTTGTTTAGTAGATAACTCCCTTATTTGTTATCCTTATGTGGGATTGACATATTTAAGGAAACCAAATAAGGGAGCTATCTACTAAACACATACACATTTATATACACACACAACCACAGATATATACACACAGACTTGTACATCTGTGGTTGTGTGTGTATATAAATACACACACAATCACAGACATACACCTAATCACAGACACACAATCACAATAAACACACACTTAACGACAGAGATACACACAATCACAGACACACACAAAAATCACATTCTTACACACATTTAGTAATTAAGAGGTCCACCCAGCTTCCCTACCTTGCTCTTGAATTTTCCCCATGGTGATTAGCGGTTGCTGCTGGGCTGGGTGCTCTTCCTGCATAGCTCACTTGTGCTCCCAGTAGTGATGCCGATGCCAGGATGACATCTTATCCCAGCTGCCGGTTCACTGCAGGGCATGCACTAACCTCACTGCCTCCCAGAATATATCTGTTCTTGTCCCTTATGTAAAAAAAATGTGTTTGTGACAGCGTATCTATGTGCATTGTGTGTGGCTGCATATGTAATTTGTGAATGTGAGCCTGCGTGTAATGTGTCTGTGTGACAGTAGGGGAACAGTTGTTTAACCACATTTTTTTAACCACACAGCAGACGATATAAAAGACTGGGTAAAGGACAGAAAACCCAACACTGTGGTGGAAGCCGCCAGACTAGCGGATGAGCACCAGGACAACTGGAGGTGAGAACATGGTGTGAGCAGACCAACTTTTAAACACACCTACCCATATCCATAAGTAACCCTCCACAAGGCCCAGCAGCAACAACTCGACCCCCTGCAGTGTGTCATTACTGCAATCAACCACGACATTAAAAAAAACAGTGTCCTCGTTTGAACCGAGGAAGCTGGGAAAGGCAACCACCACAACAACCCAGGGCAGCTGCCCATTGTGTCCATCAGGAAAGTCCTACCAGCATCCCTAACCATGAAGAGCAGTGGAGTGTCTTGCATGAGGTCAATCCAGTGCAAGCTGGGGGTGATAACCGGGAGCACCACCATGAACGGATTACAGTAGATGGCGAGGGGGCCCGAGCTATGAGAGACTCTGGGGCCACACTAACCGTAGGACAACCACACACCGTCAAGCTTGCACTGGCCGCACAGTAGCCTTAAGGGTGGCTGGGGATGCCATACACAAGCTACTCACAGCCAGCGTCCTTGTCGACTGGGGTTCTGGATCTAAACAGTTGGAGGTTGGCATAATGCAGGAATTGCCGGCAGAGGTCTTATTGGGGAACGACGTAGGCTGTTTAACCTCTCAACTCTCACGGGACACTACGTCAGAAGCCTACCCGGTTACCACCCGAGCACAAGACAGACTGGAAGCACCGCTGCACTCTGAGGAAAACCAGGTAGGAGTTGAAATACCCCCTTTGCCCAACCCCCCTTTCACTTTCTGGGATACTCCACAGGGTTTTGAACAGGAACAGAGAACAGACCCCACACTAGAAGGGTATAGAAAGGCAGTAGAGGTTCCCCGGGGTGACAGCACTCACAAAAGGTTTGAATGGTATAAGGGATTATTGTATCGAGTGACAGGAGGGGTGAGACACAGGGCCACCCAAGTCACTAAAAGACAGCTAGTAGTACCCGGTAAGTTTCGTGCTTAGTTATTAAAACTCAGTCACGACATCCCCCTAGCAGGACATCTAGGGGTTAAGAAGACGAGGGACCGGTTGACCCAAACGTTCTTCTGGTCTAGGATCACGCAAGATCTTAAATATTATTGTAGAACGTGTGACATATGTAAAAAAATAGGGAAAAGAGGTGACCACCAAAAAGCCAAACTCCACCCTTTACCCATTATAGAAGAGCTGTTTCACCGAGTAGCGGTAGACTTAATAGGGTCCCTCAGATGGGGGCTTGTACACCCGATCGTTTCAGCATTTCCGGCCGTTTACACGCCGGCTGCGATAGCTCCGCCTCCTTTTATGCCGCGACGCTGAATAGCTGACGTCATGACGCCAATTATGTCACGAACTGCCAGAAACCGCATTTTGGGGGCGTGGTCACCAATTAAGGAACCAAGGTATAAAAGAGACTCATTTGCAATAACTAACCCTGTCGTGGTTCTAGCTAGTCTGGTCACTCAGTGTTCCTATTTTCTTGTGATTATTTGGTTTTGATTCGGCTCTCTATTATCGACCCTGTTACCTTCTCTTACCCTTATACTCGGCTTGTGTCTCCCTTACCTGTCCTCTCGTTCCCTCGACCTCGGCTTGTCTCTGACCATTCTTTGTCTTGTCTATACGTTAGTCCGGCCATCCTAAGGTCCGGTATACGTACCTCCTCCTGTTTGCATTCTGCGTGTTGGATCCCTGTCACGATCCTGACATTACGACAGGGCCAATGGATCCTGCAAGTGCTAGCTCTCAGATCAGTTCCTCTGACTCTAGATTTGAGGCCAAGGACCATAGAATGGACCAGATGGCTCTAGCTTTGCCATCTTTATTATCACATCCTAGTACTCAGTCAGAGGAGATGTGTACTTCCACTATCACTCCTGTAAGCACAGGTTTAAAGGTAACTACATTGGGTGCCTCCTCTCGTGTTACTTCCCCTCTACGCTATGGTGGGTCACCCGATACTTGTCGAGGTTTTTTAAACCAGATAAGTATTCATTTTGAGCTACAACCCCGGGCCTATCCTACTGACAGGGCTAAGGTTGGATTTATAATAACTTTACTAATTGACAAAGCACTTAGATGGGCTAATCCTTTGTGGGAAAATGATAACCCTTTGGTCTATAATTATAATGCTTTTGTCGCAGCTTTCAGGAGGACTTTTGACCCCCCAGGAAGGAAGGCCAATGCAGCTAGGTTACTGTTACGTCTTACACAGCATAATAGAACCCTCGTGGATTATGCGCTAGAGTTCAGATCCTTGGCGGCAGAAGTCAAATGGAATGGAAGGCTTATATGGATGTATTTTTGAACGGGTTATCTGATGAGATTCTAGATGAGGTTGCCACAAGAGAACTCCTGGAAAATTTGGAAGATTTGGTGTCATTTGGTGTCGAATAGATGAACGTATAAGACAGAGGCAGAATACTCAGGATAGAACCCGAAGACCTTCTATAAGACTTGCCCCCTCATTCCAGAATCCTGACTCTACAAACCTAGCCCTTCCAGAACCCATGCAAATAGGAACTTCTCGGCTCTCAGAGGATGAGAGACAATACAGGAGAAGGGAGGGTCTTTGTTTGTATTGTGGACTAAGAGGTCACCTGCGCCTAAATTGCCCTACCCGTCCGGAAAACACTCGCACCTAAGTTTCTCAAGAGGACGAGCCTTGGGTGTTTCGATCTTGTCCTCTATGTATGATTATAAAGACCATAGGCTTCTTATCCCTGTCTCTTTAGCTTGGGAAAAGGGAGTTATAACTACGATGGCTTTAATAGATTCCGGAGCAGCTGAAAGCTTTATAGATCAAGCTTTTGCCAATAACCATTTTTTCCCATCTCAACTAAGAGATACACCCTTGGCCGTTGAGGCCATAGATGGTAGACCACTATCAGAACCTGTTTTATTTTGTGAGACTATACCCGTTAGGTTATAGATTATTTAAAAGTTGCACTATTGAAGGCAACAGAAAATTGCATTAGGCTTGTCAGTAAAAGCAAAAAATTCAAGAAACCACTGTGGTACTTCGCATATGTGGCCAAAATAGTTCAAAACAAAAAGTTAGCATTTAGGAATTATAAAAAAAACCAGAGTGAGGAAGACAAAATGATCTATAAGATTAGGCAGAAAGAGGCTAAGCAAGTTATAAGAGCTTCCAAATCACACACAGAAGAGAAAATAGCACAGTCAGTAAAAAAGGGGGACAAAACATTTTTTAGATACATAAATGAGAAAAGAAAAGTAAAACAAGGATTAGTTAGATTAAAAACAAAAGAAGGAAGGTATGTAGAAGAGGATAAAGGTCTAGCTGACTGCCTCAATGAATATTTTTGTTCTGTATTTACAGATGAAAATGAAGGAAAAGGACCTCAGTTGAGAAAAAGGATAAATGAGTCATTTATTACAGGTGAGTTTACAGAGGAAGAGGTTCTATTTCAACTGTCAAAAGTAAAGACAAATAAGTCAATGGGACCTGATGGAATACACCCAAAGCTATTAAAAGAGCTTAGTGGTGTACTAGCAAAACCATTAACAGATTTATTTAACCAATCATTGTTAACAGGAGTAGTCCCAGAAGATTGGAAGTTAGCGAACGTTGTGCCCATTTACAAGAAAGGTAATAGGGAGGAGTCGGGCAACTATAGGCCAGTAAGCCTTACTTCAGTAGTGGGGAAAGTGATGGAAACCATGTTAAAGGATAGGATTGTTGAACATCTAAAAACACATGGATTTCAAGATCAGAGACAACATGGGTTTACTTCAGGGAGATCATGCCAAACTAATCTTATTGATTTTTTTGATTGGGTAACTAAAATTATAGATCAGGGTGGTGCAGTAGACATTGCTTACCTAGATTTCAGTAAGGCTTTTGACACTGTTGCACATAGAAGGCTTATCAATAAACTGCAATCTTTAAGTTTGGATTCAAATATTGTTGAATTGGTAAGGCAGTGGCTGAGTGACAGGCAATAGAGGGTTGTAGTTAATGGAATATATTCGAAGCTTGGACTTGTCACCAGTGGGGTACCTCAGGGATCTGTACTTGGACCCATTCTCTTTAATATTTTTATTAGTGATATTGCAGAAGGTCTTGATGGTAAGATATGTCTTTTTGCTGATGATACTAAGATATGTAACAGGGTTGATGTTCCAGGAAGGATAAGCCAAATGACAAATGATTTAGGTAAACTAGAAAAATGGTCAGAATTGTGGCAACTGACATTTAATGTGGATAAGTGCAAGATAATGCATCTTGGACGTAAAAACCCAAGGGCAGAGTACAGAATATTTGATAGAGTCCTAACCTCAACATAGGAGGAAAGGGATTTAGGGGTGATTATTTCTGATGACTTAAAGGTAGGCAGACAATGTAATAGAGCAGCAGGAAATGCTAGCAGAATGCTTGGTTGTATAGGGAGAGGTATTAGCAGTAGAAAGAGGGAAGTGCTCATGCCATTGTACAGAACACTGGTGAGACTTCACTTGGAGTATTGTACTCAGTACTGGAGACCGTATCTTCAGAAGGATATTGATACCTTAGAGAGGGTTCAGAGAAGGGCTACTAAACTGGTTCATGGATTGCGGGATAAAACTTACCAGGAAAGGTTAAAGGATCTTAACATGTATAGCTTGGAGGAAAGACGAGACAGGGGGGATATGATAGAAACATTTAAATATATAAAGGGAATCAATACAGTAAAGGAGGAGACTATATTTAAAAGAAGAAAAACTACCACAACAAGAGGACATAGTCTTAAATTAGAGGACAAAGGTTTAAAAATAATATCAGGAAGTATTACTTTACTGAGAGGGTAGTGGATGCATGGAATAGCCTTCCAGCTGAAGTGGTAGAGGTTAACACAGTAAAGGAGTTTAAGCATGCGTGGGATAGGCATAAGGCTATCCCAACTATAAGATAAGACTAGGGACTAATGAAAGTATTTAGAAAATTGGGCAGACTAGATGGGCTGAATGGTTCTTATCTGCCGTCACATTCTATGTTTCTATGTTTATATGTTAACCATTGGTATCCTACACGAGGAAATTATGTCCCTCTTGTTAATCTCCTCTCCTTCAGTTCCAGTGGTCCTAGGATATCCCTGGCTTATAAAACATAACCCCATCATTGATTGGGAACAAGGAGAAATAGTATCATGGCGACCGGGTTGTAGGGAAGGATGTTTGCTGAAAGTCACACCCGTCTGCTTAGTAAACACTCCTACCAACTCTTCCCAACCTACAGACTTACAGATACCTTCTCAGTACCTGGATCTAAAGGCGGTCTTTGACAAGAGCAAGGCTGACACATTACCTCCTCATAGGTCTTATGACTGTACTCAGGGGCGTACCTAGAGCATTTGGCACCCGGGGCGGATCCTGTGCGTGGCACCCCCCCCACCACCCAAAAAAAAACAACAAAAAAAAACAAACCTGTAAAAAATGTTAAAGGTTTTCTTTAATTAATCCACACTCCTTAATTAATCCATACCCCTTAATTAATCCACACTAATTCATCCACACACCCTTAATCCACCCCCTTAATTGATACACACACCCTTAATTAATCCACACTAATCAATCCACCCCCTTAATTAATCCACCCCCCATAATTAATACACCCCACTTAATTAATACACCCCCCATAATTAATCCACCCACCATAATTAATCCACTCCATGAATTAATCCACCCCCCATAATTGTACCCCAATAATTAATTCACCCCATAATAATATACCCCACCC
>OW240920.1:83277264-83309137 GCA_933207985.1 Pelobates cultripes | reverse complement strand
CGGGCGGTGCGGTCCGCCCTCATGGACGCACCGCCCGGGCAAAGCTGCAGCCGCCTGAGGCTCTCTACAGAGCGCTCGGGCGGCTGCAGCATGGGGGGGCCGGCGGGGCTGGTCATGGCACCCCCCACCCTGCTGGCACCCGGGGCGGACCGCCCCCCCGCCTCCCCCTTAGTACGCCACTGACTGTACTATTAAACTCTTGCCTGGTACTATGCCTCCGAGGGGTACGGTGTATCCTCTATCCACTAAAGAAAACTTAGTGCTAGAGAAATATATAAAAGAGAATTTAGACAAAGGATTTATTAGAAGGTCTTCATCTCCAGCTGGGGCCAGCTTCTTCTTTGTGGATAAAAAAGACGGCACCCTGCGGCCTTGCATAGATTATCAGGGCTTAAATAAGATAACCATTAGGAATGCATATCCCATTCCTCTGATTACCGAGCTATTTGATAGATTGAAGGGCTCCAAGATTTTTACCAAATTAGACTTAAGGGGAGCGTATAACTTGGTAAGAATTCAGCAGGGAGACAAATGTAAAACTGCTTTCAATACCCGTTATGGCCATTATGAGTACACTGTAATGCCCTTCGGGCTATGCAATGCAGCAGCGGTCTTCCAAGATCTGATTAATGAGGTTTTTAGGGAATTTCAGCATGAATGCGTTATAGTATTTTTGGATGATATACTAATACATTCTAGGGACATTGAGACTCATCATAGACAAGTCAGAAGCGTATTACGTAAACTATTACAACATGGATTGTATTGCAAATTGGAGAAATGTAGCTTTGATCAATCTCAGATAAATTTTCTAGGTTACGTAATTACCAGGGACAGGTTTATGATGAACCCAATTAAACTTAAATCGATTTTAGATTGGCCATTGCCTAATTTAATTCTTGATTTCCATCTCGCCCAGGTCCCGTCCGCCCGGTGGGCGTGTCTGAAAGGGGGGGTACTCTCATGGTACCTGTGGTATCTACCTCAGAGGAGGTCAGACATCTGGACGTGGTCCCTCAGATGGGGGCTTGTACACCCGATCGTTTCGGCATTTCCGGCCGTTTACACGCCAGCCGCGATAGCTCCGCCTCATTTTATGACGCGGCACTCAATAGCCGACGTCATGATGCTAATGACGTCACGAACCGACAGAAAACGGAAATCAGGACATTTTGGGGGCGTGGTCACCAATTAAGGAACCAAGGTATAAAAGAGACTCATTTGCAATAACTCATTGCCCTGTCGTGGTTCTAGCTAGTCTGGTCACTCTGCTCTGCTCTTATTTTCTTGTGATTATTTGTTTTTGATTTGGCTCTGTATTATCGACCCTGTTACCTTCTCTTACCCTTATACTCGGCTTGTCTCTCGCTTACCTGTCCTATCGTTCCCTCGACCTCGGCTTGTCTCTGACCATTCTTTGTCTTGTCTATACGTTAGTCTGGCCATTCTAAGGTCTGGTATACGTACCTCCTCCTGTTTGCATTCTGCGTGTTGGATCCCTGTCACGATCCTGACACATAGAGGCAGAGACCGTAGCGGAGGCCCTTGTTAACATTTTCTCCTGGGTAGGTTTTCCTGTCCGATAGGGGGACTCAGTTCACAGCACTCCTGACACAGCAATTGTGGCAGAGCTGTGGAGTAAAGCCCCTATTCAGTGCCCCCTATCACCTCCAGACCAATGGGCTCTGTGAACATTTTAATGGCACTCTCAAGCAGATGCTAAAGACCTTCGCAAAGTCCAGCAGGAATTGTGGCAGAGCTGAAGAGTAAAGCCCCTATTCAGTGCCCCCTATCACTTCCAGACGAATGGGCTCTGTGAACGTTTTAATGGCACGCTCAAGCAGATGCTAAAGACCTTCGCAGAGTCCTGCAGGAATTGGGAGAAGTATCTACCCCACCTTCTGTTTGTCTACCGCGAAGTGCCCCTGGCATCCATCGGGTTTTCTCCCTTCGAACTCCTGTTTGGGAGAAAAGTTCGGGGCCCGCTGGATCTCGTACAGGAGCACTGGGAGGGCAACACAGATAAGGGGGGAATCCCTATCGTCCAGCATGTTATGGAGTTCCGGGACCGACTACGGGCCCTCACCGAATCTGTTCGGGAGAACCTGCGGGTGGCCCAGGAAAGCCAGAAGAAGTGGTACCATAGGGGCGCCAAAAATAGGGTACTAGAAATAGGACAGAAGGTGTTGGCATTAAGGCCCATTAAGAAGGACAAGCTGCAGGCGACCTGGCAGGGACCCTTTAAGCTAGTGGAGCGCATAAGCGATACCACCTATATTGTGAGCAAGTGTTCAGATGAAAGGCTGACCAAAGTTTTTCATGTAAACATGCTCAAGCCCTATTTCAAGAGGACTGAAGATGCGGGTGCAGTATGTGCCCCCTCTTCCGAGGATAGTGAGGGACTGCCCCTCCCCAATTTATTAGACATCTCCTAAAGTACAGGTGATTGAATAAGTGCCGTCTTGAGCTGTTGGAATGCCTGTTCACACTCTGGGGCCCATACCACGATCTTAAGGAGATTCTTACGTGCTAAGTCGGTGAGGGGTTTTGCTAGGGTGATGTAGTTAGGCACGAATTTGCGATAGTACCCTGCGATACCTAGGAACGCGAGGACTTGCGTCTTGGTGCGGGTGGTTGGCCACTTGGTGACTGCCTCGATTTTAGCGGGTTTTGGCTTCTGTTGACCGCTTCCTACCGATGTCCTAGGTACTGAACTTCTGCCATCCCTATGTGGCACTTGCTAGGTTTAAGAGTTAGTCCTGCCTCCCTAATCTGGTCTAATACGGCTCCTATGTGGGTCAGGTGTTCGGTCCAGGAGTGGCTGAAAATGGCTATATCGTCTAGATAGGCACAAGCGTATTCCTGGAACCCATCCAGTAGCAGATCCACCATCCTCTGAAAGGTAGCCGGGGCGTTTTTCATCCCGAATGGCATGACCTTAAACTGGTACAGGCCAAACGGGGTGACAAACGGTGACTTGGGGATGGCATCCTCAGCTAGCGGGATTTGCCAGTACCCTTTACACAAATCTATTGTGCTAAGGTACTGACCCCTGGCCATTTTGTCTAGGAGCTCGTCTATCCAGTAGTCTACACAAAGACGGGTCGTCCCGTCCCGTTTCGGCACTAGCACTACCGGGGAGGCCCATGGGCTGTCAGAATACTCTATCACCCCTAGCTGTAACATTTCTTCAATCTCCTTATGCATGTTCTCCTTTACGGATTCTGGTATGCGGTAAGGAGGTTAGCGAAATGGGGTCTGTTCTAGGGTTTCTACCTTGTGAGTGGCCAATGGGGTGTACCCGGGAAGGTTGGAAAAGGTGGCCCCCTTTTCCCTGATTAAGCTTTGGGCTTGGGTTCGCTCCCCTAACTGTACTCCTCCCTCTCGGTCTAGGAAATCGGGAAGAGGTAGATTATCAAAGTCCTCGGTAGATGGCGCGCAGATCGCGGTTACCTCTTCGGTACGCACATGGTATGGCTTGAGCATATTCACATGGAGCATGCGTTTGCCCCCTGCGCCTGCGGCCGGACCAATCACATAGGTGGTATCACATATCTGTTCTACCACCTTGTATGGGCCCTGCCATGAAACCTGCAGCTTATCCTTGTGTACTGGTCATAAGATTAGTACTTTTTGCCCCACCTGAAAGCTGCGGTCCCTGACCCCCTTATCGTACCATCTGCGCTGTCGTTGCTGGGCCGCCTGGAGGTTGTCGTGCACGGTCTGGGTCAGAGCCTCCAAGCGTTCCCTAAACTCCAGTACATAGGGTTAGATAGGTGTGCCATTAATGATCCCTTCTCCCTCCCGGAGTTCTCGGATTAAATCGAGGGGGCCCCTCACTCTCCTCCCGAATAGTAGTTCAAACGGAGAGAACCCGGTGGACTCTTGGGGTACTTCCCTATATTCAAAAATTAAATGGGGGATAAATCTTTCCTAGTCCTTCTGTGTGTCAATGAATGTACGGATCATCTGTTTGAGGGTTCCGTTAAATCGTTCGCAGAGACCATTGGACTGGGGGTGATATGCAGAGTTCAAGATCTGTTGTACCCCGCATATCTTCCAGAGCTGGTGTGTGACTTCGACGGGGAATTGAGTGCCCCTATCCGAAATAATCTCCCGGGGAAATCCCACGCGGGAGAATATTCGCATAAGGGCATCCGCCACTGTTTCCGCGTGCACATTAGTTAAGGCCATTACTTCTGGGTATCTGGTGGCATAATCCACCATGTTCAAGACGTATTTCTTGCCGGAGGGACTGGGTATCGCTAGGGGTCCTATTATATCCACCGCCACCCTACTGAGTTGTTCCTCAATTATGGGCAGGGAACGGAGCCGAGCTTGGATTCAGTCTCCCCTCTTCCCTACCCTCTGACAGATATCACAGGTCTGACAATACCGCCTAACATCCTGTGAGATACCTGGCCAGAAGAAATTCTGGGTTAGCCTGTGCTTAGTGTGGCTGATTCCTAAGTGCCTAGACAGGGGAATATCATGGGCGATGCGTAATAACTCGAGTCTATATTTCCGAAGCACAATTAGCTGCTTAATGGGTAGAGGTATAGATCTGGCTACTACCTTCCCTGCGTGACGGTACAGTAACCCCTTGTCCCAGGTGTACCTTTCCCATTCTAGCCCTGCCTGGTCTTTGTTTATGCGGTCTTTAAATATCTGCAGTGAGGGATCTAGGGCCACTTCGGAACCAAGTTCTAGGGGGGTCGCCCAGGGCAGGACAGAGGGCAGGTAATATTCATTGCTTACCTGAGCCTCAGAGTGGTTAGATGGAGCTGTGGTGCGGGCCTGCTGCCGGGTCACAACCGGGTAAGCCTCCTGAATGGTGTGTTGAAGAACAAAAGCTGAAGTCAGCTCCCCCAGGTCGTTGCCCAAGATAACGTCAGCGGGTAAATCCTCCATCATCCCCACCTCCACATTCCCATGCCTTGCTCCCCAATTCAAATGCACCTTGGCAGTGGGAACTTTGTAAATCGTTCCCCCTGCCACCCATACAGCGAGATTGAGTTCTTGTGAGATTGTTCTTTGGCACAAGATGATTTTGGACTAGCATTAAGGTAGCACCAGAGTCTCGTAGACCTTGTACCTTCTTCCCCTCCATGTGTACTTCTTGTCGGTGTCCCTGCCGGTTATCCGAGGTGGCCTGAATCGGGTTTATCTCATGTAGGGCCTCTAAAGGTTCTTCCATTGGAGTGGCTGTCTTGGGTGCTCCGTATTGATCGGCTTGTACACAGTGCATGGTTGCTCGGTTGTGGGGTGTTGCATTATTCCAGCTTAGCCTAGGTCGGTTGCGTGGGCAGTCTCGCTGTATATGCCCTTGCTGGTTGCAGGTTTGGCAACGGATCGGAGGACGAGTAGGGTACTTGGGGGTGTAGGTGTTTTGGCTTACCCCTGGTCGCGGCTGGGTGGTTGAGGTCACAGCTGGTAATGGTGTCAGCTTCTGTATAGTTCTTAAATGCTTGATAGGGGATTTTGGTTTTCCCCGGGGTAATGCTGACCAGCGTTGTGGCTCTTTCTCCCGCTCGCTGATTTGCTTGGAGTTTGACCAACAGGTACTCCTGTACGTCCGCCATCAGTCGGGACAGTATCTCTATGGGGGGGGTGGAGCCTATTCTGGATAAAAGGCTAGCCTGCCGACATCTCCTTGTCGAATTCACTGGGATCTATTTTCCGTGGAGCTGTTGCAGTGTTTTCTCTGTCTCCCTCCATGAGTTCTGCCACAAGGGTCGCTTTGGTTTTAATGCAGGGGCATTTTCCCCTTGCTTTCAATAATTCCTTCAGCGTAGTTCGTTTCAGTGTTGCATAATTCAACTCCATTCACCAGTTGTTCGCATACTTTAACATATTTACCGAACACTGGTTTTATCCGAATGGTTTGTTCCGTCGAACTGCTGCTTCTCTTCTTTATTCATGTGATTACTGCCGAAGGCTGGTTTTCTGTGTGTTTGAAATCCCAGCGCTACCACCAGTTGTAGCGGAGAGGTGGTATAATTCACAGTATCTCCGCTGGTACACAGGAACAGCATAAAATAATCCAGGTATCACAAGTACAGCATGCAATAATCCCGGTAGCGTTAAATAAATCCTTCCTTCCCAAGAACTAGACGACACATAGGCTGGGAGTCAACTGAGGTTTTAATTACAAGTCACAGTATTTATGTGGTTCCCCATGCAAGGGGTTTCCCTACTGACTTTACAGGGGTTGTACAGTAGGGGACTACATGGGGGACTTGACAACCAAGACATTTCTCTCACCATGCACTGCTGCACGAGAGGGATACTCCCACTAAAATATCCAGTTAAGTGGATTATCCCTCCGTGCAGCAGAACTGGCTTTTTACACAAAAATACATAACTTTAACATTATTCATGCTATTATACTGAATGACCGTTCGGCAGAGAGCTGGAGTCTGAGTGCATACTTTGTGAAAGTACCGCTCAGATCCCAGCACAATTAGCCGAACGCCGCACAAAACATAAATTTTTTAACAAAGGCACGAATAGACCAACAGGGATAAAATACAGAATGACCGATGCTCCCGAACGACCTGGAAGTCCAGCGGTATTCGTGCTGTTGAGTAGACGATTTTAGTTCCAGGCACTTGACGGCAAAATACCGCAGGGCTAACAAAGGATCCAAAATGGCCGACCGCCGCGTGGTCGGTATCCGAACGGCGGCCACCCTGAACATCCATTAACTACCAAAAGATACAATGTTGCGATACTTAATGGGAGCCACATGACCTGCTGTGTGTGGTCTCCCATTCGGTAGTTTGTTAGTTTCACGAACAGTGTTGAAATTCACTGTTCGTGAAACTACTATATGAATGCTGGTGGCTTTCATGCCGCCAGCATTCAAATGCTCTCGTTCGCATCAAATACAAGCAGGGGAATACACTCAGTTCGGATAGCCTTAAAGCCAAAGCATCACATCAATGAACATACAGTCCTAAGTGGCTAGTTTTGCCACACTTTACTATGCAATACCGTCCGGGCAAACAAAACGGTAATGCGGATGGTCTGTCCCGACAGACCGAACTGTACTGCTACAGTACTTTTCTCGGACATCCCCAAGCCAACCCAACAGGGTCTAGGCGGAAATGCCGACCTATGGAACTATAGGGGAGCAGTGAGAAGAAATACCTCTTTTATGTTTAATATTTCTTTCCTATTCATTCGGTAGATGTAACTACCAAACAGAGACCACCACCCCTTGCTCGTAAAACTTCAAAGAATGCCTCAATTGAACCCTTTACCTGTTCGGCTGGCGTTCGTACCACTGAACGCCACGTGACTGAAAAAACGTCGTCCATCTTTTTTTATGCGAACAAAGGCAGTGGGACTTGGTCGTTGAGTGTCTGGAACTAAAATCGGACACTCGACTTCCCGAACACCAGTCTCAACAAGCGAACGCTGGATCTTTATTTCCCGAATAGCTAGAAAAGCGCTGTTCAGTACTTTTGTTCATTTGAAGGAGGGGAACAATCACTGCTAAGAGCCAAGGGAAACCATTCGTGGAATTATTTGTTTTTTGCCACTTAACGAAATAGACCGGCAAATCTACCCAAATTTATGGAACTATTTTGGGCAGCCACCTCGCGGTTAGCCGGTCACAAAAGACTTCCATATTTTTTGAGAACCTCTGAACCGATCTGGGTGAAATTTAAATATGTTGGTCACCCAGATCGGGGCTATCAGGGGACATATTTGTAGGGATACCTCATGTATAAAGGGGTGTTCCAAATATTGAGGAAAATTTAGATTTTTCTGCCTGGAGATAATCAGGTTATTAATTTATCAGACTTGATTATCTCCAGGACTAGGAGAGGGAATTGTATGTGTGTACTGGGTGTGTTTTATGCTTTTACTGTAACGGATTGGTTAAACTGTGTCCCTCCCTGTGGGATGTCCCCCTTGCATGGGGACTTGCATAAAAGCCTGTGTGTGGTCATTAAAGTCAGTTCAGTTGTACCCTTCTTCTTGACTTCGGCTGATGTTTGGGGATTTGTGTGCTTTATTAAGGGAATTATCTTGTAAAGCTATTTGTATTACAATACATTTCGTCTATTTCAACTACCGAACGGAGAGCTATACTCACTGATGCTCTGGCGGTTCGTGAGGAAACTACCGAATGAGGATTACATAAACCCGGTTTCCTTACAGTATTTTATTGTCTTTTGCTGCCATGTGTTCAATGGAGTTTTGCCTCTGTCCTTGGAGATAATTGGATTACTTCCCAATTATCTCCAGGATAGAAGACTGGTTTTGGGACTGGAACTGGTTTTGGGCAGAAAAGCCATGCTTCATTTGGTCACAAAGGAGTATGATCTATCTTTTGAACCACAGGACCAATTTGTATGATTTTGACGTATGCTTGTGTGGCGGAACCAACCTTGCCAATATGTTCTTGAGAAGCCTGGTTGCTCGCCTGCTGCCTCTGTACTCAAAATGGACAGTTAAACGCACGAACACCGCTGATCCGCCGACCTCCCTTCTTCTGCCTTCAGTCGTTTAGCCGAACGCCGGTCCATTCGATATTTTAATATGTGAACAGTGTTACCCCAGATAGCTATGCCATGGAGCCTATTCGTATATCGAAAGACTATGTGAAAGACTTTGGCTCCATGGCGATTGAACTGTATGTATGTGATTTGAGCGCCATTTGGTAAAAATGTGCGCTCAGATCTAAGCTATCTGGGGATAGGTACCTGTTTTATGCAATGGCTGCACAGTTATATATTTTTATGTCTTTTTACTGCCATGTGGTTAATGGAGTTTTACCTCTGACCTTGGAGATAATTTGATTACTTCCCAATTATCTCCAGGATAGAGGGGATGGCTTGTAATGTACTGTGGGAGTGTTTTAACCTTATATGCCTGTGATTGGTAATTTTACCATTTGTGTCCCAGTCTTCCATCTGGTCCTCTAGAGGAGTGTCCACCAGGTGGAAGACCTGAATATATACCGGGCAGGTAGCCCCATTAAATCAGATCACTGTGTGACGCTCAACATGGAGCTTTGTCTCGTTCTTGGTGGGATTTATTGTATGCTGTTCCAGTTCGACTGCTAGGAGTGTAAATCTTTCGTTTGTTTTTTCCTATTCTGCTGTTTACAGCATTTGTATGTTTGAGAGCATTCATATGCTTCTCCGGTTCGGTGGATTGGTGTCTACAGTAGCTGCCTGTATATCTGGAAGGGAATATCTCCTAAATGGCTGTTAACCCCTTTTATGCCTGGGGGCACCATAACAGTTTGTATTTGGAGTATGCTGATTCTGAAAATGTAAGTTTTATGTGAATGTGATGCATACTTTTAAAATTATGAATAATGTGAAAAAACTGTATTTCTCTGCCTGTGATAATTACATTACCCATTGTATAAGGTAGTTGTATCACAGGCAGAGGGAAGGATTGTGTGTGGGGGTGTCTGAGTGTATTGTACGTGTTTATTGGTTGTTTTCCAAAACCCTGTGGGTGGTACTAATGTGTCAGAATGTGTATATAAGAACAATAAACCGACAGCTCTGCCTGTTCTGCTTGACCCTCAAACGAAGTGTCGTCTCGTTCTTGGGGGAATTGGATTGTATGCTGATTGCCAGGAGTGTAAGCTGATTGTATGCTTTTCCTGTTCGTCTGCTAGCAGCTATTCGTGAGGTTCCCGTTTGGGAGATTGGTGGTTGCAGTAGCTGCCTGTGCATCTGAAAGGGGAATATCTCCTAAACATTTTTTAACCTCTTGTGTGCAAAACGGTCCGTTACACCCTGTGATGTCAGTAGGGAAACCCCTTGCATGGCGAACTGCATAAATACTGTGACCTGTGATTAAAAGCTCAGTTGACTCCCAGCTTATGTGTCGTCTAGTTCTTGGGAAGGAAGGATTTATACTACGCTACCGGAATTATTGTACGCTGTACTTATTTTGCCTGGATGAGTTTATGCTGTTCCTCTCTGCTACAATTTGCATTTGCATATCTCCATGTGTGCCAGTTTGTGCAATTGTGTGTCTGTGTGTCTGCACATCTGTATGCGTTTCAGTTTGTGTATCTGTGTATTGCATGTGTGGCAGTATATGTATGTGTGTCAGTGCATGTATCTGTATGTGTCAATATGTGTATTTGTATGTCTGTGTATCTGTGAGTGTGTCATTTTATCTGTACATCTGTATGTGGGTGTGTATGTATATCTATATGTGTGTCAATGAGTGCATATGTATATGTGTATCTGCTGGTGTGTCATTGTTTGTATCTGTGTATCTGTATGTGTGTCAGTGTGTGTATCTTTGTGTATCTGCATTTGTGGCATTGTTTGTATCTGTTTGTCTGTACATCTGTATATGTGTCTGTGTGTATCTGTATGTGTGTCAGTGTGCGTATATGTGTATCTGCATGTGTGTCAATGTTTGTATCTGTGTGCGTTTTTATCTGTATGTGTGTCAGTGATTGTACCGGTCTTCTATGTATCTGCATGTGTGTCAATGTTTGTATATGTGTGTGTTTTTATCTGTATGTGTGTCAGTGATTGTAACTGTCTTCTATGTATCTGCATGTGTTTTAGTATGTGTGTCTGTACACCCATATGTGTGTATATGTGTAGCAGCATGTATGTCAGTATACATATCGGCGTGTCTGTGCAACTCTATGTGTTTTAGTGTTTGCATCTGTATGTCTGTCTATCTGCATATATGGCAGTGTTATATCTATGTGTCCGTGTATCTGCATGTGTGTCATTGTGTGTATCTGTATATTGCATGTGTGGCAATGTTTGTATCTATGTATCTATACATATGTATGGGTGGCAGTGTGTGTATGTATGTTTGTTTCTGTGTGTCTGTACATTTGTATGTGTGTATTTGTGTATCTGCATGTGTGTCATTATGTATATCAGTGTGTCGATGCAACTCCATGTGTGTTAGTGTTTGCATCTACATGTCTGTGTATCTGCATATGTGGTAGTGTTGTATTTGCATGTCTGTGTATCTTTATGTGTGTGTCTGCACATTCTATATGTCAGTGTGTGTATCTGTGTATTGTATGGGTGTCAGTGTTTGTATCAGTGTCTCTGTACATCTGAATGTGTGTCAGTGTGTGAGTCCATATGCGTATCTGCATGTGTGTCAATGTTCGTATCTGTGTGTCTATATCTGTATGCGTGTCAGTGATTATCTGTGTATCTGCATATGTGTCAGGATGTGTATCAATGACTGTTCAACGGTATGTGTGTCAGTTTGCACCTGTCTGTGTATTTGCATGTGTGTCAGTGTTTGTATATTTGTGTCTGTGCATCTGCATGTGAATCAGTGTTTTTATCTGTGTCTTTATGTGATATTGTGTGTCTGTATCTGTATGTATGTCAGTGTTTATAGCTGTGTATCTGCATGTGTGTCAGTGTGTGTATCTGTGTATCTACATGTGTGTCTATCTGCACTGTGAGAAGCAGGGGAAGCCTGGATAAGCAGGGAGAGCCTGGGGCAGAGTAGAGGCAGGGTTCGCCTGAGCCAGAGAGGCAGGGAGAGCCTGGGGCAGAGGAGAAGCAAGGGGAGCCTGGGGCAGAGAAAAACATATACATAGAAACACAGAATGTGACGTCAGATAAGAACCATTCGGCCCATCTAGTCTGCCCAATATTTCAAAATACTTTTAATTAATCCCTGGCCTTATCTTAAGTCTAGGATAGCCATATGTCTAAACTCCCTCACTGTGTTAACCCCGACCACTTCAGCTGGAACGTGAAACGAATGAACTACCGAATGGTCGACCACACATAGGAGGTCGTGTGGCGCCCATTAACCGATTGCAACATTGTTGCAATCGGTAATTAAAGACTTCCCTAGGTGGCCGTCGTTCGGCTACCGACCACGCGGCGGTCGGCCATCTTGGTTCCTTTGTTAGCCCAGCGGGGTTTTGCCGTCGAGTGCCTGGAACTAAAAACGGTGCGAACACCGTTGGACTTCCAGGCCGTTCGGGAGCCCCGGCCGTTCGGTAGTTTGTTCCCCTGATACTAATCAGTGTTTTAAGTATATGTTAAAAATAATGTGTATTTCGTGCGGAGTTCAGTTAGTTAGACTGGGAGCTGAGCGGTATTCTCACGAACCATGCGCTCAGCCCCCAGCTATCTGCCGAACGTCCGTTCGTATAAATCAAGTGAATATTAGTAAAGTTATACATTTTAATGTAAAATGTGAGTTCTGCTGCACGGAGGGATAATCCCATTAACGGTATATTCCAGTGGGATTATCCCTCTCATCCAGCAGTGCATGATGGGAGAAATGTATGTGTTGGTCAGTTCCCCATGTAGTCCCCTACTGTACCACCCTTGGAATGTCAGTAGGGAAACCCCTTGCATGGGGAATACCATAAATACCGTGACCTGAAAATAAAACCTCAGTTGACTCCCAGCCTATGTGTCGTCTAGTTCTTGGGAAGGAAGGATTCTTACAACGCTACCGGGATTATAGTATGCTGTGCTTATTCCCCTGGATTATTTTATGCTGTTCCTGTTACCCAGCGGAGATACTGTGGATTGTACTACCTCTCCGCTACAGTAGCCCTTCTCTGAACTCTCTCTAAAGGATCAATATAGTGCTAGTACACCACAAAGTTCTTTTAATAACTTTGGGTGTATCGCATCAGGCCCCATCGACTTATTTGTCTTTACTTTTGACAGTTGAAATAGAACCTCTTCCTCTGTAAACTCACATGTAACAAATGGCTCATTTGTCATTTTTCCTAACTGAGGCCCCTTTCCTTCATTTTCATCTGTAAATACTGAACAAAAATATTAATTGAGTCAATCAGCTAGACCTTTATCCTCTTCTACAGACATTCCTTCTTTTGTTTTTAATCTAACTAATCCTTGTTTGACATAACAGCAAATATAGTAATAAACATTTTGCTAATATGAGGAGTACAATTTATGGAAATGGGCTGTCATGGGATACTCAAATGAAAACAGGTTGGGAACTACAGATATAGATAAATTCATGGAGATACAATTTTTTCAAATATCATTATTCTAGTGGGAAACATTAATTAGAACAGCAAAAACACCCATTATTATTATTATCATCATCGCCATTTATATAGCACCAGATCCCGTAGCGCTAGTAAATACATTTGCTACATTTTTACCAGAATACTAACTTCTCAATTATAATGGTGCCATCAATTATCGAACTATAATCAAATGTATTAATCATCGCAATTTGTTCAAATAAATAAAATGTGGAAAGCTATAGATGTGATATTATATATATTTTTGGTGTGTCCATAATAGTGCAAATGACTCATAACTACCTTTAGAAATTAAATAAATAATGTTGTGCTAGATTTAGATAAGTATTTAATATATATAATAAAAATATATAAATTTATTTTTTCATTTCCTTAAATAATTCTTGATTGGAAATCCAAATTAATAATCACAGATTTGCATTAAGGTGTGATGTATATTGTTTTGACCGAATTCTTGACCAGATTCAGGCTATTGGCCTTTAGTGAATAGCCTTGACAATGTAATAACACAGCACAAAGTCTGGTGATGAAGCTGTAATATATATATATATATATATATATATATATTTATATATATATATATAAGATACAAAAGTTCCTTGCACTCACGCTTGGTATGTTAAGTTGTGCCTTATGAGGCTCGCCGGGTGCCAGTCTTTTAGGGATGTTAAATGTAGTTAATAGAGAAAAGCAGGCTGCACTCACGGACTTAAGAATTCAAGTGGTGTTTATTCCATCAAAAAGTAGAAGACAATCAACGTTTCGGTCCACACAGGGACCTTCCTCAGGATCAAGTGATACCAATGATTGTCTTCTACTTTTTGATGGAATAAACACCACTTGAATTCTTAAGTCCTTGAGTGCAGCCTGCTTTTCTTTATATATATATATATATACATTAGAAAATAAAGGGAGCACACTAGGGCATCTTCTCAGTGGAAAAAATATACTTTACTGTATCATCAAGTAATACATATTCTGTGCAGAGTATAAAAAAATCGACGTTTTGACCCTCCTGGGGTCTTTATCAAGGTGATCTTGATAAAGACCCCAGGAGGATCGAAACATCGATTTTTTATACTCTGCACAGAATATGTATTACTTGATGATACAGTAAAGTATATTTTTTCCACAGAGAAGAAGCCCTAGTGTGCTCCCTTTATTTTCTAATGTATATTCAACGCAGGATTGCACCTGGGCAGTTGTGATTTTGTTGAATAAGGTAGAGGAGGAGTGCCTTGCTTTTCTATTTTTATATATATATATATATATATATATATATATATATAAAATAACTGAGATCACAGCCAGGTGATAACATTGTAATATACAGTGTAATAGTGCAGCTAACAGCCAGGTTTCTAAAGTTGCAATATACAGTGTAATGACGCAGCCTGCAGCCAGGTGGTAATGCTGCAATATACAGTGTAATAACGCAGCTCACAGCCAAGTGATAAAGTTGCAATATACAGTGTAATAACGCAGCTCACATCCAAGTGATAAAGTTGCAATATACAGTGTAATAACGCAGCTCACATCCAAGTGATAAAGTTGCAATATACAGTGTAATAACGCAGCTCACAGCCAAGTGATAAAGTTGCAATATACAGTGTAATAACGCAGCTCACAGCCAAGTGATAAAGTTGCAATATACAGTGTAATAACGCAGCTCACATCCAAGTGATAAAGTTGCAATATACAGTGTAATAACGCAGCTCACATCCAAGTGATAAAGTTGCAATATACAGTGTAATAACGCAGCTCACAGCCAAGTGATAAAGTTGCAATATACAGTGTAATAACGCAGCTCACAGCCAAGTGATAAAGTTGCAATATACAGTGTAATGACGCACCTAGCAGCCAGGTGGTAACGTTGCAATACACAGTGTAGTAACGCAGTAATACACAGCATAATAATGTAGCTCACAACCAAGTGATAGAGCTACAATATACAGTATAATTACTCAGGTAACAGCCATTTGATAACGTTGCAATATACAGTGCAATTACTCAGCTCACAGCCAGGTGATGACGCTGCAATATACTGTGTAATAAGGCAGCTCACAACCAGATGGTAAATCTGCAATGTACAGTGTAATAATCACTCACAGCCAGGTGATAAAGCTCTAATACACATTGTAATAACGCAGCTCACAGCTAAGTGATGAAGCTGCAATATACAGTGTAATGACGCATCTCGCAGGCAAGTGATAAAGCACCAATACACATTGTAATAACGCAGCTCACAGCTAAGTGATAAAGCTGCAATATACAGTGTAATGACGCATCTCGCAGGCAAGTGATAAAGCACCAATACACATTGTAAAAAACGCAGCTCACAGCCAAGTGATAAAGCTGCAATATACAGTGTAATGACGCATTTTGCAGGCAAATGATAAAGCTTCAATATATAGTATAATAACGCAGTTCACAGCCAGGTGATAACGCTGCAATATACAGTGTAATGACGCATTTTGCAGCCAGGTGATAAAGCTGTAATATACAGTGTAATAACACAGCTCACAGCCAGGCGATAAAGCTGTAATATACTGTGTAATAACTCAGCTTGCAGCCAGGTGATAATATTGCCATTTACAGTGTAATAACACAACTCACAACCTGGTGATAAATCTGCAATATACAGTGTAATAACACAACTCACAACCTGGTGATAAATCTGCAATATACAGTGTAATGCATTTAATTTGAAATGACTATAACATCATATATTGTAACTATACTGGCATAGATTGCGAGAAGACTATACCAACTGTAACAAACCACCTCTTTTACATGTAGGATGTCACAGATCTTGCATTAACCACAGCCTTCTAGGGTATACAAAGTCCAAGACACATTCAGCTCGGTTTTCCTTTTTATTTGATAAGAAAAACAGGTGCTTTAAATAATAATAAACAAACAAAATTCCTTGCTCTTACTAGACAAAAATCACTATCTGTAATTGGGTGGCTTTCCCACTTACCAATTTTCCAAAAAAAGAAATGGATTTGCAATAAACACAATTGTTGTGCTCTCTCTGTCACGATTCGGGGAACCCAACACGCTGGCACACACACACACACACACACACAGAAAAGGGGCCGTACCGGACCTTAGAGTGGCCGGGCTAAGCACACACAGAATAGTCAGGAAACAAGCCGAGTAAGGGGAACCAGAAGACAGAATAACGTGAAACGAGCCGAGGTCAAAGGGTAGGAGAAAGTCACAGAGTCAGATAAACAAGCCAGAGAGTACGTAACCAGAAGCACAAGGTAAATCGCAATACTAGAAAGCAAAGACCACAACAGGGCAGGGAGGAACAGCAAAGGTAAGTATTTAAACCATAAGGTTAATTCTGATTGGATAATTTCCAATCAGAATTAACAATCACATATGGGAGATATCTAGACCTCCCACTGTGATTGAGACACTGTGCCTTTAACGCCGGGTCAGGTGACTGACCCCGGCGTGTACTAACTTGGGCGGTCTCCCAGCGTGCAGCGTCATGTATGCTGCCGCTGGGGGACATGGAGGAAACGGCGGGCGGCATCCGAGGCTGGAAGGATGCCACTCGCCGAGCCCACGAGGAGGAGGGGACCGCGGACGGCTGGAGGGTGAGTACCGCGAGCGGAGTGCAGCCTCCCCTCGTAGCCGCCCGCGGGATCCCGACACTCTCTCCTTCAGCTCTCTTAGCTGGCTTTTTCTCCCTCACCCTGCAGCGGGCTGATCTTGTGGCAAAACCAGCCACTTCAGCATGTATTTTCATGTGTGGGATACTATCCCTTTAAAGACTGTTAGAACCAAGTTGAGAACAGTATATGTATATTGTGCGATCGAGAGCATTCGTATTCTGGCGGCGAGAAAGCCACCAGCATTCATACAATAGTTTCACAGGAGGTCGTGTGTCTCCCATTAAAGATTGCAACAATGTTCCGATTAGTGGGTTTCAGGGTGGCCACCGTTCGGCTACCGACCATGCGACGGTCGTCCATCTTGGTTCCTTTGTCAGCCCAGCGGTATTTGGTCGTCAAGCGCCTGGAACTAAAATCGGCTACTCGACGGCACGAATACTGATGGACTTCCAGGCCGTTCGGGAGCACCGGTCCTTCGGTAGTTTGTTCCCCTATATGTATTCAGTATTTTAAGATGAATATAAAGTAATATGTATTTTCGTGCGGCGTTCGGTTATTTATGCTGGGATCTGAGCGGCACTTTCACGAAAGGTATGCTCAGACCCCAGCTATCTGCCGAACGGTCATTCGGTAAAATAAACGTGAATAATAGGGAAGTTATGTATTTTTATGTAAAATGTCAGTTCTGCTGCACGGAGGGATAATCCATTTAACTGGGTATTCTAGTGGGAGTATCCCTCTCGTACAGCAGTGCATGGTGGGAGAAATGTCCGGGTTGTTAAGTTCCCCATGTAGTCCCCTACTGTACAACCCTGTAGGGAAAAATATGGTGACTTGTGATTAAAAGCTCAGTTGACTCCCAGCCTATGTGTCGTCTAGTTCTTGGGAAGGAAAGATTCATACAACGCTACCGGGATTATTGTATGCTGTGCTTGTTTGCCTGGATCATTTTAAGCTGTTTCTGTTACCCAGCGGAGATACCGTGGATTATACTACCTCTCCACTACAGTTCTCTTCTAATAAAGGCCTGTCTGTTAATTGACCATGTGAGTGCCAATTAGTTAACTCTTAAGCTAAATCAAAATTCTGGTCTGTTACACAGCAACTAGTGCTGTTGGAGCATTGGCCCACCCTGCTCTCCAAATGCTCTGCCCCAGGGACCCATACCGTGTTTTGCAGAGCATCAGCAATGTATATTGCAAACTTTAACATCTCTCCCTGGGGCATTTAACTGAAAATTCTCTGGCTGCTCTTTAGCAAATCAGGCCTGATATATCTTCCATCAAACACTATTCCACTTTTTCGCTCACATATCCTCCCCCCCAGCTCATACCCATGGGTTTGAGCGACCATGGAAATCAGAGAGTGTACCCTGGAAAGCCCATCAGCATTACCTTGTTGTAGATGAGCCCTGTGTTCCACAGTGAAATTAAAAGATTGTAAACTCAAAAAACATCTGGTTACTCTGGAGTTATTTTCCTTGTTCTGATACATCCATGTCAGAGGTGCATAGTCCGTTATCAATCGGAACTTTCTGCCTAGCAGGTAGTATTTAAGAGAGTCTAATGCCCACTTAATAGCAAGACACTCGTTTTCAACAATAGAGTAGTTCCTCTCATGTGGGTTTAACTTCCTGCTCAAAATGAAAACAGGGTGTTCTTCATCCTGGTATTCCTGTGAAAGAACAGCCCCCAAGCCCACATCAGAAGCATCTGTCTGAACTATAAAGTCCCTGGAAAAATCTGGGGTCACCAAGACAGGATGGCTAAAGATAGCTTCCTTCATACTCTTAAAAGCCTTTTCTGCCTCAGGGCACCATTTAACTATAACTGGGGATTTTGCTTTAATAAGGTCTGTTAGAGGTGCAGCAATGGTAGCAAAATCTGGGATGTACCGCCTATAGTATCTAATTAAACCCAAAAATGCCTTTACTTATTTTTTTGCAAGGGGCTGTGGCCATTTTTGTATGGCTTCCACTTTGGCTTCCTGTGGTTTAACCAAACCCCTCCCAATAGAATAACCTAAGTACTTTGCTTCCTCTAAACCAGGGGTTCTTAACCCAGTCCTCAGGACCCCCTACCAGTCCAGGATTTGGGGATTACCTGGGTGTGTCTCAGGTGTTTAGAAAAGGGGAAAAAAAACACCTTAGAAAGAAAAAAAAACTCCTTAGAGTCTAAACACCTTAGACACACCCAGGTAATCCCTAAACCCTGGACTGGTAGGGGGTCCTGAGGACTATCGTTGAGAACCCCTGCTCTAAACAAATCGTCCACTTGGAAGGATTGGCAGTTAAGCCCGCTGAGCGGATAGCATCAAGCACCGTTTGAACTTTGGGGAGGTGGGATTCCCAGTCTGCACTGTGGATGACAACATCATCCAAGTATGCTGCAGCATGAGGTTTAAGAATTCTGTCCATCATTCGTTGGAATGTGGCAGGTGCCCCATGTAACCCAAATGGCATTACAGTGTACTGAAACAGGCCACTGGTTGTTGAAAAGGCTGTCTTTTCTTTGGCTCTTTCAGTGAGAGGGACCTGCCAGTAACCCTTTGTTAAATCCAAGGTTGTTAGATAATGTGCCTTACCTAGTCCTTTCTATTAACTCATCAACTCTGGGCATTGGGTAAGCATCAAATTTTGAGATGGCATTTAACTTGCGGTAGTCATTACAGAACCTCCATGTGCCATCAGGTTTTGGCACCAATACAATAGGACGACTCCAGTTACTCTGGGATTCTTCAATGACTCCAAGTTTTAACATGTTCTCAACCTCTAAGTTTATAACCTCCCTCTGGGCCTCAGGAATTCTATAGGGTTTGAGGTTAACTCTTTTCCCTGGTTTGGTTATTATGACATGTTTAATCACCTTAGTCTTTCCTGGAACTACCGAGAAAACATCCCTATTTCTTCTGATGAAATCTCTGGCCTCTTGCTTTTGATGTACAGACAGAGTCTCAGATACGTTCACCTCCGGCTCTACTATAGGAGGTTCTGAAGGTTTTAAAGCAACCAGGACCTCCCTGTCCTTCCAAGGCTTTAACAGATTTATATGATACAACTGTTCAGGCTTTCTTCTTCCTGGTTGTCTGACTTTATAATTGACATCACTCACTTTTTCTATTATTTCATAGGGTCCATACCAAGTCGCAAGGAACTTGTTCTTCACAGTAGGGACCAGAACCAAGACCCTGTCTCCAGGTTGGAACACTCTGACTCTAGCATTACGGTTATAGCTGTTTTTCTGAGCCTGCTGGGCTTCCAGCATGTGTTCCCTGACAATAGGCATGATGGTGGCCATTCTATCCTGCATTTGAGCTATATGCTCAATTACACTCCTGTGAGGAGTAGTCTCCTGTTCCCAGGTCTCCTTAGCAATATCCAATATTCCCCTGGGATGTCTTCCATATAACAATTCAAAAGGAGAGAAGCCTGTGGAGGCCTGTGGAACTTCCCTAATGGAAAACAGTAGATATGGCAATAAAAATCCCAATTTCCTCCATCTGCATCAATTACCTTATGTAGCATACTCTTAAGGGTTTTGTTGAACCTCTCTACTAAACCATTAGTCTGTGGGTGATATACTGAGGTCTTAAGATGTTTAACCTGCAAGAGCCTGCACAACTCTTTTGTTACTCTGGACATGAACAGGGTCATCTGGTCTGTCAGGATTTCTTTAGGGATACCCACCCTACTGAACATCAACATACGTTCCTTAGCTTTGTCTGCAGTATTAGTAGGCTCCTCACTAGTTTGAGCTGGGTTATCTCCTATTAATACTGGGTTAGGGCAGTATTTTTTTTCTTATTATTTTTCTTTCACAGTGGTCAAAACCCAAATCAATATTGGAAAAAGGGAACACATTATCCTCGGCAGATTGACTAATTTCTGATAAATTTTGGTCTCTCTTTTGTACAGCTGCCCATAATTCTAGAAAATGAGGAAAGTCTCTACCAATCACTACCTCATGAGATAATCTAGGTACTACACCCACTTGGTACTTTAAATCCCCATACTGGGTTCCAATATTTACTTCCGCAGTGGGGTATTCCTTTTTATCACCATGAACACAGATAATGCCTATTTTCTGTACATGATCAGGTTTTACACAAGGTATTATAGACTCTGCTACCAACGTAACCATACTACCTGAATCAAGTAATGCTTTAGACATTTTTCCATTCACAGTTACACAGCATTTATGAGGGTAATTATCATAGTCATTGTTAATAGCACCATAATAGTTGAGAAAAAAATGAACGTGCTCCCTCATCTTTGCCCATATTGCATTCCATAGGTTCATCCTTCAATGGACAGTCTTTGGCCATATGACCATCCTCTTTGCACTTGAAACATTTCACAGTAAAATCTGACCACCAATTAGTTCCTCTCCCAGGCCTATTACACCTGAATGCCCCCCTGGTGTTTTGTGTATGGAGCTGCAGCTCTTCAGCTCCCCTTAAACAGTCTTACCAGGTCTTGCAGAATCTTGGGGCTTAGGATTGCGGGAGTTTTCCTGTGAAGTAGGCCGTAGCAGTTCTCTTGCAGCCACATTTCTTTCCACGAAGGCAATCAGTTGGTCAGCTGTATGGGGATCACTTTGGCTGACCCAGCGATGCAGGGCAGCTGGTAAACCACGCAAAAACCGATCCATTACTAAGATTTCCACAATGTGGCTAGCTGTATGGATTTCAGGTTGTAGCCATTTCCGTGCAAGGTGTATGAGGTCAAACATTTGGGAACGTGCGGCTTTGTCTGAAGAATATGACCATGAGTGGAACCTTTGGGCAAGTACTGCAGAGGTTACTCCCAGTCGTGCCAAGATTTAAAATTTCAGTTTGCTGTAGTTACTTGCATCGGCTGGTTCTAGGTCATAATATGCCTTCTGCTGCTCTCCACTTAGGCCAGTATGCTTGCCCACTCATCAGCCGGCCATCCCTCCCTCTCAGCAGTGCGTTCAAATGCCAGAAGGTACGCCTCAACATCATCTGATGCAGTCATTTTCTGAAGGTAGTGGCTCGCCCGAATCACCTTTGGCCCCTGGTATCTTCAATCAGGGTCTCCATTCAGTTTTTCAGAGATAGCTTGGATTTCCTGTTGTAGTAACTGGGTGACTTTTTGCTGCTCCTCACGGGCTACTTTAAACATCTCTGCTTGCGTCACAGCAATCTGTTTCACCAAGGACTCAGTGCACTCCATCTGTGTTTTGGCCAGGACTTTAGCACACTCTGCCTGGGCCAGCCCCAGTTGCTGCAGGGCTGCGCTCAGGGCCGTCTATAATATGATTAGGACCCTGGGCAATGCATTTTCTTGGGCCCCATGGGCCCTGTCCCTGCCACTGCCTCACCCCCCAATTACGTCCAACCCGCAATCACACTGACAGACGTACTAGCACATACACACACAGACAGACATTAAAACATTCACAGATACATACTGACACACAGTCACTACACACAAATATATACTGGCAGACATACTGACACACACACAGACATACATACATACATACACAGACACATACATTAACAGATATACTGACACACACACAAACACATACACTGACAGATATACTAAAACACACAGACACATACACTGACAGACACATTGACACACACTGACACACACACACAGGCATACTGACATATACACAGACAGACGTAATGGCTGATACAGACAGACGTAATGGCTGATACAGACAGACATTAAAACATTCACAGATATATACTGACACACACATACACTGACATACAAATATATCCTGGCAGACATACTGACACACACACACACACACACAGACATACATACATACACACACAGACACATACACTGACAGACATACTGACTGACACACACATACATACACAGACATACTTACATACACACACAGACATACTGGCATACACACAGACATACTGACACACACACACAGACATACTGGCATACACACAGACATACTGACACACACACACAGACATACTGGCATACGCACACAGACATACTGGCATACACACAGACATACTGACACACACACGCAGAAATACTGACACACACACAGAGACATACTGGCATACACACAGACATACTGACACACACACACACACACAGACATACTGGCATACACACAGACATACTGACACACACACAGACAGACCTACTGACATACATTTAGCCACCCTCCAGGTTCTTACCTTTTCCTGGAGGGTGGTTTCCCTGGTCCAGTGGCAGGCTGAGGCAGATGGGAGTTCTCCTCTTGAACTCCCCTCCTCCCTGCCTTCCTCCTCCCGCGCGGCTATCTCCGGTGGGAGGAAGTGACGTCACTCCTCCCAGCCGGCTGCAGAACCGGAAGAGGGGCCCGGTCGCGCTGTTTAAGCGCCACAACGCCCGCCGGGCCCCTGCTGACACATGCTCCCCGGGTGGCCCTTAGTGCATGGGACACCCGGGGAGCCTCCTCAGTGTGCGGGAGCCGCAAATCGCGGGGCCCACAGAGCAGCTGCTCTGGGCCCCCAGGAGCAACTGGGCCCGGGGCAGCTGCCCCGTTTGCCCCGCGTTAAAGACGGCCCTGGCTGCGCTGTTTTCTGCAGCTTTCCTGTTAACCTCCTGTTGCACAGAGGTGGATTGGATCAGAGCCTTGATAACATCCTCCATGTTGAGCTATAAATGACTTCTACCCTCAGGCTTACGTGGCTGCCCGCATTCTCCACCATATGTAACAAACCACCTCTTTTACATGTAGGATTGTCACAGATCTTGCAGTAACCACAGCCTTCTAGGGTATACAAAGTCCAGGACACATTCAGCTCGGTTTTCCTTTTTATTTGATAAGAAAAACAGGTGCTTTAAATAATAATAAACAAACAAAATTCCTTGCTCTTACTTGAGCTCTTACTAGACAGAAATCACTATCTGTAATTGGGTGGCTTTCCCACTTACCAATTTTCCAAAAAAACGAAATGGATTTGCAATAAACACAATTGTTGTTCTCTCTCCTTCAGCTCTCCTAGCTGGCTTTTTCTCCCTCACCCTGTAGCGGGCTGATCTCTTCTTTTAACCCCTTAAGGATGGGTGACGGACAAGGTCCGTCACAGAGGGGAGACCCTTAGTGATGAGTGACGGACCTTGTCCGTCATGCGGTAAAATTAACCCCGGATCGCCGCTATTGCATTAGAGGCATACCGGGAGCACCCGGTCAGGCTGCCCAGCACATGTGCTCGCTCTGACCGCAAGTCAGAGCGAGCACATGTGCTCTGTATACTTACCTTCTGCCTCCCTGCACTTCCTGGTTCTGTGTGAAGTGCAGGGAGCCGGAACAGTGATGTAAAAAAAATAAAGTTAATTTAAAGTACCACCCCCCTTTACCCATTGTAATAAAAAATTAGCCCCTTCCCTGCCAATTGATCACTGACTACAGTGATCACTTGGCAGGGATTACATTTTACTATGATCTGATTTTTTTTTTTAACCCCTGAGGGTTAATTCTTTTTTTTTTTTTAACCCTGAGGGGTTAAATTTAATTAATTAATTAAAATATTTTAAAATTATATATTTAGCTAGCTGGGGTGGGTGGGTGGAAGTTAGTGGGGAATTGGGGGATTTGGCATTAGGTTAACTAGGGGTTAAGGTTAAAAAAAGTTTTAAAATAAACTTTAAAAAGTTAAAAATTAAGCTTAAAAAAAGTTTTAATAACGTTTAAGTAAAAAATTTAAAAAAAAACCCTTTACCTTGTCCAAATAAAAATGAACCCCTTCCCTGCCAGTCGATCACTGCCTACAGCGATCAAACACAGTTCACAGTATTATACTGTGATCTAATTTTTTTTAACCCCTGAGGATTAACTTTTATTTATTTTTTAACCCTCAGGGGTTCAATTTATTTAATTAATTAATTCATTAATTAAAATATTTTATAACTATATATTTTGCTAGCTGGGGTGGGGGGGAGTTATGGGAAAATGGGGAATTTACTGTTAGTGCTGCTTACTGCTAGTTAGGGGTTAACGGTAAATAAAAAAGCTTTGAAAAATGTTAAATCTGTAAAAAAGTTTTAAGAAAGTTTAGGAAAGTTTTAAAAAAAAATAATAAGCAAAACAAAAGTTTAAAAACTAGTTTTTAAAAGTGAAAAAGTTAAAAAAAGTAAAAAAATACATTTTAAAAACGCTCATTACCACTGCACCTGGAACAAACTAGAGAAAAAATTATCCCACGCCAAGGTTCAAAATATGCCTTTTGAATTACCCCAGGGTTCTAAATAGTATGTGTCCTAGGTACTGCACTTCTGCCATACCTATATGGCATTTGCTGGGTTTTAGTGTCAGTCCGGCCTCCCGGATCTGGTCTAGTATGGCTCCTATGTGAGTCAGATGTTCTTGCCAGGAGTAGCTGAATATGGCAATATCATCCAGATATTCCCATGCATACTCCTGGAACCCATCCAATAACCTGGGTTGTTCTGTCCCGTTTCGGCACTAGTACTACCGGGGAGGCCCAGGGGCTGTCGGAGTGCTCTATCACTCCCAACTGAAGCATTTCCTCAATTTCTTGCGCATATTTTCTTTGACTGCTTCGGGTATGCGGTATGGGGTTTGGCGCAGGGGGGTCTGGTCTAAGGTTTCTACTTTATGCGTAGCTAACGGGGTATAGCTGGGTAAATTAGAAAACGTGGCTCTCTTTTCCTGGAGTAACCTTTGCACTTGGGTTCGCTCTTGGGGGTTTAACCGCTCTCCTAACTGTACTTCTCCCAGGCTCCACTCTGGCCCTCTTGGTCTAGGAGATCGGGAAGAGGTAGATTGTCAAAATCATCGGTGGCAGGGGCACAGATTGCGGTCACCTCCTCAGTGCGCTCGTGGTACGGCTTTAGCATGTTCACATGGAGCATGCGTTTGTCTCCCGTGCCTGTAACCGGGACGATCACATAGGTGGTATCGCAGATCTGTTCTACCACCTTGTATGGGCCCTGCCAGGAAGCCTGCAGCTTATCTTTGTGTACTGGTCGCAAGATTAGTACTTTTTGCCCCACCTGAAAGCTGCGGTCCCTGGCTCCCTTATCATACCATCTGCGCTGTCGTTGCTGAGCTACCTGGAGATTGCCTCGGACGGTCTGGGTCAGCATCTCCAGGCGTTCTCTGAACTCGAGCACATAGGGTAGGATAGGGGTGCCACTAATGGTCTCGTCTCCCTCCCAGTGTTCCCGTATCAAGTCAAGGGGTCCCCTCACTCTCCTCCCGAATAACAATTCAAATGGAGAGAATCCGGTGGATTCTTGGGGCACCTCCCGATACGCAAACAGCAGGTGGGGTAAAAACCTTTCCCAGTCCTTTTGGGTGTCCATGAACATATGGATCATTTGCTTAAGTGTTCCGTTAAACCGTTCACAGAGTCCATTGGACTGGGGGTGATATGGAGAGTTCAGGATTTGCTGTACCCCGCATATCCTCCAGAGCTGATGGGTCACTTCAGCGGTAAACTGGGTGCCCCTATCTGAAATAATCTCCCAGGGAAATCCTACCCGGGTGAATATTCGCATCAGGGCCTCGGCTATTGTTTCAGCGTGTACATTGGCTAACGCCACTGCCTCAGGGTACCTGGTGGCGTAATCCACCACGGTCAAGACATATTTATTGCCGGATGGGCTGGGTTTTGCTAGAGGTCCTATGATGTCTACTGCCACTCTACTGAAGGGTTCCTCAATTATGGGCAGAGACCTTAGCCGGGCTTTGTATCTGTCCCCTCTCTTCCCTACTCTTTGGCAGGTATCACAGGTCTGGCAATATCGCCTAACGTCCTGTGAAATACCTGGCCAAAAGAAGTTTTGAGTCAGCCTGTGTTTAGTACAATTGATGCCTAAGTGCCCAGACAGGGGAATATCACGGGCTATGCGTAATAACTCTAACCTATACTTCCGAGGCACTATTAGTTGCTTAATGGGTAAAGGTATAGACCCAGACACTACCTTTTCTGCATGTCGGTACAGTAGTCCTTTGTCCCAGATATACCTTTCCCCTTCTAATCCTGCTTGATCTTTATCAATACGGTCTTTATACACCTGTAAAGAGGGGTCTAGGGCCACTTCTGACCCAAACTCTAGGGGATTGGCCCATGGCACGTCAGTGGGTATGGGGGGGTCATTGCTTACCTGTGCCTCAGAGTGGTTGGATGGTGCTGTGGTGCGGGCCTGTTGTCGGGTCACAACCGAATAGGCCTCCTGTACTGTGGGCTGTGGAACAAATGCTGAAGTCAGCTCCCCCAAGTCGTTGCCCAAAATCACATCCGCTGGCAAGTCCTGCATCATCCCCACATACACATTCCCGTGCCCCGCTCCCCAATTCAACTGTACCTTGGCCGTAGGTACTTTGTAAATGGCTCCCCCTGCCACCCGTACTGCAGCACATTCTCCAGTGAGCTTGGGTTTTGGTACCAAATGACTTCGGACTAAAGTTAAGGTAGCCCCAGAGTCACGAAGTCCTTGTACCTTTCTCCCCTCCATATGCACCTCCTGGCGGTGCCCTTGTCGATTATTGGAGGCGGCCTGGATGGGGTTCCTCCAGGGTTGCCCCTGTCTCTGGGGGTTGGTATGATTCGGCCTGTATGTGTCACGGTAGTGACCCCTTCACACAGATGGTAACCCTGAAAGGGACGTATACCGGACCTTAGGGTGGCCGGACTTAACGTCAAAGAATAGTCAAGAAAAAGCCGAGGGTCAAGGGAGTACGGAAATCGGGATATACGAAAAAGCCAAGCCAAAAGTCAGGGAGCCAGATAGGAGAATAGTCAGAACGAAAGCCAAGAGTCAAAATACCAGAAAAACAGCTAAACAGTAAAAGAGCACTAGGGGAACAATCAAGAACCACACTAGGGCACTGAGGGGTGGACAGGAATGCCCTTTTATACTAATGTGTGTGTCACTTTAAAGCCACGCCCCCAAAAGGTTCGGGAGCGTGGCCGCGTTTGAATTTTCGCGGCAAAATCATTATGACGTCGGCGCGCATGCGCCGCGTCATAAAACGGATTTTGCCGCGAGCGGGCAGCGTCCGAGAGGCTGCGCCGCCTCCCGGAAGTAGCCGGGGAAGCTGTCGTGCCGCGCGGGATCGGCGGACCCAGGTAAGGTATCGTTACAGTATGCAGTGCACGGCCGCCCGGTTGCTCAGGACTGTGTTATTCCAGCTAGGCCTGGGTCGATTCCGTGGGCAGTCCCTCTGAATGTGCAAACTCGTCTGCCATTTTAGCCGCCTCCTGCAGGGTGTGTGGTTTTCTGTCCCGGATCCAATTCTGTAGGTATGCAGGGATTCCATTGAAGAATTGCTCCAGGACCATCAGTTGGAACAGACCCTCCAATGTGTTAACTTGGGCGGCCTCCAACCACCCATTTGCAGCTCGCTGTAGCTGGTGTGCCCATTCCACATGAGGGTCTTTAGTGGTTTTTTTAAGGCCCCAAACTTCATGCGGTACGCCTCGGAGGTGATCGCATACCGGGCTAGAATGGCCTGTTTCACCTTATTGTAGTCTCTACTATCCTCATCTGGTACTGCCCGGTATGCTTCTACGGCGCGCCCAGATAATCTCCCTGCTAGTAGGGGTACCCGGTCCGCATCGCTGATGTCATGCAGCAAACACAGCCTCTCAAAGTCCTGTAAGTAGTCGTCAATGCCACCTTCAGCCTCCACATAGCTTTTGAAGGCTTGGTAGGGAATTTTGGTTTTCCCTGGGAGTATATTGACGGGTGTTGTGGCTCTTTCTCTGGCTTGTTGATTCCCTTGCGCCCTCCTAAACATGATGTACTCCTGTACATCAGCGAAGAGCCTGCTGACCGTCTCTGCAGATGGTGGTTCAGGGAATAAAGCCATTCGTATTCTGAATTCGGTTGCAAACTCGTTTGGTTCTTCTTCCATTGGAGGTGCTGCAGCAGCTGCGGCTCTGTCTCCTTCCATGAGCTCTGTAATTAGGACAGCCTTTGCCTTGTTACTGGCTATTGCTCCTCTTGCTTCCAGCAGCTCCTTTAGTGTGCTCCATTTTAGCAGGGTGTAATTTGTTCCCATTCACCGGCCGTTCGTGGGTTTTATCCGAATGAGCTAATTCCCGAATTGCTGCTCCTTTATTCATTTTAATTCTGCCGAACGATGCTTTGCTGTGTAGATTCAATCCCGTCGCTTGCCACCAATTGTAGCGGAGAGGCAGTATAATCCACAATATCTCCACTGGGTAACAGGAACAACAAAGGATAATCCAGGGGAATCAGCATGCAATAATCCAGGTAGCATTGTAGTAATCCTTCCTTCCCAAGAACTAGACGACACATAGGCTGGGAGTCAACTGAGGTCTTTATTCACAGCTCCACAATTTATACAATTCCCCATGCAAGGGGTTTCCTGAGTCCTATTCCAGGGGAATTCCCAGAGTGGACTACATGGGAAACTTAATGTACAGAGCTTTTCTCCCATCAGGCACTGCTGCACGAGAGGGATACTCCCACTGGAATGTACCGTTAAGTGGATTATCCCTCCATGCAGCAGAACCGAAAATTCACATTAAAATCCATAACTTTTCACATACTTGACAGATTTAAACGAATGGACGTTTGGTAGATAGCTGGGGTCTGGGGTAAAAATACCGATTGGTATAAATGAACAAAACTACCAAACGTCCCGGGACTCCCGAACGCTCTGGAAGACCAGCAGTGTTCGCGCCGTCGAGTAGCCGTTTTCAGTTCCATGCGCTTGACGACCAAACACCGCTGGGGAACAAAGGATCCAAGATGGCTGACCGCCGCATGGTCGGTAGTCGAACGGCGGCCACCTAGGAGAGCCTCTAATTACCGATTGCACCATTTACCTAAATGGTGGGTTAAACACTATAGGGTCAGGAATACATGTTTGTGTTCCTGACCCTATATTGTTCCTTTAACATAATGAGACAGAGAGACAGATGGGGGTTAACATGATGAGAGAGAGACACATGGGGGTAACAGGATGACACAGGGAGACAGATGGGGGTTAACATAATGAGACAGAGAGCCACATGTGGGTTAGCATGGTGACACAGTGAGACAGATGGGGGTTAGCATGATGAAAGACAGATGGGGTTAAAAGGATGAGACAGAGAAGCAGATGTGGTTAACAAGATGAGAGAAACCCAAATAGGGTTAACAGGATGAGAGAGAGAGAGATAGAGACACATAGGGTTAACAGGGCAAGAGAGAGACAGGTGGGGTTAACAGGGCGAGAGAGAGACAGGTGGGGTTAACAGGATGAGAGACAGATGGGGTTTAAAAGGATGAGACAGAGAAGCAAATGGGGTTAACAGAATGAGACAGATGTGGGTAACAGGATGAGAGAGACAGATGGGGGTTAAAAGGATGAGAGTGAGAGACAGGTGGGGTTAACAGGATAACAGGATGAGAGATATCCATACGGGGGTTAAGAGGATGAGAAACACAGATAGGAGTTAACAGGATAGGACAGTCACATAGACACACACACAGTCAGACAGTCACACAGACACACAGTCACATAGACACACACAGGCAGACAGTCAAACACACACACACAGGCAGTTATACACACAGACATACACACACACACACACACACACAGGCAGACAGTCAAACACACACACACAGGCAGTTATACACACAGACATACACACACACACACACACACAGGCAGACAGTCACACACACACACAGACAGTCACATAGACACACACACAGGAGGACAGTCACACAGGCAGACAATCACACACAGGCAGACAGTCACACACACACAGGCAGACAGTCATACACACACACACACACAGGCAGACAGTCACACACACACAGGCAGACAGTCATACACAAAGACACACACACACAGGCAGACAGTCATACACACATACAGGAACACAGTCACATACACACACACACACAGGCAGACAGTCACACACACACACACACACACACACACGGGCAGACAGTCAGTAACATAGACACACAGTCACATAGACACACACATGCAGACAGTCAAACACACACAGGCAGACAGTCACACACATAGTTACCTCTGTTCATTATGGAGGAGTGGAGGCAGTGCAGCAATATTTGTTTGTTGTTGTTTTTTTTTATAATCCCGGCTGGCCATGTGTGAGCTGTGTCAGCTGCATGGCTCCCCCTGCTTCCATGGCACCCTGTGCGGCCACACAGCTCGCACACCCCTAAGGCCGGCCTTGCCTGCAGTGCTGTACAGGGGAGAGACCACCAATGAAGCCGATCATAAAGGAAGATTAGAAAAGCCCTGGATGCATTTCACACCACTCCGGGTGGTTTCTCAACATTAAATATTATCCTACAGCTGTCATAGAGAGGTCTGTGAGAAAGGCTCATGCAAGTAGATGTAGCTAAATTTGAAGGCATATTATAAAAAAAAACTGAAGTATGTGGTTAACCACAGATAGGGGTATTAAACATTATGGTGGAACCTTAAGTGTAGGCAGGAGTGAACAGTGTTAGTCCCCAGATCAGTCTATAGGCTAGCCGATGCCTAAGCTAGAGACCCTGCTCACAGGCCCAGTATGACGGTGGAGGAGTTTCTCATTTGTACCCTGTCACACTGCGTTTCTTTGACATGGCACTCGCCACCAGCCCTCTGCCCATAGTTGGTGTAATCAGGCCAGAAACGTCCCCCAGCCATGCTTTTGTACCGGGACCTCTTAGATCTTCTTGTGGGGAGGGCAGGTCATGGGGATAGGTACACTGGAGGTTTGAGCTTTGCAGATAGTGTGTGTTTACTCTGTCTGTTCAGTCTCCAATACGACCAAAGTGCGCCACCTCTGGGGATTTTCATGAGGTGCGGTGTGTCTCTGCGTCCGAGGTTTTCCTGCTCTGCTTTCCAATTTATGCCTCTCCTGTAAGCGCTTCCAAAATGCAGCACAAAATTGGTCAAAGTGATTCTTTACTAGTAGGTTGCACGTGTTCAGTTATGCCCTCGGGAGCCATCTTGGCTTCAGCAGCCACCATTGTAGGTGTGCACTTTGGTCTCAAATGTCCAATGATCAGAGCCCTGTCACATGGTGCTGTAGGGGACCGGGATGACCCCTGGTCCAAAAGGGGGGGACTTATCTCTGAGGCGGGAGATTTGCCACATCTCCCACTCCATCACAGGCAACCGGCTGCAGGCAGCTTCAGGTGTCACAAAGAACCCGGTAAAGTCGGGATCAGCAAATCTAAGGTTGTTACAACTTGCCCTTCACTAAAGAAAGCGAC
>OW240920.1:83254045-83269832 GCA_933207985.1 Pelobates cultripes | reverse complement strand
AATTTTGGTCTCTCTTTTGTACAGCTGCCCATAATTCTAGAAAATGAGGAAAGTCTCTACCAATCACTACCTCATGAGATAATCTAGGTACTACACCCACTTGGTACTTTAAATCCCCATACTGGGTTCCAATATTTACTTCCGCAGTGGGGTATTCCTTTTTATCACCATGAACACAGATAATGCCTATTTTCTGTACATGATCAGGTTTTACACAAGGTATTATAGACTCTGCTACCAACGTAACCATACTACCTGAATCAAGTAATGCTTTAGACATTTTTCCATTCACAGTTACACAGCATTTATGAGGGTAATTATCATAGTCATTGTTAATAGCACCATAATAGTTGAGAAAAAAATGAACGTGCTCCCTCATCTTTGCCCATATTGCATTCCATAGGTTCATCCTTCAATGGACAGTCTTTGGCCATATGACCATCCTCTTTGCACTTGAAACATTTCACAGTAAAATCTGACCACCAATTAGTTCCTCTCCCAGGCCTATTACACCTGAATGCCCCCCTGGTGTTTTGTGTATGGAGCTGCAGCTCTTCAGCTCCCCTTAAACAGTCTTACCAGGTCTTGCAGAATCTTGGGGCTTAGGATTGCGGGAGTTTTCCTGTGAAGTAGGCCGTAGCAGTTCTCTTGCAGCCACATTTCTTTCCACGAAGGCAATCAGTTGGTCAGCTGTATGGGGATCACTTTGGCTGACCCAGCGATGCAGGGCAGCTGGTAAACCACGCAAAAACCGATCCATTACTAAGATTTCCACAATGTGGCTAGCTGTATGGATTTCAGGTTGTAGCCATTTCCGTGCAAGGTGTATGAGGTCAAACATTTGGGAACGTGCGGCTTTGTCTGAAGAATATGACCATGAGTGGAACCTTTGGGCAAGTACTGCAGAGGTTACTCCCAGTCGTGCCAAGATTTAAAATTTCAGTTTGCTGTAGTTACTTGCATCGGCTGGTTCTAGGTCATAATATGCCTTCTGCTGCTCTCCACTTAGGCCAGTATGCTTGCCCACTCATCAGCCGGCCATCCCTCCCTCTCAGCAGTGCGTTCAAATGCCAGAAGGTACGCCTCAACATCATCTGATGCAGTCATTTTCTGAAGGTAGTGGCTCGCCCGAATCACCTTTGGCCCCTGGTATCTTCAATCAGGGTCTCCATTCAGTTTTTCAGAGATAGCTTGGATTTCCTGTTGTAGTAACTGGGTGACTTTTTGCTGCTCCTCACGGGCTACTTTAAACATCTCTGCTTGCGTCACAGCAATCTGTTTCACCAAGGACTCAGTGCACTCCATCTGTGTTTTGGCCAGGACTTTAGCACACTCTGCCTGGGCCAGCCCCAGTTGCTGCAGGGCTGCGCTCAGGGCCGTCTATAATATGATTAGGACCCTGGGCAATGCATTTTCTTGGGCCCCATGGGCCCTGTCCCTGCCACTGCCTCACCCCCCAATTACGTCCAACCCGCAATCACACTGACAGACGTACTGGCACATACACACACAGACAGACATTAAAACATTCACAGATACATACTGACACACAGTCACTACACACAAATATATACTGGCAGACATACTGACACACACACAGACATACATACATACATACACAGACACATACATTAACAGATATACTGACACACACACAAACACATACACTGACAGATATACTAAAACACACAGACACATACACTGACAGACACATTGACACACACTGACACACACACACAGGCATACTGACATATACACAGACAGACGTAATGGCTGATACAGACAGACGTAATGGCTGATACAGACAGACATTAAAACATTCACAGATATATACTGACACACACATACACTGACATACAAATATATCCTGGCAGACATACTGACACACACACACACACACACAGACATACATACATACACACACAGACACATACACTGACAGACATACTGACTGACACACACATACATACACAGACATACTTACATACACACACAGACATACTGGCATACACACAGACATACTGACACACACACACAGACATACTGGCATACACACAGACATACTGACACACACACACAGACATACTGGCATACGCACACAGACATACTGGCATACACACAGACATACTGACACACACACGCAGAAATACTGACACACACACAGAGACATACTGGCATACACACAGACATACTGACACACACACACACACACAGACATACTGGCATACACACAGACATACTGACACACACACAGACAGACCTACTGACATACATTTAGCCACCCTCCAGGTTCTTACCTTTTCCTGGAGGGTGGTTTCCCTGGTCCAGTGGCAGGCTGAGGCAGATGGGAGTTCTCCTCTGGAACTCCCCTCCTCCCTGCCTTCCTCCTCCCGCGCGGCTATCTCCGGTGGGAGGAAGTGACGTCACTCCTCCCAGCCGGCTGCAGAACCGGAAGAGGGGCCCGGTCGCGCTGTTTAAGCGCCACAGCGCCCGACCGGGCCCCTGCTGACACATGCTCCCCGGGTGGCCCTTAGTGCATGGGACACCCGGGGAGCCTCCTCAGTGTGCGGGAGCCGCAAATCGCGGGGCCCACAGAGCAGCTGCTCTGGGCCCCCAGGAGCAACTGGGCCCGGGGCAGCTGCCCCGTTTGCCCCGCGTTAAAGACGGCCCTGGCTGCGCTGTTTTCTGCAGCTTTCCTGTTAACCTCCTGTTGCACAGAGGTGGATTGGATCAGAGCCTTGATAACATCCTCCATGTTGAGCTATAAATGACTTCTACCCTCAGGCTTACGTGGCTGCCCGCATTCTCCACCATATGTAACAAACCACCTCTTTTACATGTAGGATTGTCACAGATCTTGCAGTAACCACAGCCTTCTAGGGTATACAAAGTCCAGGACACATTCAGCTCGGTTTTCCTTTTTATTTGATAAGAAAAACAGGTGCTTTAAATAATAATAAACAAACAAAATTCCTTGCTCTTACTTGAGCTCTTACTAGACAGAAATCACTATCTGTAATTGGGTGGCTTTCCCACTTACCAATTTTCCAAAAAAACGAAATGGATTTGCAATAAACACAATTGTTGTTCTCTCTCCTTCAGCTCTCCTAGCTGGCTTTTTCTCCCTCACCCTGTAGCGGGCTGATCTCTTCTTTTAACCCCTTAAGGATGGGTGACGGACAAGGTCCGTCACAGAGGGGAGACCCTTAGTGATGAGTGACGGACCTTGTCCGTCATGCGGTAAAATTAACCCCGGATCGCCGCTATTGCATTAGAGGCATACCGGGAGCACCCGGTCAGGCTGCCCAGCACATGTGCTCGCTCTGACCGCAAGTCAGAGCGAGCACATGTGCTCTGTATACTTACCTTCTGCCTCCCTGCACTTCCTGGTTCTGTGTGAAGTGCAGGGAGCCGGAACAGTGATGTAAAAAAAATAAAGTTAATTTAAAGTACCACCCCCCTTTACCCATTGTAATAAAAAATTAGCCCCTTCCCTGCCAATTGATCACTGACTACAGTGATCACTTGGCAGGGATTACATTTTACTATGATCTGATTTTTTTTTTTAACCCCTGAGGGTTAATTCTTTTTTTTTTTTTAACCCTGAGGGGTTAAATTTAATTAATTAATTAAAATATTTTAAAATTATATATTTAGCTAGCTGGGGTGGGTGGGTGGAAGTTAGTGGGGAATTGGGGGATTTGGCATTAGGTTAACTAGGGGTTAAGGTTAAAAAAAGTTTTAAAATAAACTTTAAAAAGTTAAAAATTAAGCTTAAAAAAAGTTTTAATAACGTTTAAGTAAAAAATTTAAAAAAAAACCCTTTACCTTGTCCAAATAAAAATGAACCCCTTCCCTGCCAGTCGATCACTGCCTACAGCGATCAAACACAGTTCACAGTATTATACTGTGATCTAATTTTTTTTAACCCCTGAGGATTAACTTTTATTTATTTTTTAACCCTCAGGGGTTCAATTTATTTAATTAATTAATTCATTAATTAAAATATTTTATAACTATATATTTTGCTAGCTGGGGTGGGTGGGAGTTATGGGAAAATGGGGAATTTACTGTTAGTGCTGCTTACTGCTAGTTAGGGGTTAACGGTAAATAAAAAAGCTTTGAAAAATGTTAAATCTGTAAAAAAGTTTTAAGAAAGTTTAGGAAAGTTTAAAAAAATAATAATAAGCAAAACAAAAGTTTAAAAACTAGTTTTTAAGAGTGAAAAAGTTAAAAAAAGTAAAAAAATACATTTTAAAAACGCTCATTACCACTGCACCTGGAACAAACTAGAGAAAAAATTATCCCACGCCAAGGTTCAAAATATGCCTTTTGAATTACCCCAGGGTTCTAAATAGTATGTGTTTGTGGGGAAGTTTCAATAACCAACCATCTAAACTACTCCAAATTGGAACATGGACACAGCGTAAAACTTCAAAGTTAGAAAAAAACTGAATGGCTGCGTCTCAAATGCGCCCCTTCAACATCCACATATACCTGGCAAAGGTACAAACGGGGATATTGCTGTACTCAGCCGACATAGCTGAGCAAAATATGAAGTATTCAGGCCCGGACTGGCCATCGGGCACACCGGGCAAATGCCCGGTGGGCCGCGGTGGCCATGGGCCGAGGCCGGCAGGGGAGATCACAGGATCTCCCCTGCCGGTCTATGCAGGGCCGGCACTCTCCTAGCGCCGGCCCCGCTGTTTGTCACGACGGGCCGGTGGGGAGATCAAGGATCTCCCTGACCGGCCCACATGCGGCCGCCGGCGGGCAGAGAGGGAGACAGCCAGCCAGGCTGGAGAGAGGACCCGGCGGAGCTCTAACTTGCAGCTCCGCTGGGTTCCTCTCGCGAGATCCGGCGTGTTGCCATGGCAACGGCTGGATCTCGCGAGAGTGAACTCTAGCCTCACAGGCTAGAGTTCACTCACCCACGAGGACCACCAGGGAACACCGCCACCCCGCCTTCCAGCGTGCCGGACCCCCCTCCCAGGCTAAAGGTAAGAAGGGAGGGGGGGAAATAATGACTTTTTTATTTTTTTTATTTACCCCCCCCCTACACACACACACAATAACATTTATACAGCACTCTCACACCCATCACACACATCACTCTCACACAGCACTCTCACACCCATCACACACACCCAGCACTCTCTTACCCATCACACACAGCACTCTCACACCCAGCACTCTCACAGAGCACTCACACACACACAGCACTCTCACACCCAGCACTCTAACACCATCACACACAGCGCACTCTCACAGAGCACTCACACACACACAGCACTCTCACACCCATCACACACAGCACTTTCACACACACACAGCACTCTCTCACAGCACTCTCACAGAGCACTCTCTCACACCCATCTCACACAGCACTCTCACACCCATCACTCACACACGGCACTCTCACACCCATCACTCACACACGGCACTCTCACACACATTACACACACACGGCACTCTCACACACATTACACACACACGCACCCTCACACACACACATACACACACACTGCACCCCTCACATACACACAGAACCCCCCCAACACACTGCACCACACACATACACAATACTTCCAAATATATATATATATATATATATATATATATATATATACATACACACACACACACACACACACACACTACACTCTTAAAGGACCACTCTAGCCACCCAGACCACTTCAGCTTAATGAAGTGGTCTTGGTGCCAGGTCCTTCTAGGGTTAGCCCATTGTTTTATAAACATAGCAGTTTCAGAGAAACTGCTATGTTTATCAATGGGTTAAGCCTTCCCCCAAAGCCTCTAGCAGCTGTCTCATTGACAGCCGCTAGAGGCGCTTGCGTGCTTTTCACTGTGAAAATCACAGTGAGAGCACGCAAGCGTCCATAGGAAAGCATTATAAATGCTTTCCTATGCGACCGGCTGAATGCGCGCGCAGCTCTTGCCGCGCGTGCGCATTCAGCCGACGGAGGAGGAGAGCTCCCCGCCCGGCGCTGGAAAAAGGTAAGTTTTAACCCCTTTCCAGAGCCGGGCGGGAGGGGGTCCCTGAGCCACATATGCATCACATTACACCACAAACACAACACGACTAAAACCGACCTTATTACACAATACCACACCACAATCAGCTTACTCTACACACACGCAATACCACAAGCAGGCTCCAAACACATGCACAATACTCTGTCCTGGCCTTTTGTCTCCTGGTATCCATTTATAGAGACACCAGAGACAAGTTGCAAGGAAACACAGTGCAAGCATGTTATTAAATTTGCTTGCACTGTGCAGAACAAATACAGGACTTTTTTCTCATGCTAGAGCTCTTCAGCAGAGCTCTGCGCATGGTCTGCCCTGGAAGAGCATTGAACCAACATGCTCACTTTGAGAGGAGGCGTGTTTGTCATTGGTGATGACAAAACACACCTCCTCTGCCCCGCCCCCTTTTTAGTGGGCCGCTGTGTTAAAAAAATGCCGAATTTTTCTCCCAGTCCGGCCCTGGAAGTATTATACAGTCATAGCACACATAAGGTTTGCAAAATATGCTGCGCAAACTCACTTTGTATGTCAAAAAGGCAGAAAAAATGCTTATTACCACTACACTTGGTACAAGCTAGCGGAAAAATGATCCCACGCTAAGGTTCAAAATATGCCTTTTGAAATACCCTGGGATGTCTTCTTTAAGAAATGGTATGGCTTTATGGGGTATTTGGATTATATAGCCTGGTAAAATACTCTAAAATGGGACATAGGCACAGCGTAAAAATTCAAAGTTTGAAAAAACTGGAATGGCTGTGTCCCAAATGTGCCCCTCCGATGTCCACACATACCTGGCAAAGGTACATACCGGGGTATTGCTGTACTCAGCCGACATAGCTGAGCAACATATGAAGTATTATACAGTCGTAGCACACATAAGGTTTGAAAAATATACTGTGCAAACTCACTTTGTATGTCAAAAAGGCAGAAAAAACGCTTATTACCATTACATCTGGTACAAGCTAGCGGAAAAATGATCCCATATACCTTTTGAAACACCCTGGGGTGTCTACTTTAAGAAATGGTAAGCCTTTGTGGGGTAGTTTGAATTTAAAACCTACGAAGATGCTTGGAAATTGCACATAGGCCCAGCGTCAAAATTCAAAGTTCGGTAAAAACGGATATGGCTTGGTCTCCTATATGGCACTGTAGCTTCACGAAGTAGTGCCAAAGACATTCATTGGGGATGTATTTTTACTCAGAAAAGTTAGCTGAGCATAATTTGGGAGGTTTGAACTTAGTGGCACATATGAAATATACAAAACGCCCAGCAAAAATGCAATCCGTATGTAAAAAACGCACAAAATTATTTTTTACCACATACTTTGGCATATATTGATGAAAAAATGGGGGTATGTTAAGGCACAATATGCACCTTATTAGATACCCTGGAGTGTCTACTTTTACAAATGGTAGGCCTTTGTGGGGGGTTTTTGAACAGTCAAACTGTTATAATACCCAAAATGGAAGCTAAGCCTCATTAAATCCATCTCTCAAAATTCTACTGTGAATACTGAAAAGGACAGGTCTCTTATATGGCACTGTAGCTTCACGAAATAGTGCTAAAGACATACAATGGGGGTGTCCTTTTACTCAGAAGACTTAGCTGAGAATAATTTGGGAGATTTGAACTTAGTGGCACATATGAAATATACAAAACGCCCAGCAAAAATGCAATCCGTATGTAAAAAATGCACAAAATTATTTTTTACCACATACTTTGGCATATATTGGTGAAAAAATGGGGCCATGTTAAGGCACAATATGCACCTTATGAGACACCCTGGAGTGTCTACTTTTACAAATGTTAGGCCTTTGTGGGTTTTTTTTTTGAACAGTCAAACTGTATATAATACCCCAAATGGAAGCTAAGGCTCATTAAATCCTTCTCTCAAAATTCTACTGTGAATACTGAAAAGGACAGGTATCCTGTATGGCACTGTAACTTCACGAAATAGTGCCAAAGACATACAATGGGGGTGTCATTTTACTCAGCAGATGTAACTGAACACAAAATAAAACTTTGTACAGGAATAGCACACACCAACTTTACAAAATATACATGAGAATTTCTTTGTTATAAGTTTGTGTACCAAAAAACAAAAAACAAACAATTTTACTCCAGTATTTAGCAGAGGTTGGCGGTGAAATGGCTATGTAGAAAGTGTCAAAACAACCTTAGGTAAATAGCCCGTGATGTCTACTTTATATAAATATATACTTTTGTGTGGCAATTTTGTTTTCTTTTATGGCTATTAAGCTTACAAGACAAACATACCAAATTCTAAAATCGCTCCACATTAAAAGTCTATTTTACTCCTTGTGCTTTGTGACCTGTAACTGCCAAAAAAAAAACTTAAAATCCCAGACACATTATATATTCTGTAAATCAGAACAACTAAATTCATTTATTTTTAATTACTTTTCTTAATGCACATTATTGCAAAAACTGTAAAAAAACCCACAAAATGTTCATTTTTTTTACATTTTTCTGTATTTTTTTTATAATAAATTTTATAATAAATAAGCATTTATATATATGTGTGTTACATCAAATTAAAGCCCTGTCCTTTAAAAAACGATGTATAATATGTGTTGGTGCAACAAATTAGTAAAATGCAAATTGCAGTTGAACGCAAACAGCAAAAAATTAACAAAAAATGCTGTTGTCATTAAGTGAAAGGCAAGCTTTTGAAGCTCTGTCCTTAAGGGGTTAAAGGCCTGTCTGCTAATTGACTAGCTACAGGTGAGTGCCAATTAGTTAACTCTTAAGCTAAATAAAAATTCTGGTCTGTTACACAGCAACTAGTGCTGTTGGAGCATTGGCCCATCCTGCTCTCCAAATGCTCTGCCCCAGGGACTAATTTAATCTGTTAAGTTTATAGAAACGGTGTCTCAGGTAGGATATGATAACATATACAATTTTATTCCGGTAAAATAATCACCGTTGTGTGAGGGGCAAATAAGGCCGTAAAAGGTAATAAGTTGGTTGAGGTGTGCCGGAACCGACGTTGTGGTAGGCCTGTAATAAAAGAGGGCCCACCCATGAGGTGTAATGAAAGTATAGATAGAGGGAGTGGAGGATGGGGACATTCGAGTCGCTGAAAAATGTACGGGACAGAGGAAGGTGAGTAGGGGGGGTTTAAATAGGTACCATGCCCCTCCCACAACTGCAGGCCATGCCTTAACATTTGTGTGAGGGGCAAATAAGGCCGTGAAAGGTAATAAGTCGATTGAGGTGTGCCGGAACCGACGTTGTGGTAGGCCTGTAATAAAAGAGGGCAAAAATTGGGTACCTGTCAGAAACGAAAAACAATCAACAAAACCTAATGCCTAGCTGTATGGTAAATGCAGAGCGGGGAAATAGTTGCCCAGCACTTTAACCGGCACTCTTAATTGTGCAAGGGGAAGTAAGGTATATTAAATGTGTTGGCCCCCTAGGGTAGACTAAATGTGGGGTAGAGAGGGTAATCAGTAGGTTACATGAATAGGTGAGACTAACTAAGATAATTCTGCAAGAAGTATGTGAGACCCAAGAAACTGTGGAAGCAAGAATAGTGGCTCAACAACTAGATACAAAGTTAAAGTGACTAGTGACCATCAAGTACCGCCTGCCTCACATTTGTGTTTAAAACGGTTGATCCAAAAGAAGGCGAAAAAACCCAGTTTGAAGCGCTGCCAATTTGCAACAAGCTGGGAAAAATTCCTTCTTGACCCCATAATGGCAGTCAGATTGTCCTTGGATCAAGCAGTTATTGCCCTACATGTAAAGGTTGGTGCTTGGTTCAAAGGTAGGGCATCTAATAGGTCTGATAGTGATTGAAATAATTGGATGCAGATGGGAAATCTGTAAGATGTGAAAATTGTCCCGGGTACCGGAAATGTCTTGTGCAAGGTACTAATCTGGCATGCGGACATGAAAAACTGCGTATGAATGGTAAACCCGTTCAGCATGTGAAGTTGTAATCCGGATAGGTAGAATTGATGTAAGTTAGAGGTGGCAAAAAAAACAAAACCAAAAACCAACCGCAGACAACAAATCAAAAGAGACAGTAACAGAAAAGGCCCTCAAAGGAGAAGAAGGCCCTAACACATGTACCGCGAGTGCTAGTAGAAAGAGCCAGACGTGGGGCGTAGTACCTCCGAGTATGAGGATGGGTGTTGGCTTCGCGGGACCACTAAGCTAAGGCGAAGAAGCCAGAGTGAATTACAACTAGTGGACACCTACGACCCTGACAGCCAGCCACAGCTAATTTAGGATGTACCGTGGCATGAAAAACGTGTTTGCAGTAAGTATGAAAATGGCAAATCCAGTTGTGGTTGTTTAGTGAATATCCCACATAGACCATAACAATTATCAAGCCAGAAATCGCGAGTAGTGAAATTCCGAGGTCGTGGAAATCAAAGCAAAGTTGTGTAACCGGTAAAGCACTCCATGCCATAAACGGACATACTAGCCTAAAAGCGTAGAGATCCGGATTGCAATCCGTACCAATGCAGCGAAAACGAACCCCCATATGCCAGAGAGTATGGAAAGCGAGGTATGTAAGGAAACTCCAATCATGTGCAAGGACACAAAAAGTATACCGTTATAGAAGGCACACCACATTATGCAGAGGGAACATAAGTTCATGCCGTTGTGTTTGCCCCACCCGAGTACCCCCGACTAAAATCTACGATCTCCCCGCACCACGGATTATATATGCACTACTGGAGGGATGAATAAAGGACATACACTATGTTTGTACAAAACCGATCAATAATTAAGGGACCTGCCCACTACCATAGGTATAGCCGTACATGTTACTATATGGATAGGCACATATATAAAGACAATAGGAGAATAGGGGTGTTATTCACCACTATTTGTGCAAGGGGCTTCCCAGAACAGGTAACCCCTGTTCATCAATCCCTGCTGCTGCAGAACCTCTTGAACCACATACTGGTTAAATGTAATTTTTTTATTTATTTTTTATTTCCTTCCTACTTCCAAGGGGTTGCACGTGTGCGCCATGTCTGTCCCCAGAATTGCATGGGAAGATACAGATGAAACAAAACAGCACAGGGATGAAAATTGACCAAAACTAAACCAAAACAAAATATTACCAACAAAACCAAACGTAACATACCCCAATGCACAGATAGAAAAACACCCGAGCAAACTTCTAGAGGTCTGTGGCTACCGAGCCATGCTATAAGCCGGGGGAGCCATAGACTAGCGCCATATGCCTCTTGTCAGAGCCAGTACCCTGTACAGCCAGCGTCCGAGTGCCCATCGCATGTGTGCGGCAATTGCGAGCTGCGGTTAGCGGGAAGCTCGCACCTGGAAACCGGCGAACGCAAAACCATGCGAAAGCGACCCAACCAGCAAGAGGAAACGAAAAAGAAAAATTCCCGAATGGGTAAGCGAGAGGAGGAAGGAATTTAGAAACGAAAATCGAGCGAAAAGGATTAGAGGGGGGGAGATACCCAAACCGTGAAGACGCCGTGGGACCGAGACCGCGGCGAGACGGCAGGGTAAATAAGCCACAGAGCAGAAAAGACGTCAGGAGGGACCACGGAAACCCAGAGTGCCAAGGACAACAAGAAGAGCAAGAAAACGGAGCCCAGGAGGACCGAGGACAAAAAGAAACAGCGCGGAAAACAGCCGGCTCCAGGACATGCGAGTCGCTGAAAAATGTACAGGACGGAGGAAGGTGAGTAGGGGGGGTTTAAATAGGTACCATGCCCCCCCCCCACAACTGCAGACCATGCCTTAACATTTATCTGGAAATCTGTTTATTAATAGGAATATGTATAGGCATGAGGTAACCTATTAAGATTGGAAGAAAGGAGATTTAGTGTAAAGCAAAGGAAATGGTTCATTATAGTAAGAACAAAAAACATGTGGAATTCTATATCTGGTTTTATCTTGGTCTGTATAGATTTTTAAGCAGCAACTTGACAGATTCTTGTAGAAACATAATATTCATGGATACAATATTTAAGAGAAGGAATTTTTTTCTTAGTTTGTTGCAAAATAGGACGTTTTTCAACAAACTTAAAAAAAAATATCGTTGGTTTGATTCTATATAAATTGGAAAATTATTCCAAATCAGCATAGTTTACCTAATTTTTGTAACACTGGACTCAAAGATTATAAGCTGGGCTTTCAAGTATCCCTTTACAAATCCCTATACAAATGCTAATAATAATAACAGGACAGAACAATGCTCTATTTTGTGCCAGAAAGAAATCACAAAGTGACAGACTTACAGTTAGGAAAACCAACTGCAACACTCTAACTGGGTCATAACCTGAAAGAGAGACCTAGATAGGCAGACACTTTGTCCGGTAACAGCATCGGTATGAATATAGCTCTTAGAACATCTGAAATAAAGCATCTATTGAAACCGAGTATGTAGACCAGAAATCAGGGTTTTAGTTAACTGGGAATTTGACATTTTAGGTAAAAACATGTATATTTGAGAAATTCTCCTTAATTGCTATTTTTGTACCTTGTCTGTTTTGTACATAGATTTAAAATCACTTCTCCAACATTCCACGTTTGGTTACTCTTCAATCTTAAAGGACCACTATAGTGCCAGGAAAACATACTAGTTTTCCTGGCACTATAGTGCCCTGAGGGTGCCCCCACCCTCAGGGACCCCCTCCCGCCGTGCTCTGGGGAGAGGAAAGGGTTAAAACCTACCTTTTTTCCAGCGCCGGGCGGGGAGCTCTCCTCCTCCTCTCCACCTCCTCTCCTCCCTTTCGGCTGAATGCGCACGCGCGGCAAGAGCTGCGCACGCTTTCAGACGCTCTCATAGGAAAGCATTTATAATGCTTTCCTATGGACGCTTGCGTGTTCTCACTGTGATTTTCACAGTGAGAAGCACGCAAACGCCTCTAGCGGCTGTCAATGAGACAACCACTAGAGGATTTGAGGGCTGGATTAACCCATTTATAAACATAGCAGTTTCTCTGAAACTGCTATGTTTATAAAAAAAATGGGTTAATCCTAGAGGGACCTGGCACCCAGACCACTTCATTAAGCTGAAGTGGTCTGGGTGCCTAGAGTGGTCCTTTAACTCTTTATCCCCAAGTCACTCTAAATTCTGGGTGTATCTGTTCCTTTGTAAAAGTCAAGTATGAACTGGCTAATAGCTCAGCTGTGTTGGGTATCTATAGGCTTGGTCAGTGCATCATAAGAACAGGATGACATCACTGACAAGACATGTGTGGGTAATGGACACCACTGATGTCATCCAGGCACATACAATTGTTATATAAAGTGTTAAAGAGGTATTTTTTAGGGAATAGTAATTATAGAAAAAAATATTTATACTTTTTTTTCATCTGTTTACAACAACATTATGGCAAACAGCCTTTTCCAAGGGTGAATCCCTTCTCCTCTAAAGTCTTTATTCTTTAGTACATCTAGGACAAGCCATTAACGGCACTACTTTTAACTTATGGTGACAAAAATGGTTGTGGTAATATTTATATGGACTTATCAATATCTCAACTGGTTATCACTAACCCAAACAAGATATATACTATGATCAGCCAAACACCACCTGCCTAATATTATGCAGGTCTCCCTCGTGATGTCAAAACAGCTCTGATGCATTGACATGGATTTCACAAGACCTCTGAATGTGTCCTGTGGTATCTGGCACCAAGACATTAGCAGCAGATCCGTTAAGCCCTGCAAGTTCTAGTCTAAAATTAGAGGGGCAAATGTTTGAAACAAATTATCAGGAAGTATTACTTTACTGAGAGGGTAGTAGATGCATGTAATATTCTTACAGCGGAAGTGGTAGAGGTTAACACAGTGAGGGAGTTTAAGCATGCGTGGAATAGGTGTAAGGGTATCCTAGATATAAGGCAACGAACTAATAAAAGTATTTAGAAAATTGGGCAGACTAGATGGGCCGAATGGTTCTTATCTGCCGTCACATTCTATGTTTCTAAGTTGGAGGTGGGGCCTCCATGGATTGGATTTGCTGTTCCTGCACATCTCACATATGTTCAATCGAATTGAGACCTTAAGGGAAGTGTATTAATTGGAATGGAGACATCCTGCGGGGATCTGTGCATAAAATAAGCCTGTGTTCAATAAAGAGTGTGACAGCCTGGCCAGTGTTTAAACCTCCAACTGTGTGTCGTCCTCTTATTGGAGGGAAGAAAGATTTAACCCCTGTGTCTGCTGTTTCATCTTGCAGGGGAAGAAAATAGGGGAAAAGTCCTGGTAAGGACTAAGAGCCAGGGCTGCCATCAGAAATGTTGGGGCCCCTGACACAGCTCAAGGTCTGGGCCCCCCGGTGCCTGCACCCGAGTCCGCCCAAAGTGCTGCCCCCCCTCCGAATCCGCCCAAAGGGATGCAGTGTCTGCAGGACCGGTGCAAGGATTTTTGCCGCCCTAGGCAAAAGTAAAGTTTGCCGCCCCCCCATGTGACATCACAATGCCCCACCCATATGATCTGCCATGTGAACTAACGCCAGTGCTGCAGTGCCGCCGTGTTTGCATTAAAAGGCCTGCAGGGACAGGCTAGACACCAGAACCACTACATTAAGCTGCAGTGGTTCTGGGGACTATAGTGTCCCTTTAATGTGAGGTAAATTAGAGATTAGTGCCACGTATAATATACTAGATTGCCTACTTACAACCAGATGAGGATGATGATGGGCTCTAGCTGCCGTCTGGCTCCACTGGTCTGGTGTACAACAGGCTCTCTGGAGGAGGTTTGTAACTGTGGTCACAAAAATCACTGTTCTGGGAGAACGGGAAGCAGCTCCATTTTTTGAGGGCCCTTTACACAGCTCAAGGTCTGGGTCCCAGGGTCCACCTTCATGTTCCACCAACGAGTTTGTTCACAGGGAGTGGAGTGTGTGTGTGGGGGATGTCCTGATGTGTGTAAGGAATGCATTGTGTGAATCTATGTTTGTATGTGTAAGGGCTGCAAGATGAGTTTGTGTATGTATGGGATGCAGTGTGTGCGTCTGTAAGGGATGCATTGAGTGTGTGTAAGGGGTGCATTGCTTGTGTACGTGTGTCTGTGTGTAATGCATTGTGTGTTTTTCTGTGTGCAAGGTGTGCATTGTGTGTGATGGATGTCAATCTCTCCCCCTCTCCCCGTCAATTTCCTTCTCCCCCCCTCTCCCTCCAATTTCCTTCATCTCCCCCTCCCTCTCCAATTTCCTTCTTCCCCCCTCCAATTTCCTTCTTCTCCCCCTCCCTCCCTCTCTCCAATTTCCTTCTTCTCCCCCTCCCTCTCCAATTTCCTTCTTCCCCCCTCCAATTTCCTTCTTCTCCCTCTCATTTCCTTCTCTCTCCCCTCCAATTTCCTTCCCCTCCTCCCGTCCCTCAAATTTCCTTCCTCTCCCCGTCCCTCAAATTTCCTTCCTCTCCCCGTCCCTCAAATTTAATTCCTTTCCCCCCTCCCCCTCAAATTTCCTTCCTCTCCCCCTCCCTCAAATTTAATTCCTTTCCCCCCTCCCCCTCAAATTTAATTCCTCTCCTCCCCTCAAATTTCATTCCTGTCCCCCTCCCCCTCGAATTTCATTCCTGCCCCCCCTCCCTCAAATTTAATTTCTTCCCTCCCTCCCTCAAATTTCATTCCTCCCCCCCTTCCATTTTCATTCCCCCCATTTCATTCCTTCCCCCTCCCCATTTCATTCCTCCCCCCTCCATTTAATTCCTTCCTCCCCCCTTCCCATTTCGTGCTTCCCACCCCCTTTCCTTCTCCCCCTCCCCC